>OY740804.1:32428240-32830284 GCA_963514005.1 Raja brachyura | reverse complement strand
CTCCCTTCCCCTCTCTCTCCCTTCCCCCTCTCTCTCCCCTTCCCCTCTCTCTCCCCTTCCCCTCTCTCTCCCCTTCCCCTCTCTCTCCCCTTCCCCCTCTCTCTCCCCTTCCCCTCTCTCTCCCCTTCCCCTCTCTCTCCCCTTCCCCCTCTCTCTCCCCTTCCTCCCTCTCTCCCCTTCCCCCTCTCTCTCCCCTTCCCCCTCTCCCTCCCTTCCTCCTCTCTCTCCCTCCTTTATGTAAATCTTACCATGTATGTCAGAAATAAAGTTTTAACCATGTTAATAGATCTCTATTATTATTTATTTAAAATTGAGTGAGTTGGTGCAATATCGGTTCCAGCTGTCAGAGAATTCCACAGACTCACCACTCGCTGTGTGAAAAAAGATCTTCTCATCTCGGTCCTAAAAGACTTCCCCCTTATCCTTAAACTGTGACCCCCTGTTCTGGAGTTCCCCAACATTGGGAACAATCTTCCTGCATCTAGCCTGTCTAACCCCTTAAGAATTTTGTAAGTCTCTATAAGATCCCCCCTCAACCTGCTAAATTCCAGCGAGTACAAGCCAAGTTTATCCAGTCTTTCTTCATATGGAATCTGCCATCCTGAATCAGTCTGGTCCTATTTACCTCTTCAAAATCATTATATATAATTATTAAAGATGTAATAATGGGGCATTTGGATAGCAGTAAAAGGATTAGTCCAAGTCAGCATTTATGAAAGGAAAATCATGTTTGACGAATCTTCTGGAATTTTTTGCCACAAGGCTCGGTGTTGGGGCCGCAACTGTTTACCATATATATTAGTCAAACATGATTTTATGTTTATGTACATCATCTGACAAATAAGATAGAGAGTTATAGTGATGCTTTAAATCAGTTGCTTCTGATCCATGAGAAGGTAATGTATTTATCTCTCAAGGGCCTGTCCCACCATATATTTATATGAATTTGTGTTTGTGTGTGCCTGTAATTTTGTGCAGTGTGTGTTTAAGCAATAGAAGGGAAGCTGCACAATGCAAGGGAAAATACGCAAAAGTGGGGGCTGGGAGGAAAGATGCGAGGAAAATGGGGGAACGGGTGAGAGGGAGGGAGAGGGAAGGGAGGGAGGTAGGGAAGGGAGGGAGAGAGAGGGAGGGAGGGAGGGGGAAGGAGGGAGATCGAGGGAGAGAGATCGAGAGGGGAGAGATCGAGAGAAGAGGGAGATCGAGAGGGGAGAGAGAGATCGAGAGAAGAGGGAGATTGAGAGGGGAGAGAGAGAGATCGAGAGGGGAGAGAGAGAGATCGAGAGCGGAGAGAGAGGGATCGAGAGAGGATAGAGAGAGATAGGGAGAAGAGTGGGGAGAGAGGGAGGTCGAGAGGTAAGTAAAAATATATTACAAATAAATCTAATAACTTTCTAATGCATCTTTGCTCCTCTATAATCTTTGCTTACAACTGCTCTGTAGCTTTGGAGCGGATTACACAGGGGGAGACAGTCCACCAAAATGGCGGCCGTGACGTTCCGTTACGTACCACACACCAGCCCATTGGATTTCGGAGGAGTGGTCTATCTTGCTCCTCTATAATCTTTGGTCGGGAGTCAGACGCGAGCTGTACCCCCAGGCCAACAGCCAGCGCAGAGAAGCAGCACTCAACCCAGCTCACTCTGCCTGGTTAACCTGCCTGGGCTTGCGGGAAATATGGGCAGCACGGAGAAGCAGCGCTGTATCCTGTCAGTCCAGTCAGGGCTGTAGTTAACCCGGCGCGACAGGCAGAATTGAGCTGCATTTAGCGCTGGATTGAGCCTCCGAAGCCTCGCGCATGTGTGTGTGAGTGTGCGCATGTGTGCGCGGCCGCCAAAAAATTGTGTCCACCCTGTCCCCCGGTCCCCTCCATGTTTTGATAGCGAGTTGCGCTCTTGCTTTGGAGGTAGATACCCTGCAGCTCAAGATAGGAAAGGAAGTAGAGAGAATCCAGGCTATTGGCCGGTGAGCCTCGCGCAGTGGTAGAGAAACTATTGGAGAGAATTCTCTGAGATAGGATTTACTCCCATTTGGAAGAGTATGGGCTAATTGGGGATAGCCCGCATGGCCTTGTACACTGCAGATCAGCCTCACTAACTTGTTTGAATTATAGATAGGGTGATTTAGGAGACATAATTGCTAGGGACTGTTACGACTCCCTCAGAGTCGCGTAACAAATCAAAACCAGGGTCAAGTTTAAGATAAAAAACAGTCTTTAATTGTGTTAAACTAAGACAAAACCCGAACCTGATTTAAACAACACGGTCAGGGACCAGAATCGGCTAACAAATAATATATAAGTGTGCTCCAGCCAGCCTCTCAATGGGCCATCGGACTGAAGACTCTAAACCTGCCTATATAGACATAACCCTGAAACCAAAATACCCGAAAACTCTCAGGTCATCCCTTCCGTCCCAATACAACATTAATTTGCAAATATAGGCAAAAAATATACAAAGTGCTGTGCCATGCGGCCAGGCCTCTTGCAGCTCAGACTGGCACCTCTTCCTTCAGGGATCTAGCACGAAGAGAGAGAGAATTCTGGGAGCTTCTGCCTTTTAAGCTCCCGATGAGTCACCTACGTAGCTTGGCCAATCGGGTACAGAAGCTCTTAACCCCTTGATTCCTTGCTCCCAGCAAGTCCAACTTAGACACAAACGATGCACTTCCCTCATGATCCACGCAATCCTCCATCCGTGGAAGAGGATAGCAATCCGGCTTAGTTACAGCATTCACCTTCCGAAGGTCCATGCAAAACCTGTCCTCCCCATTAGCCTTCGTAGCCAGTAGACACGGAGAACTCCACGGACTACAACTAGGTTCAGCAATTGCATGCTGCAGCATATAGTCAACCTGACCTCTTAGGCGATGACGCTGGTCAGGGTTGACCCGATATGGATGTTGTTTAATTGGCGCAGCACCGGCCACGACAATGTCATGCTGCAGCACAAACGTCTGAGAAGGCACATCCGAGAACAGTGACAGATCATCCCGCTGACTTTCAGACAAATGAGACAACCGCAAGGGAAGCGACTCCAAAGCTTCAGAGTTGCACAGCTTTCCCTGTGTCACTGCCACAGACAACCGTGCCTCACCCACATCACCACCCGTGTCAGGGGGCAGCACTGCTACAGCCAAAACTGGCTTAGACAAAACCGAAGGAAACAGCTTCTCCCCATCAACCCGTACATGCTCCTGTTCATGGTACTGCTTCAGCATGTTGACATGACAGAGCTGAGTCTTATGCCTCCGATCAGGGGTACCAATAACGTAATCCCTTGCACCTACCTTATTAACCACCTGATAGGGACCACTATACCGAGCCTGCAGACTGGAACCAGGAATAGGCAACAACACCAGGATCTTGTCACCTGGAGAAAAATTCCTACTAGAAGCCTTCCTGTCGAACCAGCCCTTCACCCTAGACTGAGCAGAAGCAAGATTATCCATTGCCAGTTCGCATGCCCTCCGCAGTCTAGACCTAAAAGTACACACGTGGTCTAAAATACTACGTTTTGAATTCTCCTGCAACCATTTCTCATTCAGGACCCTCAACGGACCACGAACAGTATGCACGAACACCAGGTCAGCAGGATTGAACCCTAAAGACTCCTGCACGACCTCACGCACCGCAAACATAACTAGATGTACCCCCTCAACCCAGTCTTTTTCAAACTCCAGGTAGTAAGTCCTTAATATAGATTTCAAAGTCTGGTGAAAGCGCTCGAGAGCTTCCTGGCTCTCAGGATGATACGCACTGGAGTGACAATGCTCAATATCCAACAACTTCATTACCTGACCAAAAACCTTTGACATGAAGTTGGAACCTTGGTCGCTCTGCACAACCTTGGGCAAACCGAACAACGAAAAAAACTTAGTGAGAGACTTCACAATGGCAGGGGCAGTAATGTTACACAAAGGGACCACCTCCGGAAAGCGGGTAGACGCACACATAATTGTCAATAAAAACTTGTTGCCCACCCTTGTCCGAGGTAGAGGACCCACACAGTCAACTAGAATCCGTTCAAACGGCTCCCCGACCACAGGGATTGGGTATAAAGGCACAGGAACAATTGGTTGGTTCGGCTTCCCTGCCACCTGGCAAATGTGACAACACCTACAGTGCTGCTTCACGTCCTTTTTCAACCCTGGCCAAAAAAAATTCCGTAAGATACTGTCTTGACCCCCAAATGTCCACCCAGAGGTTCATCATGAACCAAACTGAGTATCTCGTCCCTATACTGACGAGGTATCACAATCTGATCAACCACGCTCCAATCATCATGCCCTGACATATCCAAGGGAGACCACTTTCGCATCAGTAATCCATTCCTCAGAAAATACCCCTTTGCTGTGGAATCCATATCCCCCTCAGGCACCGCGCAGTCAAACAGATCCGATAAACCTGATCATAGAAACATAGAAATTAGGTGCAGGAGTAGGCCATTCGGCCCTTCGAGCCTGCACCGCCATTCAATATGATCATGGCTGATCATCCAACTCAGTATCCCGTACCTGCCTTCTCTCCATACCCTCTGATCCCCTTAGCCACAAGGGCCACATCTAACTCCCTCTTAAATATAGCCAATGAACTGGCCTCAACTACCCTCTGTGGCAGAGAGTTCCAGAGACCCACCACT
Source organism: Raja brachyura (assembly GCA_963514005.1). The sequence continues at coordinate 32,825,644 of OY740804.1, read as the reverse complement.
CTCTGTGTGAAAAAAGTCCTTCTCATCTCGGTCCGAAAGGATTTCCCCCTTATCCTTAAGCTGTGACCCTTTGTCCTGGACCTCCCCAACATCGGGAACAATCTTCCTGCATCCAGCCTGTCCAACCCCTTAAGAATTTTGTAAGTTTCTATAAGATCGCCTTTCAATCTCCTAAATTCTAGAGAGTATAAACCGAGTCTATGCAGCCTTTGTTCATAAGACAGTCCTGACATCCCAGGAATCAGTCTGGTGAACCTTCTCTGCACTCCCTCTATGGCAATAATGTCCTTCCTCAGATTTGGAGACCAGAACTGAACGCAATACTCCAGGTGTGGTCTCACCAAGACCCTATACAACTGAAGTAGACCCCCCAGCTCCTATACTGAAATCCTTTTTGCTATGAAAGCTAACATACCATTCGCTTTCTTCACTGCCTGCTGTACCTGCATGCCTACTTTCAATGACTGGTGTACCATGACACCCAGGTCGCGCTCCCCTTTTCCTAATCGGCCTCCATTTAGATAATAGTCTGTTTTCCTATTTTTGCCACCAAAGTGGATAACCTCACATTTATCCACATTATACTGCATCTGCCAAACATTTGCCCACTCACCCAGCCTATCCAAGTCACCTTGCAGTCTCCTAGCATCCTCCTCACAGCTAACACTGCCCCCCAGCTTAGTATCATCCGCAAACTTGGAGATATTGCCTTTAATTCCCTCATCCAGATCATTAATGTATATTGTAAATAGCTGGGGTCCCAGCACTGGGCCTTGCGGTACCCCACTAGTCACTGCCTGCCATTATGAAAACGACCCGTTTACTCCTACTCTTTGCTTCCTGTTTGCCAGCCAGTTCTCTATCCATATCAATACTGAACCCCCAATGCCGTATGCTTTAAGTTTATATACTAATCTCTTATGTGGGACCTTGTCGAAAGTCTTCTGGATGTCCAGATACACCACATCCACTGGTTCTCCCCTATCCACGCTACTAGTTGCATCCTCGAAAAATTCCACAAGATTCATCAGACATGATTTACCTTTCGTAAGTCCATGCTGACTTTGTCCAATGATTTCACCACTTTCCAAATGTGCTGCTATCCCATCTTTAATAACTGACACTAGCAGTTTCCCCACTACTGATGTTAGACTAACTGGTCTGTAATTCCCCGTTTTCTCTCTCCCCCCCCTTCTTAAAAAGAGGAGTTACGTTTGCTACCCGCCAATCCTCAGGAACTACTCCAGAATCTAAAGAGTTTTGAAAGATTATCACTAATGCATCCACTATTTCCGGAGCTACTTCCTTAAGTACTCTGGGATGCAGCCTATCTGGCCCTGGGGATTTATCGGCCTTTAATCCATTCAATTTACATAAAACGCCACTTCCCGACTAACCTGGATTTCACTCAAGTCCTCCTTTGACCCGCGGTCCCCTGCTATTTCTGGCAGATTATTTATGTCTTCCTTAGTGAAGACGGAACCAAAGTAGTTATTCAATTGGTCCTCCATATCCTTGTTCCCCATGATCAACTCACCTGTTTCTGACTGCAAGGGACCTACATTTGTTTTAACTAATCTCTTTCTCTTCACATATCTATAAAAACTAGTGCAGTCAGTTTTTATGTTCCCTGCCAGTTTTCCTTCATAATCTATTTTTCCTTTCCTAATCAAGCCCTTTGTCCTTCTCTGCTGGTCTCTTGAATTTCTCCCAGTCCTCTGGTATGCTGCTTTTTCTGGCTACTTTGTAAGCATCATCCTTTGCTTTGATACTATCCCTGATTTCCCTTGTTATCCACGGATGCACTACCTTCCCTGATCTATTCTTTTGCCAAACTGGGATGAACAATTTTTGTAGTTCATCCATGCAGTCTTTAAATGTCTTCCATTGCGTATCCACCGTCAACCCTTTTAGAATTGATTGGCAGTCAATCTTGGCCAATTCACGTCTCATACCCTCAAAGTTACCTTTCCTTAAGTTCAGAACCATTGTTTCTGAATTAACAATGTTACTCTCCATCCTAATGAAGAACTCGACCATATTATGGTCACTTTTGCCCAAGGGGGCACGCACAGTAAGACTGCTTACTAACCCTTCCTCATTGCTCAATACCCAGTCTAAAATAGCCTGCTCTCTCGTTGGGTCCTCTACATGTTGATTTAGATAACTATCCCGCATACTTTCCAAAAAATCCTCTTCCTCAGGAGATCAATTGCCCCTGCCAATTTGATTCACCCAATCTATATGTAGATTGAAGTCACCCATTATAACTGTTTTGCCTTTGTCGCACGCATTTCTAATTTCCTGTTTGATACCATCCCCAACTTCACTACTACTGTTAGGTGGCCTGTACACAACTCCCACTAGCGTTTTCTGCCCCTTAGTGTTTCGCAGCTCTACCCATACCGATTCCATATGCTCCAAGCTAATGTCCTTCCTTTCCATTGCGTTAATCTCCTCTCTAACCAGCAACGCTACCCCACCTCCTTTTCCTTTCTCTCTATCCCTCCTGAATATTGAATACCCCTGGATGTTCAGCTCCCAGCCTTGGTCACCCTGGAGCCATGTCTCCGTGATCCCAACTATATCATACTCATTAATAGCTATCTGCACGTTCAACTCATCCACCTTATTACGAATACTCCTTGCATTGAGACACAAGGCCTTCAGGCTTGTTTTTACAACGCTCTTACCCCTTTTACTTTTCACCTTGCTCCCTATTGCTTCCACCCTCGTTTTACACCCGCCTGCCTCTCTGCTCTTGTACCCATCCCCCTGCCACATTAGTTTAAATCCTCCCCGACAGCAGTAGCAAACACTCCCCCAAGGACATTAGTTCTACATCTTGAGTTGGAGAAACACCCTTCACAACACAGGATCCATCATCCAGATCCCCAAAAATGCTCTCACTCGGGTGCACTGCATTTTCAAACTTTGCCTGGCTCTTAGCCATAGCCCTTGTGACAGCACAAGCTGTGAAGACCTTCGGATGCTGCATAGCCAATCTATCAGGACTCTGCACCACCGGAACAGCCGCCACCTCAGGAGTAACGAAAACTCTAACTCCTGCCAAGTCAATCCCCAAAATCACAGAAACTCCCACAGTAACCCAACAGTTACCCGGCCTGAAACTAACTCGGACTCGAGATTCACGGTATGCAAAGGCACTACCATGTCCTTCAACCCGAATCCTACCACAGAGACACTGGACCCAATCGATGACTCCCCAGAAAACGGCAGTACACTATCCAATATAAAGGACTTAGTAGCACCAATATCACGCAAGATGGATACTGGAACTCTATGACCCCCATCCTCTAGAGAAACAAAACCTTTTGTGATGAACGCAGAATAATTACAACACTCATCAGACGCAGACATCCCAGGAACCACAGGTGCTTTTTGTGTACCAACCAAAACCACAGGCTTTGCATTTTTCTTGAGCAGGACTGGACACGACCTTACGATGTGCCTGCTCTCTTTACAATAGTAGCACACAGGACCTTCCTTAGTCCTGAGACCTCCGTCAACCTTATCAGCTCGAACCTCCCCCTGTATCACTGTGCTGACACTTGCAAGCACAGAAACAGCTTTGACACTGCCACCGGCGACACCACCACGATTAACCGGCCGTGCACCAAAACTATTGGACCGCCCAACAAACTCAGTTTTATGAGTCAATACATACTCATCTGCTAACACCGCGGCCTTAGACACCTCCGTCACCTTCTGCTCATTAAGGTAAGTAGCAACCCTCTCAGGGAGACAGTTCTTAAAGTCTTACATAATCATCAAGGCCCGCAGCAGCTTAAAATCCTTCACTCCTTGAGAAGCGCACCACCTGTCAAAAAGTGCCTCCTCCCAAGCGAACTTCACATGTCTGACTATCCAACTTCCTAAAGCGCCGGAACTTCTGCCGGTACGCCTCTGGAACCAATTCATAAGCCCTTAATACCGTAGACTTCACACACTCATAATCCAGACTGTCGTCAAGAGATAAAGACGAGTACACCTCCCGTGCTTTACCCACAAGGACACACTGCAAGAGCAAGGCCCACATGTCCTTGGGCCACTTCAAGGACGAATCCACCCGTTCAAACACTGCAAAATACTTGTCCACATCCTTCTCATTAAACGGGGGAACCAGGCGGATGTTCTTGCTCATATCAAACTCCCTTTCCCCAGAAGCAACTCGGGAATTCAATTCCTTCTCCCGCAGGTCAAGGCGTCTCATCTCAAGCATGAGCTCTCTCTCTCTCTCTCTCTCTCTCTCTCTCTCTTAAGTCCTTCTCCTTTTTCCTTTCAAGCTCTACTTGGAGCCTGAGCTCTTTCTCTCTTAAGTCCCTCTCCTCCTTTTGCATTTCAAGCTCTTTCGCTCTTAAGTTCCTCTCCTCCTTTTGCATTTCAAGCTCTTTCTCTCTTAAGGCTAACTCCTTCAATCGAATGGGGTCCCCTATTTCCTGACCAGGCTGTGTAGAAGCTAGAGGACTTTCTTCCTCAGCAGGCAATATCCCACTCCTCTTCAACTCAGACCATAACACCGACTTTATAGCCTGTTTCCTCGAATGCTTATCAACAGACACCTTATAGCTGTCTGCCAGCACTAACAACTGCTCCTTCGTACATTTGTCAAATGACTCCTGACTAGGAGCGTCGATAAAGTCATCCACTTTAAACTCCATCTCAAATGTCAGGACCAAAGCACCAGCCAAATCCTGGGCACAAATGTCACCACAAATGGAAGGGGGAAAAAAATCCCCTCACAACACAGACTTCCTCAGTCACCAGAAGCCTACCAAAAAAAACCCCAAACTGTCTAGGGTCCTCAAAGCTTAGGACGAGCCCCAATTTTGTTACGACTCCCGAAGGCAGGTTCCTCAGAGTCGTGTAACAAATCAAAACCAGGGTCAAGTCTAAGATAAAAAACAGTCTTTAATTGTGTTAAACTAAGACAAAACCCGAACCTGATTTAAACGACATGATCAGGGACCAGAATCGGCTAACAAATAATATATAAGTGTGCTCCAGCCAGCCTCTCAATGGGCCGGCGGACTGAAGACTCTAATCCTGCCTATATAGACATAACCCTGCAACCAAAATACCCGAAAACTCTCAGGTTATCCCTTCCGTCCCAATACAACATTAATTTGCAAATATAGGGGATAAATATACAAAGTGCTGTGCCATGCGGCCAGGCCTCCTGCAGCTCAGACTGGCACCTCTTCCTTCAGGGATCTAGCACGAAGAGAGAGAGAATTCTGGGAGCTTCTGCTTTTTAAGCTCCCGATGAGTCACCTGACGTAGCTTGGGGAGGGGGAGAGAAGTACCTAACAGGGACATTAACTATTAGAGTCAGCGCGTCATGATGGAGTTCTATAGGAATTTGGTGAGGCTGCAGTGGGTGTATTGCCTGCAGTTCCGGTCACCCCATTCATTACAGGAAAGATGTGGAAGCTTTGGAGAGGGTGTAAAAGAGGGTTACCAGAATGCTGCCTGGATTAGAGGATTCCATCTTGAGGGAGGTTGGATAGACTTGGATTGTTTTCTCTTGAATGTCAGAGGTTGAGGGCAGAATTGGTAAAGGTATATAAAATTATCATAGGCATAGATAGGGTAGAGAGTCAGAACATTTTTCCCAGGAATGAAATGTCCAACCTTACAGCATAGCTATAAGGTGAGAGGGGGAATGTTTAAAGGAGATAAATGCGCGGGCAATTTTTTTACACAGTGGATGATGGGGGTGTGGAATGCATTGCCAGGCGTGGAGGTGGATACGATAGTGGCATTTAAGAAGCGTTTAGATAGGCACATGGAAGTGCAGGAAATAGAAGGATATGGTTCATGTACAGGCAGATGAGATCAATTCAACTAGGCATCATATTTGGCACAAACACTGTTGGCCGAAGGGCCTGTCCCTGTGCTGTACAGTTCTATGTTCTAAGTAGAATTAAGAAGTCTCAGGCAGAACTAGACCCAGGAAAAAATTTATGGTCCATATACCATCAATTCTTAATACATTTCTACTAAATGTATTAAGAAAAAGCTGATGCGCTGCACATGGATTTCATGTAAGATTGTGATGTTGGCTAATAATAAGGACAAATATTTTCGAAATATTCCCAGATGAGTTGGAATCAAAGCTCGGCAGACAAAGCTAATTGAACAATCAGAAACCTTTACAATGAAAATGTCTCGGCAGCAATCAAGGTTTATTCTTGTGAGAGTGAAGGGTTGGGAGTTTAAAACAGATGTAGCAATGTTACAAAATTTTCAGATTAAAAAAATCAAGTTTGCAATTTATCCCATCAGATAAAGCATAAAAATAAGTTTAATTTGACACCTAATTCACTTTCATATCTTCAGTATTAAAAAAGTTATGGCCATTTTCATACTCAGAAATTAGCATCTTGTTCCCTATTGCTTTTCCATTGACTTAACACAAAAGGTGTAATTGAGGACAGTCGAAAGCCCATAACTTTCTTAAAAATTAAGAGAACTGAAAGAAATTTTCAGTTATTATAGATAGAAGTATTCTGAAAAAAATATGAAACAATCTTACTTGGATGACCTGAAATTGAAGCATATAATTAGTTAGTTACCCAATTGTAGCTAATTACAAAATTCAATGAGTAGATCTAAACATCTATCAATTTCTTAAGAAAAGATGAACATTTTTAAATAGCCTAAGTGTCCAAATAACATTCACACAATAATTCACAATATAACATGATTTTTAAATCTCATTGTTATTAATTTATAGGTCAAATGGAAGGAATTTAGTGTTTAATTCCCGTAAATTAATGGCGATTTAAATCATCTTGCGAGTGGGATTTTCTGCCGCGATATAGATTGGTGAATTTAAACCCCATATCAGCAGGAAAAATACTGCTGGTTCCTATGGGGAATAAATCACCTTCTCGCAACATGAAATTTGGATTAAAGGTATCCTAAGAAGCACTTTTTAATGAAAAAATAAACTGTGAACCTTGCCTTGTCCCCTACGTGAGGTCCGTCCCGTTGTCGGCGTTCACGGCTTTAGAATATAATTTTTTTTATTACTACAGCAATTTAATTACCAAGCACAGTTTAAAAATCACTTCAGAGAATGGCAGTCGAAGCGATTTTTCTTCATCAACTAAATAGCCTGTTCAACATCGATTTGAATGGGCTTCCGAAATACCGCATTTTAAACCCGCCCCCCCCTCTCAAAGGCGCCAAAGTCGCGCACACGGGCAGTGACACAACTGCAGCGCCGCTAAAGGTAAGTATTGTAACATACCTAACAGATGCCTCCAAAATGACTAAAAGGATGAAAGAAATAGAGCAGAACAGGTGAGAATATGATAAATAACGGTTGTGGGTTTCTAAGAAAGGAAATGAAAAACGTATTAAAAAAGGTAGCTGATGTAAAAGGAATCCAAAAACATAACTGTGTGCTATGAGGAATAGTGTGCTATGAGGAAGAGCGTTGAAGAGACGCAAAGGCTTTCAGAGACAAACATAATTACTCGTGGAAACTGGATATGGGTGTAATGAAAAAAAAAAAAAATAATAATTATGAAGGAAGATGGTGTTCCTGGAGTAATCAGATGTAGTTCAGATTTTGGATGAACTCAATATTGATAGAAGTGATACTAGCTACACCTAAAAAGGAAAAATGACCTGGTCCACATGAAATACCACCCGAACTGCCAAGGAAGGTAAAGCCCCTGTCCCACTTAGGAAACCTGAATGGAAACCTCTGGAGACTTTGCGCCCCACCCAAGGTTTCTGTGCGGTTCCCAGAGGTTTTTGTCAGTCTCCCTAATGGTCGAAAGTGGTTTCCACTTCTATGTTCCGGCGACTATTTAAAAAAATTCAAAACCGGCCACGACTAAAAATAGGTTGCCGTTTAAAAAATCGGTAATTTTTTAGTCGAAGCTGGTTGCGATGCTAGTTGAAGGTGGTTGCAGGTAGTGGAAGGTAACACCTTTTTTTTCACCCAGTTTTATTCCACCAGGAATAAAAAATTACCGATTTTTAAAATGGCAACCTATTTTTCTTCAATAATATTCTAAACTTTTATGGATCTGGAGTGGTGACCAGAAAGTTCCAATACAGTATGTTTATTCAAAAAGGATGTAAAGATAAACTCAATCACTACACAGGTTTTGGTTTATCCAAGAAACATAGAAAGCCAGGTGGAAGTGGGCAGAAAGCTGGCAAATTAATTTTAACTTTAGGAAATGTGAAATGTTACATTTAAGGATAAGAAGCAATATAAACCCGAGGGCACAATTCCAAAATAACAAAGAATGGGTTACTGAAATGTCATTGTGTCATGAAATGTCATTGGTTTTGTCATAATAAAGTAGTTTACTGCAGAAAAGCATTGAGAAGACACATTAAATAACTTTATTCTTGTCCCAATTATTTCATTTGCTGATGGTGCATGCAGCTACACCTCAATTTTATATTTGGAAGTACTTTCATGGTGAAATTAATCCTGTTTTCTCACACACGTGGCATTTAAAATCACCACCTGAGTTTACATTGATGTGCTTTCATAGGCAGGACAGGATTGAACACTCACTGAATATAGACTAATACCAATCACTACAGTCACTCATTGTGTAATGCAAATCAATTTTTGTTATTGATTATCACTTTTTTGTGGATTTAACAGTGAATCAACAAGATGTAATTTAAAATGTACTAGGGAAAAGAAATTTGTTTGAATTGTTTTTATTATATTTTGTACTCTAGATTGTTGTAATTTAGCATATTTTATTTTTTTCATGAATTGCTAGGATAATGTTAAGCTTTTGAAAAAAACCTGTCACATTGTTTATATATGTTGTGATTGTGTATATGTATGTGTATATAAATGTGAATATTTATGTGACTATTTTCACTTCTGTGTGGCTGGTTTGCAAATAGCTTCATGCCTTACAGTATTTATTTATCATATAAGTTAAGCTTAGAATCCATTGTTGTTGTGATGATGGCTTACAAATGTTTAACTAAGATGCAAATGGTATGTCCTGTGAGGTGGTCAGCCATAATGTAAGAAATAATCTGTTTTCAAAGTTGACGAGTTGCATGTCAAACACTGAAACATTGTTAACTGAGATGCAAAAAGTTGCTTTATGTTCTGTTTACTCAACAACCAGATGCTCTCTGGCATAGTTTGGATCCTTCGGTTTCAAAGCTTTGAACTTTTAAATCAGACAGATCAAAGATTGTTCAAAAATTGGAGGCAGTGCCCAGCTACCACTACCTCTATCTTTCAACTTGGCTAAAAGCTGTCAACTGCAATGTTTTCCTTTTAATTTCATGTTCTGCGAATGCTCACTGGGTATTTTACTATGTGAAAGGTGTTGTGCAAATGTGTTTTATTGCTAATTTATTAGAGAAACTTTGTTTTTCTGGTCAGTCTATCATGCTGAAAACTAGCAATTAATAAAGCCAGAAATGTTTGTTTATAGCATCATTCCAATTATCTCATTGTGTTCCTATGTTGAATTTTAGATTAATTAGCATATATGTAAGGCACCACCACCACATACTAAAATGGCTTGATGTTTGCACTTATTAACTTTAAACAGTTTGATTAAGTCTCCACTTAATCAAATTTGGCACTGATTTATAATTCTTTGTTTTTCTATCTTCACTGTTCAGCTGTACTTTTCAATTAAATAGGTGATTTGTTTGGGAATTAATGCACAAAACGTACTACTTCCTTGGCTAACAAAACCTGAACCATTTCCGTCACCTTAATGCATGGAGTTAAATTTGCAAGAAACTTTGGTATTGTGTTTGCTTTAATATAGTTTGTCGTCTCCAATGTGAGATGGTAACTGTCTTTATTGTGTATCTGCTTTTGATAAAAATAACTCTCTTCCTTATACTTCATTGCTTTCAATAATGAGGTATCTATCGTCCTCTGCTTTTTAACCTTGCTTAACATATCAAGATATATCAGTGTTTTTTGTATGAAGTAATTAATTTAACAAAAACTTAAGAATATCATATTTATCTTTGTTTTCCTTGTTCTTCAAATAATAATTAAAACTTTCCCCATGAACATTGTTAATTTTATTGAAGGAATTGGACGGCAGACGCATGGTAAAATAATGCAGGGATTTGAAGTGCCATTCATTAGCTCATTCTAAATAATTTACAATTCTAATATCATACCCTGTTTCATTTTGTCATCCCTTTTGTGACAGAACAATGACAATGAGACGGCCTTGCACTGTGCAGCACAGTATGGTCACTCAGATGTTGTAAAAGTTCTTCTTGAGGAGCTCACAGATCCTACAATGAGAAACAACAAATTTGAAACTCCGCTGGACCTGGCTGCATTATATGGGAGGTTGGAGGTAGTGAAAATGCTGTTAATTGCACATCCAAATCTGCTGAGCTGTAACACCAAGAAGCATACACCGCTGCACTTGGCAGCAAGAAATGGGCAAAGAGCAGTTGTGCAAGTCCTTCTGGAAGCAGGGATGGACATTAACTATCAGGTAATAGCTAGGATGCCACAAGTAAGGGCATGCAACACCAATCGTGATTTTTGTTGTGACTTTTTGCTCCAGTCCTTGAAGAGTGGCTAAAGTGGATTTGATTTGTAGCTTATTATTCACTTTAAGGAGTAATTATTTTTTCACATTGGTAAACACTCAACTATTCAAGCTTGCAACATGTCATTACTAGGCTTGTTAAAAAGGACATGATTCTGAGGGTTCAAGGGTGCATTAAAAAGTGACACCTGATGGAGATTTTGAGTAGATATTGGCCATATGGTGCATTACACTTTTTTTAAGTTAATGGTACATTTGATAGGATACAACTTTGACTAGGACATCACATTTGAAGCGTTAAAATGTTGCAGTGTAGCTCGTACGTCCCCAGGTTTGTTTATCATTCCTTATGATTGCACGTGTATTACACTTCCAGGCTCCCTGAAGACAGGACATCTCTCCATATTCTCAGGCAGAAACCCCCCAGTACAGTGTTGGAAAATTATGTTGTATTGTGCCAATACTTAGTCCCTCCCATGTTTCAAGTTGGAACCCTCTCCAAACACAGCATACTTCCTCGTTTTAAGAAATGTAGGCCGTTTTATTTTTAAAAAAGTATATGTGAGCTTCTGGCAACTTCTTCATTCACTGCTGAGTCAGCAAGCCAATGAATTAATACCACCTGCAAAGCCAAAGAGCGATTTGACTTAGATGACATCAAGAGTTCGCGGAGACTGTTGGATCTGGTGGGTGAGCAGATTTGTCAGAAAATAAATATCAAAGGAAAGGTGCTAATACTAGTGGAAATGTGGAGATCTAGTTGGCAGCAAAAGGAGGCTAGAAGTGGCATTTAATGATGTTGAGCGGTTGACATGAGGAAGATCAGCAGAGTTTCAGTTAAAACTGGAAGCCACGGTTAAAGAAGCATGGAAAAACAAAATATGGTCAGCCAAAGTATTGAATACCAGTTAGAATATTGAGTAAAGAAGTTGGGAAGCTGTGCTGTAGTTATATAAGACGTTGGTGAGGCCACATTTAGAGTATAGTGTTCAGTTTTGGTCACCATGTTGTAGAAAAGATGTGAAGGTAGAAAGGGTGCAGAGAAGATTTATGAGGATTTTGCCAGGACTGAAGGGCCTGAGCTGTAGGGAGAGGTTGAGCAGAATCAGACTCTATTCCTTGGAGTGCATGAGGATGAGGGGTGATCTTATCAAGGTGTACATACTCATGAGAGGAATAGATTGGGTAAATGCTCAGTATAGGGGAATCCAAAACCAGAGGAGATAGGTTTAAGGTGAGCGGGAAAAGATTTAATAGGAACCTGAGGAGTAACTTTTTTACACAAAGGGCAGTGAGTGTATGAGGCAGGTACTTTCACAACTTTCACAGATGTAAATTTTTTGGGGTTCAAGTTTATGCTGTTTTGTTGATAAATCAAAGTGCGATTGAAGTGATTTTGAGAGACAAAATCCAGGATAACAGAGTGAGTTTTAGATTGATTCTCTTCGCTGACCTAATCTCAATTAAGTTAGTTCTGATATTTTACAGTTTGTTTCTCACTCCAGGCCAGGGGGGTTAAAAATGGAAAGGAAAAATCTAATGGCTTTAAAAGGATCCCAGGTGGGTATTATGTATAAAATTGGGTGGGAAATGTATTGTTGTTCTGTTGGCTGCTTCAGTTGACTAATCAAATGACTAATGATTAGCTATCTTAAACCCCTGTCCCACAGTACGAGTTAATTCCAAGAGTTCTCCCGAGTTTGCCCTGATTCGAACTCGGAGATTTATGGTAATCGCCACTCGTCGGTACTCGGGGCTCTCGTGGACATTTTTCATCATGTTGAAAAATCGTTAGCGAGTCTTCCCGAGTACCTGCCGTCAGTGCTAGAGACGTCCCCGAGCTCCGACGTACCCGCTACGTTCATTCTTCGTGCTTACCACGAGTTTGATTTTTTTAAAACTCGGGAGAGCTCTTGGAATGAACTCGCACCGTGGGACAGGGCTATAAGTAAGGCAAGGATCACTGGAGGGAAAATAAAAACATATGTAAACAAGCTTAGTTGTGTTTTTCACTTGTGTGAAAAAGTGAGTAAGTAGTTTGCAAAGAATCGGCAACAATGGAAATGGTTTAAATTGAGAACAAAATTGTTGATTTTTTTCACTTTCCTAATCTTCAGACAGAGAAGGGTAGTGCACTTCATGAAGCTGCATTATTTGGAAAGACCGATGTGGTCCAGATACTCTTTGCATCCGGTAAGTTCTTGATTTTGTGTTTCTTAAACCAGAGGTATCAAATGAAGATGTTTATTGAACTGTTGCTGATGTTTATCATGCACACATATAATACCAGGCTCTATAAATGATGAAGTGAAAGGAAATCCTTAACACTGTGTTGATTAGTTATTCAAATTAGAGGAACAGCACCTCCAATGGTATGAATATTGATTTCCCTAATTTCTAGTAACCCCTCCCCCCCAGTTGTCCTGCTAGTTTCACTGTTTGTATCCCTTTGTTATCACTTCTTCCACAGCCAACAATGGTCCACAGTGGGCTCCACCTTTCCTGGGTCATTGGTGCTGGCTCTGATTTGTTCTATTCCTTTTCTTATCACTACTTTCCCTCTCCCCGACTCTCAGTCTGAAGAAGTGTCTCGACCCGAAATGTCACGTATTCCTTCTCTCCAGGGATGCTGGCTATCCCGCTGAGTTACTCCAGCATTTTGTGTCTTATCTTCAATGTAAGCCAGTATCTGCAGTTCCTTCCTACTTCATTCACACCAGACTGACCTTGGTTTTTATAATAGCCAATACTTTGTTTCTCATAGTAATGTGGAAACCTCTGTATTCTTTGTTGTGCCAATAATCCACTGCTTGCCTTTTTGCAGTTCTTTAATTTATTATTCCAACCAGTTAGCTCCAGATATTCCACCCAAAGTAACCTATCTTATATCAAATTGATTGGGGGAAAAAAGGTTTTTTTTTTGCACTAGGAGCTATGTTAGCTGTTCTCTTGAAGTGTGAACAGATGTTGTGATGCTATACAGTATGGAAACATTCTCTTTGGGCCATCGTGTCTGTACCATCAACTACGTATTTATACTTGCCCTACAAAAATTTAATATCTCATCATTCTCAGATAATTTTAACAAAATCTAAATTTTGTGGGAATTTAGGAACATAGAAACATAGAAAATAGGTGCAGGAGTAGGCCATTTGGCCCTTCAAACCTGCACCGCCATTCAATATGATCATGGCTGATCATCCAACTCAGTATCCTGAACCTGCCTTCTCTCCATACCCCCTGATCCCTTTAGCCACAAGGGCCACATCTAACCCTCTTAAAAAAATAGCCAATGAACTGGCCTCAACTGCCTTCTGTGGCAGAGAATTCCACAGATTCACCACTTTCTGTGTGAAAAATGATTTTCTCATCTTGGTTCTAAAAGACTTCCTCCTTATCCTTAAACAGTGACCCCTTGTTCTGGACTTCCCCAACATCGGGAACAATCTTCCTGCATCTAGCCTGTCCAACCCCTTAAGAATTTTGTAAGTCTCTATGAGATCCCCCCTCAATCTTCTAAATTCCTAGCGATTACAAGCCGAGTCTATCCAGTCTTTCTTCATATGAAAGTCCTGCCATCCCAGGAATCAGTCTGGTGACCCTTCTCTGTACTCCCTCTGTGGCAAGAATGTATTTCCTCAGATTAGGGGACCAAAACTGTACGCAATACTCCAGGTGTGGCCTCACCAAGACCCTGTGCAACTGCAGTAGAACCTCCCTGCTCTTATACTCAAATCCTTTTGCAATGAATGCTAACATACCATTCACTTTCTTCACTGCCTGCTGCACCTGCATTCCTACTTTCAATGACTGGTCTACCAATGCACCCAGATCTCGTTGCATCTCCCCTTTTCCTAATCGGCCACCATTCAGATAATAGTGTACTTTCCTGTTTTTGCCACCGAAGTGGATAACCTCACATTTATCCACGTTATCCTGCATCTGCAATGCATTTGCCCACTCACCCAACCTATCCAAGTCACCTTGCAGCCTCCTAGCATCCTCCTCACAGCTAACACTGCCCCCCAGCTTCATGTCATCCGCAAACTTGGAAATGTTGCATTCAATTCCCTCATCCAGATCATTAATATATATTGTAAATAGCTGGGGTCCCAGCACCGAGCCTTGCAGTACCCCACTAGTCACTGCCTGCCATTCTGAAAAGGACACGTTTACTCCTACTCTTTGCTTCCTGTCTGCCAGCCAGTTCTCTATCCACATCAATACTGAACCCCCAATACCGTGTGCTTTAAGTTTGCATACTAATCTCTTATGTGGGACCTTGTCGAAAGACTTCTGAAAGTCCAGATGTAACACATCCACTGGTTCTCCCTTATCCACTCTACTAGTTACATCCTCGAAAAATTCTATAAGATTCGTCACATATGATTTACCTTTCATAAATCCATATTTCATATTTGGCCCTGGGGATTTATCGGCCTTTAATCCATTCAATTTACCTAACACCACTTCTCGGCTAACCTGGATTTCACTCAGTTCCTCCATCTCATTTGACCCCTGGTCCCCTGCTATTTCTGGCAGATTATTTAAGTCTTCCTTAGTGAAGACAGAGCCAAAGTAGTTATTCAATTGGTCTGCCATGTCCTTGTTCCCCCTGATCAATTCACCAGTTTCAGACTGCAAGGGACCTACATTTGATTATATGTACATCCAGCTGTTTAAAAGCTTCCTTTATATCACCACACTTTGGTGCTTTTATGTACTTTCTTTCTCGGTATTTTCATGGAGTTTACCAGATTTCAGCTCTTGGAACTTTAGTGAACATCAAATGTCTCGACACAATCTTAGTTTTTTTTTGGAAGTGTTTTGGAATTTAAAACCATTTATTCACGTGGCCACTTAAGTCATCATTTTCCAAGGGCGTTTTTATCCATTTTCTTTGTATAAGCTATTGATGTAGTGCGATCTAATCAGAAACTTTATAATGATTAGCCAGTTTTACTGTACTATTATGGTCTAATGTGATTATTTTGTGTGTATTTAACCAAAGTGTTGGAGAGCTAATTAGACATATCGGAAGTCAACTTGTTGAAAAAATCTACCATATAGACACGATGGTTGTTTTATTTGAAAATTGTAAAATTCTGCACTGTGAAACTTAATGTATAGAGTTGTTGTCATGTCTACTTTGGTCTGCAGTGGAGAAATGAATTGCTTCCCTTTACAAAGGTAAATATATTACTTCTAATGGATGATGCTTGACACGTTTAGTTTGATAGCATTATATAAGTTGTGGTCACATGCTTCCTAATGAACAGCACTTTGTATTGACAGATATTGATGTAAATATTAAAGATGTGCGTGGGAAGTCAGCATTAGAAATTGTGCAAGAACATCCAGCTCAGAAGAGTAAGGAGATAGCAATTCTTATTCAAGGTACAAAATCTTTATTCTTGGTAATATCTTAGATTAATTGTTTTCAATTAACTTTGTTGTCAAGAATCTTCCCACTTGTTGTTGGGGGTGGGGGTGTAGAATGATATCTCCATTGCATATATTTGCCATGCTATTTGGTATTGACTGGTGTTGAATCGTGATTAACTAATCTTAAATAAAAATAGAAGTTAATGGAAACACTCAGCTGGCCAGACATTGTGGAAAGAGTAACAAAGGGAATGCTTCAGGTCAAAATTCTTTGTCAGAACTGGAAAAATGAGAAAAACAAATTATTGCACATTTCAGCGAGGGAGCCAAGTGGAGCATTATGTGTGGATCTTTGGTTCTGATAAGAACACGCCTTGAAGTGCTGGATTGTTTGAACATAGCTGTAAATCGCGGTAAATGCAAATTGTGGAATATCTGTTGGAATCTGCATGCAGTGGGTTGGAGCCAGAGATATGCTGAGAGAGATGTAGCTATCAGTGTTTTTATACCACTACTATGCTTTTATAAATCTGACTGTGTTTGCAGTGTCGTGTAGTAGTTACATGTTTTGTGTGAAGCAACTGGACTCCAAATGTGGATTGGTTTGAGTTTTGTCACGCTTTGTCATTGTCATACAGCTTGAATGGTCTTTTCCATAAGTCGGCAGCAATTGTGTACTGTGAATTTGCATTGATTTGAAACCTAGTATCGGCATCTATCACTGAAGTGACCTGAAAGCCAATGCTACCTTTAACCTAAAAAACATTGTTTGATAATCTCAATCACCATTAAGTAACAACAGGCAAGAGGAATAGATCACGTTGCAGAGGAAAATTGATTTCCAAGCCAGTTGTGACTCCCTCCCAGCTGCCAACCCATGAAGATGATGATGAAGAAGGATCCAGACCTGAAACGGCATCCATTCCTTCTACCCAGAAATGCTGCCTGTCCCGCTGAGTTACTCCAGCATTTTATGTGTCTATCTTCAGTGCTAACTGATGAAAATACTTTGACAACTTTAACTGAGTCTCGGCATGTGTGGCTTCCACCATCCAAAAAAAGATGCAAGCAGATGTGAGGATGTGAAGAATGCTTTAATTTTGCGTGCTTCAGTGGTGAGGAGAATAGTTAATTCCAAGACATCAGCAAGAGACAAATAATGTAACTTGCTGCCATACTTTATTGTATGCCATTACCACACAGAACACAGTTTGATTACTAAAGCTTCACATTAGCCTCTCTAAATGCAAATGACAACTTCAACATCTGGGCATGTTTTGTAAACTAAATTCAAACGTTTTAATTGATTTCAGGTATCAAAGTTTGAGTTCTCTCTTTTCCGAAATATTCTTGGTTTGGACTGATAAATTTGGGTTAGTCTTTAAAAAAAATTGTAGTTTGGTTTTAAACAAATTTAAGGAAGAATTAAGTTGATCATATAAAGTAAAATATTTTACACAGGATTTTTTTTTACTGGTGGTATATGCTAATTATTTGACAGTTGCTTGATGAGTGGCCAGTTACCGTTTCATTTTTCTTTCCACAGGTTATATAGCAGGAAAGGAAAACCCAAGGTACACAGAAAATACTGCTCCGGTATCAAAAACTCACCTATTTTCCATTCCTGAACCGGCTAATCAAAAATCAGTTGGTAAGGAGAAATATTTGTTTAATGTATTATTAAATGTTCACTATGTATTTGAAATTACATTCAATGAACAACTCTACCTTGTTAAATTGATGTATTTGATATGTCATCAAAGGTTACTTGGTGTTTGTTTTTCTATTTTCCCTGGTGGTGGAAACAACTGGTCAAAGTACGTTGCTCTGCCGTTTTTATTCATCAATAAATTGTCGAGGGAAGAATGTAAGAATAAAATTATGGTTTTGGTCATTTTAATGATATATAGTGGGGCAGATCCAACTGGGGCTACATGCGAGTATAAGCTGAAGCATGGCCTTAACATCAGGAGAGCACGTGGATAGCTGCACTTCACTCTTGCTGCAGTCCACAGGCACATCAAATTCCAGTGCTCCATCTGGGAAGTCTTCCTCCTGAACCTGTACAAGGGTAAAGCTGATCACAGGACTGTGATTTAGTGAAAATGATTTGGGGAAATTGTCCACTGAAGAAAGGCAAGCACAGCTTTGTGCTTGATTTAATTGAGTTGATTTGTTTATAATTGAGAGCAATTGTTAGTTTTCAATGTTATTTTAAATAGATATCAAGTCATTTTAAATGTCTGTTAAGGACAGTCACTAATATTAGATAAAGTTGTTAGTTTTGATGATTGTTGGGCCCATGAATGAATCCTTCTGTCAAAGCCGTGGAAGACTTTCCCCTGACCACAGTGGAAGAAACGACTAGATCAGGAAAAGTGGCCAGTGAATTTGGAACAGGGGAAGATCAGCTCCAGTTTTTGTAATGCTTTTGGTGCTCTCATTGCCTGTATTGATAATTGAACTGTGCACAGTGACATGTAGTATCACCCATTTTATAATGGGTGGTGAATCCTGCTGAAGCAGCAGTGAAAGTCGTACAATTTGACTGTCTATGGTTTAGAGAGAAAGCAAGAAAAGTGAGACCAGTCATTGCCACGATCCTTGTTAGGCTACTGGGTAATTGGAAATAATATCAAACGGCTCGGTAATACTCCCTACTAAACTGGGGAGAAACCAGAAGGCTACAGTTGCAAAGGAACATTTAAGGAAATGTTAGTTTATTACAAAACCTTAAAAAGGTGTGTCGATTGTATAGATATTGACTTTTAAATATGATTTGCTGTTCACTGCATTGTTCATTTTTTGTTGCACTGTTTCCTGGGATTTAATTCATTTTCACGTATCCTCCACGTTTCCAAACAAAGTGTCTTCTAGTAGATATTAGTCATCTTAACAGTAACGAAAATTAATATTAGTGTCAAGCTAAGACCGACTATATATTCAAAGATGTCAAGACAAAGCAAGGGCATGCACAATAATTTAAATATGCAATCTTTTAAAGATGCCTGGGTGATCATTCGTAAGGCGACAGGCAAAGGAATGCATGAACATCCACAATCTTAAGTTATATTTGTTTTTATTTATTTTTTGTATATTATTTGAGGTTGGATGGTTGCCAGTGAACTTACTTGCATACCCCTGAATCAAATGAACAGGCAGCATATAAGGAATAAGGCTGCAGTATTCCTTTCATTGCTATATGTTTTCAATATAAGCTTTCGTTAAAAGCAAATAGATGTCTGCTGATAATGTAATAGTTTGGTCTCTCTGGGTGGTGTTCTATTCGTTGAAGGCAGGTTATAATTTTACTTGAATTTGGCAGTAGATGTAGTTTATCTATTTGTGTTCCACTCACCTCTCTCCACCCCTTTTCCAACTTGAAGGTGAGGAACAATTGGAACTATGCAAGCTTATTACAGAATTTGAAACTCAGCAAGACGAGGAATGCCCATATGAGGCCTTGTGCAATGCAACATCACACCACACTATTGAAGGGCCAGAAAGTTTGAAAGCACCAGATGTGGAAATGGGTTCAGTCCCTGAATTAATGAAGGTCAGTATTAAAGCAATGTACTTACAGTTACTTTTATGTGGTGGTATGTAGTTAATTCCAATGATGCCTCCAGCAGCTACTTCGTGTTGTGATATTGTGATTTTCCATGGGAGCTCTTAAAGTATAAGAATGTAAATCTGCAGTAAATGTAAAATGAAGTATGTGGATGACAGAAACAAAATAATTTTTAATAGAATACATCAGAAATACTCCACGGCAATTGCAATTTTCTGCCACCCAGTGCAATTTCTCATAATTTTGTAGGTATTTTCAAAATGACAATATCTGATATTGACTCATGGGCTGACTGTGAAATATCGTATTAGCAGTGCAAAGTGTTGCCTCATAACAAACTTAATCTACTTTTGAAATGCAGTTTCAATTTTAATACTCTGATGTTAAAAGATAAGAATTGATTAACTATTACTGATTTACATTTCTCAAAATTAATACCATTTGTAAATTATTTTTTTCCGTTGTTATGGCAGGAGTAATGCAGAGCAGGGTTATCTCAGGATAGACAGTCCAGTTCTAGTAGTGCGAGTCATCAAATATTACCAAGAGGATGGGAAAGTACAAGAACGCAGTTGTCATTGAAATGTTTAAAACATTTCGTTCTGTGATTGTTGCGAAGAATCTGGAAAGCTTGTTTCTCGTTGCACCCAACGTGGTTAGAAACTTATACTTATAACTTTGCCTGTCGGAAGTAGGATATCGCTCCTTTAAAAGATTTTACTTAAACTTGTTGAAGTTCTCCTTCAGAATCCACCGGAGTGCTGTTGATCTCTGGTGTCTTAATTGTAGGAAGTATTGCCATCTGTATTCAGCAGCAGAAGTTATGGTGATAACATGTCAGCAAGAATACATGTAAATTGTTTGCAAGCGTTAGCAAAGTGATATAACCAACCCTAGCTGGACAGAATTCAGCAGAATTTGCTGGTTCTATTTTGGGATATAATTCGTTGAAGTGATCATTAGCTTCAACCACAAAATATCTATTTGTTATAGAAGGAAAAAACTTGCCAATCATTAGGCTTAAAAATCAAAAAGCAATGCTTGATTATCCTTGTTTGAAATCCTATGCATCTATGCAGTGTGAACTGCAAGGAGGATGCTATGAGGCTGCAGAGTGACTTGGATAGGTTGGGTGAGTGAGCAGATGCATGGCAGATGCGGTATAATGTGGATAAATGTGAGGTTATCCAATTTGGTGGCAAGAACAAGAAGGCAGATTATTATCCGAATGGTGTCAGATTAGGAAAAGGGGAGGTACAACCCCTTTGTACCTGGGTGTGCTTGTACATCAGTCACTGAAAGTAAGCATGCAGGTACAGCAGCCAGTGAAGAAAGCAAATGGCCTTCATAGCGAGAGTAATCGAGATTCGGAGCAAGGAGGTCCTACAGCAGTTGTACAGGGCCCTGGTAAGACCGCACCTGGAGTATCGTGTGCAGTTTTGGTCTCCTAATTTGAGGAAAACATTCGTGCTATTGAGGGAGTGCAGCGTAGATTCACCAGATTAATTCCCGGGATGGCGGGACTAACATATGATGAAAGAATGGATTGACTGGGCTTATATTCACTGGCATTTAGAAGGATGAGAAGAGATCATAGTAGAAACTTATACAATTTTAAGGGATTGG
The DNA here is from genome assembly GCA_963514005.1 of Raja brachyura. Next base: position 32,804,497 of record OY740804.1, on the reverse strand, counting down.
ATAGGATAGATGCAGGAAAAAAATTCCCGATTTTAGGGGAGCCCAGAATTCGGGGTCACAGTTTAAGAATAAGGGGTAGGCCATTTAGGACTGAGATGAGGAAAAACTTTTTCAGCCAGAGAGTTGTGAATCTGTGGAATTCTCTGCCACAGAAAGCAGTGGAGGCCAATGCACTGGATGTTTTCAAGAGAGAGTTAGATATAGCTTTGGGCTAACGGAATCAATGGATATGGGGAAAAAGTAAGAACAGGGTACTGATCATATCATATCAGCCATGATCATATTGGCTGGCTCGAAGGGCCGAATGGCCTACTCCTGCATCTATTTTCTATGTCTCTATGTTGTATAAACGAGAAGACTATTGCTAAATTGGATAGATTTAATAAATTTAGCAACTCAGAATTGGGATTCCATGGCATGTTGGGGTGAGAATTGTATTCTACCATTATGTGTTTGTAGGTTGTGGCATATTCCTTGCTTTTAATTATCATCAAGGTAGGGAACCAGCCTGGGTTCAATTTGAATTGCATTGCAGATGTATAATTTAAAATGTCATGTAAACCTTGTAAATGGCAACAGAGCTGCAAAATTGTGTACAGTTCTGGTCATCAAATTATCAAATTATAGAAACGAGATTGCATTGCAGATGTGTTTGTTTTCCTTGGAACTGAGGAGGGACATGAGCAAAGTATACAAACTGATGAGAGGCATAGTTAGAGCAGATGGTAAGAAACCTCACCGTTGGTAGAGTTCTGAGGTCAGAGGGCATGGGTTTAAGGTGAGGAGAAAGGACTTTGGAGGCGATCAGAAGATTTTTTTTCATCCAGAGGGTAGTTGGAATTTGGAACACTGAGAAGATGTTGGAGGCAGCTACTCTCATATTTAAGAAGCATCTGGATGCGCAGTTGAATTGCTAATGCACTGAAAGGTATGGACCAAGTGCTGACAAAGATGGGTACTTGATGGTCAGCTTGGATAATGTGGGGTAATGGACTGTGTTTTGTATTATATGAGAACATAATGGCTGCTATGTTTACCAAGTATAAGACACAAAGTTGCATCTTGCCAATGCTCATTCAAACCCCTGTCTCACGGTGCGAGTCCACCCACGAGTGATCCTGAGTTAAAAACAAATCAAACTCGTGGTAATCACGTAGAATGAACGTAGTGGGAAAGTCGGAACTCGTGGACATAACTTAGCGACTCCTAACGCTAACGGCAGGTACTCGGGGACACTTGTTAACCTGTGAAAATCTTTCAACGTTGAAAGATTTCCACGAGTCAAATTTACACCTGAAGGAAAAATGTGAAATGTTTAAACTCGTTGTAATACCGTAGTAGCCCGTGCGTTTACCGTAGTGAATCGTGAGTGACTCGTGGGTTTGGCCTGAGTGCCAGAAGTGAAATAGTGAAGATTAGTCATCTCCGGAGAACTTGGATAGGTGACGTTTCGGGTCGGGACTCTTTTTCAAACTTTAGAACCTTCTTTCACCCGAAACGTCACCTGTCCATGTTCTCCACAGATACTGCATGACACGTTGAGTTACTCCAGCACTTTGTTTTTTTGCCGTAAACCAGCTTCTGTAGTTCCTTGTGTTCCAAAATGTAATGGTTTATAAATCTCCAGAGATGCTGCCTGTTCGGCGGAGTTACTCCAGCACTTTGCGTTTGTCTCCCTGGAGACCTCGTTTCCTGCGCAATGTGACATCTACCGTGTGTACATTGCCAACTGTTGGTTTGGCAGCAGCAACATAATCTCCCGGTTAGTACACTTAGTGTTGCCTAGGCCTAGTTTAAGTAGAGACAAGAAACTGCAGATGCTGGAATCATGATCATAAAACACACACAAAGTGTTGGAGGAATTCACACAGTGCTGGAGTAACTCAGCGGGACAGGCAGCATCAGCGGAGGGAATGGACAGACGATTATTCGGCTCGAAAAGAAGGGATCCCTATCCATTCCCTCCACAGATGCTGCCTGACCCGCTGGCTAACTTCAACACTTTGTGAGTTCATGTCATAGGAGCAGAATTAGGCCATTCGGCCCATCGAGTTTCTCCAACACTTTGTGTTTCGCTCAACATGCCAGCATCTGTGGTCCCCCATGTCTCCATTTGACAGCTGGAAGAACTCAGCGGGTCATGGAGTCTGAAGAAGGATCCTGACCCGAAACCTCGCCTGCCTGTTTCCTTCCATCGATTTCATGTAGTCACTTTTCGATAAAACCCCACCGCCCCAGTTATTCCAAGTCCATTTAATTCCGCATGTCTCCATTTAATTCATTAAATTGCTGGTACTGTCACATCGTTCGTTTTCGGTCAATACAACGGAACAGTCTGACGAAGGGCGACGATAGACACAAAAAGCTGGAGTAACTCAGCGGGACAGGCAGCATCTCTGGAGAGAAGGAATGGGTGATGTTTCGGGTCGAGACTCTTCGACAGATTGGTAAGAGAAACGAGAGATATAGATGATGATGTATTGTAGAGAGATAAAGAAAAATGAATGCAAAAAAGTAACGATGATAAAGGAAACAGACCATTGTTCGCTGTTCGTTGGGTGAAAACGAGCTGGTGCGACTTGGGTGGAGGAGGGATAGACAGAGAGGGAATGCCGGGGTTACTCGAAGTGAGAGAAATCAATATTCACACCACTAGGCTGTAAGCTGCCCAAGCGAAATATGAGATGCTGTTCCTCCAATTTGCATTTAGCCTCACTCTGACTGGAGGAGACCTCGGACAGAAAGGTCAGTGTGGGAATGGGAAGTCAGGTAGGTCCAGGTAGCAACCTGGTCAGATCAGGAGAGGAGATCAGGTAGGTCCAGGTAGCAACCGGGAGAGTCGTGATCCGAAACATCACTCATTCCTTCTCTCCAGAGATGCTGTCTGACCCTCTGAGTTACTCCAGCTTTTGGTGTCTATCGTCGGGGTAAACCAGCATCTGCAGTTCCTTCCTACACAACAGAGCAGTACGAGGAGCGGTTAATGTTAGAGGCTGCTCACTAACCTCACTATGTTTAATATCATTTGGTTACCGTATTATTGACTACAACCCCCCGTTTAAAATGACTGCTCTTTAATTCTCAACCACTGGATATTTGCCTGGAAACTTATTGCATGTTTTCGTTCAGTGAGATAATTCAATTTTAATAGACTGTGTTGTTAAATCCGGCGCCACTTCACAACAAACTAAACGACCTATAATTTAAATAGAGCATTTAGGATCGATAATCAAATTCCCAAGACTATTTCACGTATATAATTCCAGCACCGCTTCACACTGAGCTGTCCGTGATGTTTAAAGGGGCTGGCACCTGCCCTGATCCGTTGTTCGGATAAAATACTGTTTGAAATAATTAGAAGTTTTGAAATTAATCCTCGCCGCCTAATGTACACTTTGGGCTAAGATTTGATCCCTGCACAAAGGGCAATGTAAACGGAATGGAGTCTCTATTAATGTTCTGAGACTCTCTACATAATGGATCACATTCGGCCCTTCGAGCCAGCATTGCCATTCAATATGATCATGGCTGATCATCCAAAATCAGTACCCAGTTTCTGCTTTCTCCCCATATCCCTTGATTCCGTAACCCTAAGAAATTGAAACATGGGAGGCTTTTTATAGTGGAAAAAAAAGCTGCATGCAATCATTTTTACCATGTGATGATTTTTCCACACGTCAGTAGTCGTGGTTGGCTCAAGAGTAACTCGGGAGAGGAACTTGGTACATCGCAGAAATGAGAAGTAAACAGCAAACTTAGACATACATGTGGGAACTCGTTTAAACTCGTGAACATAAACTTGGAATCTCATAGAAAACCACGAGTTTGATTTTTTTTCTTTCACTCGGGATCACTCGTGGGTGGACACGCACCGTGAGACAGGGCCTTCAGGCAGCACTCCCAAACACAAGGGCTGCATGGAGTTTAATAAAGCATTTCCCAAACATTATTTGGATAATGCAATCAAATGTGATTTTAAAACTGAATCTTGAAATTAATCGGATCAATTACAGTGTGCATATGATAGGTTTTAGACTTACAGCGGGGAGTGTTTGATTTTTTTTTTTTAACTGACTGGAGGTCTATGACCAATGGTGTTATGCAGGGATCAGTGCCAGACCTTTTGCTTGAAATGTATATCAATGATTTGGATGTAAATATAGGTAGGCTAATTAATAAGTTTGCAGAGAACACAAAAATTGGTTGCGTTGTGGATAGCAGTGGAGGTTGTCAAAGGTGAACAGAGAAAAGGCAGGTGCCGTTTAATCCAGACAAGTGTGAGAGACTGCATTGTGGGAGGACAAATGCATGAGAGTAAACAGTAAATGACAGCACCAAGACGGACATTTATGCACTTTTACTCTGGTATTTTATTTCATTTTTCACGTGTTTAAATTGTAACGTTTTATTTCTAATTGTCCACTGTATATCGTGTGGTTACTTGCGAGCAAAGCACCAAGGCAAATTCCTTGTATGTATACATATTTGGCTAATAAAATGTATTCAATTCAATTCAGATGTAGCCCACAGCTCCCCGAAAATGGTAACACAAATGGATCAATAAGGTGTGCAGCGGGCTTGCCTTTATTATAACATTTTGAAGTCATGTTGCAGCTTTCTAAAATGTTGGTCAGGCATGTTTGAATTTTGTTTGCAATTTTGGTTGCTCGTTTGCAGGAAGGATGTGGAACCTTTAGATAGAGTGCACGAGGTTCATCAGGATGTTGTCTGGGATGAAATATTTCAGTTATCAGGAGAGACTTGATCGGCTGTGTTTGTTTACCTTGGAGCAGAGGGGGGACATGAGAATACACATGTGAGAGTCATAGTTAGAGTAGTTGCTACAAAACTTTTCCCATGATAGAGTTGTCTAAGATCAGGCAGCATATGTTTAAAGTAAGGAGGAAGGCAAATCAGAATTTATTTCACCCAGACGGTTGTAGGAATCAGGAACATTGTCTGAGATGAAGTTGGAGGCCAGTCATCTCAGCATTTTAAGAAGCTTCTGGACCAGCACTTGAATTGCATCAGCACTGAAACAATGGATCAAGTGCTGGCGAATGGAATTGGTGTAGCTTGGTACTTGATGGTCAGAAGGGATATTGTGGGGTGAAGGGCCCTTTTCTGTATTATTATAAGAAAGCACTCTGGCTGCTGTAAAGTACAAGCCACAATACTGCATCTTGTCAATGTTGCCTCAGCAACACTCCCAAACACATGGACTACATGGACTTTCTTAAAGCATTTTCCCAAATATTACTTGGATAATATAATCAAATGTTTAAACTAATTCACTTTCCTGACTTTAGCAATTCAGTTCCTTCATTGCTGCAGGGTCAAAGTCCTTGTACTTCTTACCCAACAACATGGCGAGTGTACTTTCACCACAAGTGACATATACAATCTGGGAAGTTAAGTTGCAGCTTTATAAAACTTTTTGGTTTGGCACATTTCAATTATTGTGTTCAGTTCTGCTTGCCCTTTTACAGGAAGGATCGTTAGATAGTAATTTAAAGATATTCACCAGGATATTGCCAAGATTAGAGCTTTGGTTAGAGTGGTTGGACAAACTTGGATTGTTTCCTCAGGACCATTGGAGGCAGGGGGATGACCTGATAGGAGTGTATAAAATTGAGAAGGATAGATAGGGTAGATGGTTGGAATCCCTTTCCTCGGGTGGAAAAGTCAAATACCAGAAGGTTTATCTTTGAGCTGTAAGGGGGGAACTTGTTTACGTAGAAAGTGGTTGGTTCCTGGAAGGTGCTGCCAGGGGAAGTGGGTGAAGTAGCCACGATATTAACATTAAAGAGGCATTAAAATCGACACGTATGCAGGCATCAAATGGAGAGACACAGACTACTTGCAGGCAGGTAATTTGGCAACATGATCGGCACCGGCATGGTGGACTGAAGGGCCAGTTCCTGTGCTGTACTTTTCCTGTATCAATAACCTCGGCACAGTTGATGGCCAGATGTCATATACTCTAGGATGCCATGACATTTTTAGATTGCATGAAGCTCATGGTGTAAACAATAAATGCAAGTACAGCAATAAATACACATGACAAATGCAAAGCAGCAGAATGGTGCAATGGTTGTTGTGCAATCTGAAGTAGCACAGAAAAATATGGAAAGGCAGTAATGGAATAACTGAATGAGGTCGAGTTAAGAGTATGTGGCAGCACCTCAGGGAAGGAGTGCGAAAGAGGAGATTGGTTATCAATACCATAAGTTTTAAATTGGTTATCAAAATAAGTAATATAGATGAATACTGTGTTTACAGACCAATTATGCTGCTGCAAGTAAAGTTTTCATTGTTCTGTTTTCAGTGTATTCAGTACAATTTAACAATCTTGACTCTTGAGCTTTGTGTAGCATTGCCTGTAAATCCATGGATTGCTTCGGACTCATTCAAATTGAATGTAAGGTCGGATCTAGCATTGATAATATGATTATGCCACATGACACCTGCCCTCCTCCGAACCCCAACCCCCACCCTTGTCGTGTCTGCACCATCTCCCCATATCTCCCTCTTTCTGATATGGAACGGGCTGTCCACAGTAGAGGCCTCACCTTTGTTCCCTTCTGCCCCCACCTCAACGAGTTCCGGGTCCACCGCGACATGGAGCTTTTCTTCCGTCGCCTCCGCATCCATGCTTTTTTCTATGGGAAGGTGTCCTCACTACCCAGTGATGACTCCTTCTCCAATCTCCTCGGTCACCCTCCTCTTGGACTACTCTACCCTCTTTAGACCTTTTTATTTCCAACTGCCGGCGTGACATCAACCATCCAATTTTTTCACTCCCCTTATCTACTCTAACCCCTCCCACTCTGAATGTACAGCCCTCCGCTCACTCTGCAGCAACCCCGACATTATAATCAAAGCCGCCAACAAGGGAAGTGCCGTAGTAGTCTGGCGCGCTGAGGCCAGGCGACAACTCTCAGACACCTCCTCCAACTTATCCTTGGACCATGATCCCACACACGAGCACCAGGCCTTAATACGATACAATATGATACGATACGATAGAACTTTATTTATCCCAGGAGGGAAATTGATCTGCTAACAGTCATAAAAACACAAAATACATGAAACATGAAATTAAAGTGACGAGAGGAAAGGATTGGGGATGTGTAAAGATTGGGGGGGTGGGGGGGGGGGGGGGCAGCCTTCACCCTTCACCCTGCTGCCCCAGCATGCAACAGTGAAGAAGATGGCACTGCCTACTACCAGCACCAGATTGGTAGTAAACAGACATTGAAGGAGCGGGGCCTTCTCAAAAAGTACAGCCGGCTCTGCCCCTTCTTGTACAGTCCAGTTTACTGTCCAGGTCCACGCCAAGGTATTTGTACTCCCTGGTATAGTTCACGTCCACACCATTGATGGAGACAGAGGTGTTCCTCTCCTCCTAAAGTCCACCATTAAGTATTGTCTGTGTTAAGCTGCAGATGATTCAGCCCACACCACTCATCAAAGTAGTTGACTACACCTCTGTATTCAGCTTCCCTCCCCTCATTGACGCAGCACACAATTACCGAGTCATCTGAAAACTTCTGCAGGTGGCAGGAGACCGAGTTATATATGAAGTCTGAGGTGTAGATGGTGAACAGGAAGGGAGAGAGCACCGTCCCATGTGGGGCCCCTGTGTTGCTCACTACCATGTCCCAGACACAGTTCTGTAGCCTGACATATTAGAAACATAGAAAATAGGTGCAGGAGGAGGCCATTCAGCCCTTTAGCCAGCACCGCCATTCATTGTGATCATGGCTGATCTGTTGCGGAGCAGGGGGGAGGCTGGGCGGGCAGAGGGCTCACCCACTATCAAATCTATTTAAAAAAAAAACAGTTTAGCTCATTGGCCCAGTCCTGATTGCTTTCCCTCCCCAGCCACTGGGTTTGTTTTGGCCTGTAATACCGCTCCACACTCTTCATCCATGCTCATGTTGTTCTGCTGAAGTTTCAGCTCCAACTTCCTCCTGTAGTCGTCCTTGCCCTGTCTCAGTCTTGCCTTCAGGTCTTTCTGCACTCGTTTTACTTCCTCCCGGTCACCATTCCTGAAGGCCCTTCTTCTGGTTGGGAAGGGCCTTTATGTCACTGTTGACACAGGATGTTGTTGGGGAAACAGTGTCGTCTCCTCAGGGACAATGTTATCCACACAGATAAATCCACACAAATTTCACACACCATTTCAGATTTTGTTATATCCTGCTGTTTGCCTTCCAAACCCTCCAACCTTATCGTTCCCCAGCCCCGCATGGCCCAATTTTATCTTGTTCCCAAAATCCACAACAGAACTGCCCTGGCAGACCCATTGTTTCTGCATGTTCATGTCCCACTGAATTAATTTCCACATACTTCGACTCGATCCTACCCCCTGGTCCAATCCCTCCCCACCAATATCCAAGCCACCTCACACGCCCTTCGTCTCTTTAATGACTTCCGTATTCCAGGCCCTCACTACTCATCTTTACTATGAATGTTCAGTCACTACACCTCCATCCACCAACAGGAAGGCCTTCCGTTTCTTTCTCGACCGCAGAACCAGCCAATTTCTCCTCCGCCTAGCAGAGCTGGTCCTTGCCCTTAACAACTTCTCCTTCAACTCCTCCCACTTCCTCCAAATCCAAGGTGTAGCTACGGGCACTTGCATGCCTCTTTGTAGGGCATGCCTGCCTCTGTGTAGGGTATGTTGAACAATCACTGTTCCAGGCGTACACTGGCCCTATCCCCGAACTCTACCACCATTCCATTGATGACTGCATCGGTGCTACCTCCTGCAGCCGTGCAGAAGTCACTGACTTCATTAACCTTATTACTAATTTCCATCCTGCACTCAAATTCACTTGGACCATCCCCGACATCGCTCTACCGTTTCTTCATCACACCATCTCCATCACAGGAGATAAACTATTACTGACATCTATTATAAACTCACTGACTCCCATAGGTATCTAGACTGCAATTGTTCCCGCCCTGCTTCCTGCAAAGACTCTATCCCCTACTCCCATTTTCTCCGTCTGCGCTGCATCTGCGCCCAAAATGAGGTGTTCCATACCAGGTCAGCGGAAATGTGTAAGAAGGAACTGCAGATGGTGATTTAAACCGAAGATAGACACAACGCTGGAGTAACTCAGCATCTCTGGAGAGAATGGAGATGCCCACATTCTCTTGGGAACGGGGGTTCCCCATCTCCGTTAAAGATGAGGCCTTCACTCGGGCCTCCTCAATATCCCGTAGCTCCGCTATTCGTGCTAGGGACAGAGTTCCCCTTGTCCCCACCTTCCACCCCATCAGCCATCGCATTCTGCACATAATCCTCCAACATTTTTGCCACCTCCATCAGGATTCCACTACCAGTCACATCTTCCCATCTCCACCCCTTTCTGCAGGGACCATTCCCTCTGCAACTCCCTGGTCAACACGGCCCTTCGCACCCTTCCCACCCCCTCCCCAGGTACTTTGCCCAGCAACCGCAGGAGATGCGACACCTGGCCCTATACCTCCGTCCGAGGACCACGACAGTCTTTTCAGGTGAGGCAGATGTTCATTTGCACCTCCTCCAGCCTCATCTACTGTATCCGCTATTCCAGGTGTGGACTCGTGTATATCAGCGAGACCAAGCGCAGGTTCGACGATCGTGTCACTGAACATCTCCGCTTAGACCGCCTAAACCTACCTGATCTCCCGGTTGCTCAACACTTACTCACCATCCCATTCCCACACTAACCTTTCTGTCCTGGGCCTCCTCCGTTGTCAGAGTGAGGCCCAGTGCAAATTGGAGGAACAGCACCTCATATTTCGCTTGGGAAGCTTGCACCCCAGCGATATGAACATTGACTTTTCTAACTTCAAATAGCCTTTGCTTTCCCTCTCTCTCGATCCCCTCCCCCTTCCTAATTCTCCGATCAGTCTTGTTGTCTCCGACTACATTTTATCTCCTTTTGCTTTGTTGTTACCTTCTCCCAATTAACAATCTATTCTACATTTAGCTTCATCTCCATTCCCATTGTCCTGTTTTCACACCTTGCACTTCCTTATCATTGCATCACCCACTCCCCTGATAACAGTCTGAAGAAGGGTCACGACCCGAAATGTCACCCATTCCTTAGATGCTGCCTATCCCGCTTAGTTACTCCAGCATTTTGTGTCTATCTTCGATTTATCGGCATCTGCAGTTCCTTCCTACACATGATTAAGTGTCAAGTGGCCAGGATTAATCATGCTTTGTCTCTCCCCCAGTTCTGTAATAAACAAAAAGTAGGGATCTATGGAGATAAAAGACACTGCAGGTGCTGCAATCAGGCAGCATCTGGAAGGAAATGGACAGGTAACATTTCGGGTCAGGACCTTTCTTCGGATTGATGAACTCTAAGTCCGAAGAAGGGTCCCAACCCGAAATGTTGTTGGCACATTTCCTAGACGGATGCTGCCTGATTTGCTGAGTTCCTCCGGCAATATGTTTTTTGCTCAAGTAGAACTCGGCGTTCTGTTACTCAGTCTAACAAAAAAATGGACTGAGTTTAAAATTGATTTAAATTTTTTGAAGGGCATCTGAAGCTGAAAATTGCAAGTTGAACTGTTAACGGTTAAATGCTTAATTTCTGCTGATCTTAAATCAACTGAAGGATTGTCGGGTGAATATTTATAGACAATTTAAAGAACCGGATCTCAGAATCCAACTACTGCCCGGAGATAACATGCAGTCCGTTCTGCCTTGCTGCACGGCTGCAGAATATATACTTATAGTTTTATTAATCCACCACGCTGCAAATGGTGCTTCCAATCAGGGGAATATTGCATTGCTTTGAAAGTTCTGCTGATATTTCATTAAATAGAATAATATACCTGAAGTACCAGCAGAGGGTGGTATAACCTTATAGGTTGGATGCTAACATTCCAGTACAGTACTACAAATTTAGGTTGGAGGAAAATCCTTATGGTGACTGTAGTGTTCTTGAATGTGATGTGATACGTTGAATTCGCAACTTTCAGGTGTCAGTGAAAATTTATTTTCATGTCAGGAAAATTCAATTTGAAGCCATGTTTAATAGAAAACGTAGAATGCCTTGTGATGTTGGACAAATGTTAATGGGAGCCTTTTTATTTTTTTGTGAAAAAAGTCATTGAATTTCATCTCTGCAAAATTCTTTTTTTAATTTAGCATTTATATAAATTAAACAAATTCCTGTGCAAAATTATTTGAGCAAAAGTTAGTAACAATTTTAATAGCTTGATGGGTTTATTAAATAACTTGGCAAGCACAATGTTTCGATGATGGGTATATGTATAAAAACGTATCGGCATCTTTTGGATACTCAATTGCCTGGTTAAGTTTTAACTATTGTTTGCTAGGTTGACTTCCACCTTAAATTGACAGATTATAAAGGTTTAATACTGTCAAGAAATGACAATGATCCCTTAAGATGAGTTGGATCGTGCTCATCTCTCAATAACCACTTCCCTCATAACTGACAGCTATTTCCTCCTTGTTGGTCACCTTGTCTCTGGCATCTGTAGTTCCTTCTTAAACTTGTGTCTGACTACTGTGCCTATGCATTTGAAAGCAGAAGTTGGAAATGGCATGAGATTGGCTGCTAGTTCATCCAATGTTGTCTGCTTCTGCTGGATCAGCTGCTGGGTCTGATGGCTGGCAGAGGACTGATGCCCTGAGCTGAGGAACTGGATGAACTTCACATCAAGCCCTTCAGATTTACACCAACATTGCGTAAAATGGTTGTCAAATTTAAAAGTAATTGAGTCCTGTGGCAGCTGTCAAAAAGCCAATGGGATGTTGTAGGGCAGAACTTAAGACTTTACTGCCTTTGGCTTAGTTTCACTCGATAGGAGGACTCATGGGTAAGGCGAATTAGCTTATTTGCCCCTCCATATCTAGATCAGTTTATTATGGGTAATAGGCAATGAGTTAGAGCCATGGGGTTGGTCCAGCCCGTGTTTTGTCTCCAACCCTGAAGAGAAAATGGCAGATTGTGCCATTGCTGGGAATCCTGATTCTAATGCGAGCAGCATTCATAGGGTTTGTGTTATCCCCAACTGTGATTTGTTTTCAGATAAAAATTATATAACCAACGATTGTGCAACTTGGATTTAAGCTACAAATAGAACCAGAAGTATACTACTGAATCTTCTGTCATGTCTGATGTCACCTTTGAGTAAATACTTGAGAGCTAGATATGCTTGAAGGAACAAATAAGAGTTGCTGGAGAAACTCAGGCAGCACAGTAGTCAGAATAAGGAGGTGGAGGGAGGGTTGGGGCAACAGTTAGCAAATGATGGGCAAATACAAGTCAGGAAGGGTTGGCTGGCAGATGAGAGTCAGGTGGGGGAGGCAGGGGTGATATCTGTAGAGGCTGGGTGGTGGTAAGTGGAGAACAAAAGATTAGATTTGAGAATCTAATGAGAAAGGAAAGTGAAGAATGGAACTGAATGAGAAGGGGTGGAGGCAGATAGGAATATCAAGAAGGGGAAGGATGAATGGGGGTGGGGGTGGGGGGAGGGGAGGATCCAATGGGAGATATATGAAGGGGAAGGGTAAGGCAGCAAAGTGGCAAGAAGATAGAACTTAGACATAAATGCTGTAGAAACTCAGTGGGTGAGGCAGCATCTATGGAGCGAAGGAAATAGGCAAAGTTTTGGGTCAAAACCCTTCTTCAGACTGATGTGGGGGTGGGGGGTGGGAAGAAGAAAGGAAGAGGTGGAGCCAGTGGTCTGAGGGAGAGCTGAGAAGGGGAGGAGAAAGTAGGGACTACCTGAAATTAGAGAAGTCAATGTTCATACTGCTGGGATACAAATTGCCCAAGCGAAATATGAGGTGCTGCTCCTCCAATTTACGGTGGTCCTCACTCTGGCCATGGAGGAGGCCCAGGGCAGAGAGGTCGGATTCGGAATGGGAGGGGGAGTTGAAGTGCTGAGCCACCAGGAGATCAGGTTGGTTATTGCGAACCGAGCGGAGGTGTTCAGCGAAGCGATCGATCGCCAAGCCTACGCTCGGTCTCACCGATGTTGAGCAGCTGACATCTAGAGCAGCAGATGCAGTAGATGAGGTTGGAGGAGGTGCAGGTGAACCTCTGCCACTCCTGGAACGACTGCCTGGGTTCTTGAATGGAGTCAAGGGGGAGGAGGTAAAGCGACAAGTGCAGCATTTCTTGCGGTTGCAACGGAAAGTACCCGGAGAGGGGGTGGATCGGGTGGGAAGGAAAGAATTGACCAGGGAGTTCCGGAGGGAGCGGTCTCTGCGGAAAGCAGACGGGGAAGGAGATGGGAATATGTGGCAAGTGGTGGGATCACGTTGGAGGTGGTGAAAAACGTTGGAGGATTATTTGTTGTATGTGACGGCTGGTAGGGTGAAAGGTGAGGACAAGGGGCACTCAGCCCTTGTTGTGAGTGGGGGGGATGGGGAATGAGGGCAGACTCACGGGGTATAGAAGAGACCCTGGTGAGAGCTTCCAGGACTCTTCGTCAACTCCAGGACTTCCGTTTTCTAGGCTCCCATTCCCTCACCTTCACCATGGATGTCCAGTTACTCCACACCTCCATCCCCCATCAGAAGGGTTTCAAAGCCCTCTGTTTCTTCCTCAACCGTAGAACCAACTAATCTACTGATACTCTCCTCTGCCTAGCAGAGCTGGTCCTTACCCTTAATAAATTTTCATTTGACTCCCATTTCCTCCCAATACAAGGCGTAGCTATGGGCACATGCATGTACCCTAGCTATGTCTGCTTCTTTGTTGGGTACGTCGAATAATCCTTGTTCGAGGTGTACCGTGGCCCTATCCCCGAACTCTACCTCCGCTACATCGACGACTGCATTGGTGCTACCTCCTGCACCCACACAACTCACTGACTTCATCCATTTCACCACTAACTTCCTTCCGGCACTCAAATACACCTAGACCATTTCCGACATTTCCCTACCATTTCTTGACCTCACTATCTCCTTCTCAGGTGATAGACTACTGACCGACATCCACTATAAACCCACTGATTCCCATGGCTATCTGGACTACACTTCTTCCCTCCCTGCTTCCTGTAACGCCTCATCCCCTACTCCCAATTCCTCCGTCTACGCCGCATCTGCACCCAGGATGAGGTGTTCCACACATGGGCATCGGAGATGTGCTCATTCTTCAGGGAACAGGGGTTCCCCTCTTCTACTATAGATATTATGAACTTTGACCTCTAATTTCAGGTAGTCCCTACTTTCTCCTCCCCTTCTCATCTCTCCCGCAGCCCACTGGCTCCACCTCTTCATTTCTTCTTCCCGCCCCTCCCCCCCACCCTCACATCAGTCTGAAGAAGGGTTTCGACCCGAAACTTTGCCTATTTCCTTCGCTCCATAGATGCTGCCTCACCCGCTGAGTTTCTTCAATATTTTTGTCTACCTTCAATTTTCCAGCACCTGCAGTTCCTTCTTAAACAAGAAGATAGAACTGTTACCCACAGTGCCAGAGCTGAACCTGACTGCTGGTGCGTCAGCATGGAGTTTGTATCTTCTTCCTGTGACCATGTGGCTTTGCTCCAGGTGCCCTGGTTTTTTTTCACATTCCAAAGACGGTCAGGATTGTAGGTTGATACAAAAAGCTGGAGGAACTCAATGGGACAGGCAGCATCTCTGGAGAGAAGGGATGGGTGATGTTTCGGGTCTGAAGAAGGGTCTTGACCTGAAATGTCAGTCATTCCTTCTCTCCAGAGATGCTGCCTGTTCCGCTGAGTTACTCCAGCTGTTTGTGTTTACCTTTGGTTTAAACCAGCATCTGCAGTTCCTTCTTACACATGTTTGTAGTTAATTGGCAATCTGCATCTCTGAATGAAACTGGGTGTAGAGGGTCGGGGGTAAGATGGGAGGAAGGTCATTTATGAGAGGGCCAGGATAGATGGGAAAGAGAAAGGGACAGCTGAGTTACCTGAAAGGGTTACCTGAAGTTGGCAATTTCAATATTCAAGCTGGGGGTTACACAAAAAGCTGGAGAAACTCAGCGGGTGCAGCAGCATCTAAGGAGCGAAGGAGATAGGCGACGTTTCGGGTTGAGACCCTTCTTCAGGTAACCCTCGATTCTCCAGCATCTGCAGTTCCTTCTTTAACTCAATATTCAAGCTGTTCAGTTTTGCACTACCCAGGCATAAGGTCATAATCCTTTAAGATTGTTGTATTTGCCACTTCAGCAGCAGAACTTGATCTTAGTGGGATTCACCAGTGTAATGTAGAAAATCACCAATCCCTCATTAGTTCAGACCTAGTGGAGGATCAGACCCCTTTTGGATAGATGCAGATTCTCTGCCTGAGGATTGGGAGGTAAAAGGGAAGGTATATTGGTGCTTTTAGTTTCGTTGCTGTTCGACTGTTTAGATAGTTAACGTTTTTGTCACGTGTACCAAGGTACAGTGAAAAGCTTTTGTTGCATGCTAATCAATCAGTGGAAAGACAATACATGATTACAATCGAGCCATTTACAGTGTATAGATGCATGATAAGGGAATCATGTTTAGTGCACGGTAAATTAACTAGGTTTTTTCAGTTTAGAGATACAGTGCGGAAACAGGCCCTTCGGCCCACTGGGTCCACGCCGACCAGCAATCCCCGCACATTAACGATATCCTACACACACTAAGGACAATTTTTACCTTTACCAAGCCAATTAACCTACAAACCTGTGCGTCTTTGGAGTTTGGGAGGAAACCGAAAATCTCGGAGAAAACCCAGGCAGGTCACGGGGATAAGGTACAAACTCCGTACAGACAGCACCCGTAGTCAGGATTCGCTGTAAGGCAGCAACTCTACTGCTGCGCCACCCTGCCAAGATAGGAGTTCAGGATTGCTCTCTAGTTGTGGGAGGATGATTCAGTTGTGGTAGGATGGTTCAGTTGCTTGATAACAACTGGGAAGAAACTGTCCCTGAATCTGGAGGTGTGTGTTTTCACACTTCTATACCTTTTGGCGGATGGGAGAGGGGAGAAGATGGAATGGCCTGGGTGGAACATCCTTGAGCACACTGCTGGCCTTGTCAAGGCAGCGTGAGGTATAAATGGAGTCAATGGAAGGAAGGGAGGTTGGTTTGTGTGATTGTCTGGGCTGTGTCCACAATTCGCTGCAATTTCTAGCGTTCCTGGATGGAGCTGTTTGATTATTTGTTTGGCAAAGATGCGGTCATGCAGACAGTACATTTTCTATCCTCTCATGCTCTTCACTTTCTGTATTTAAATTAGCATGTTTCCATTTATGAGGGTTTGCAGGTTCTTTTTGCAGCACCTTCTGATTTTCCATGAATCATTATTGTTATTGCACTGTGAAGATGGACCTGATGGATGAAGTCAAGATCTGGAGTGTTTATTGTCATATGCATTGGATATGAATCTGAGCAATGAATTTTTTTTCTTTGGCTTTATAGGCACATCAGATGCTATAACAACAAAAATAAATATGAATTAAAGTTTCAGTTATTTGAAGTATACTGGATTATTGTAGAACATAAACTAAAGTGAATAGAGCTGTGGTGGTTTGTGCTGAGCTACGGCCGGACAGGATGATTCATTTCCCTGGTGGTTGATGGGAAGAAGCTGTTTTTGAACCTGCAGGTAACGTTTCGCAGGCTCCTGTATTATTACCACATCAATGGAAGCGGAGAGAAGAGAGCGTTGACAGTGTGTATTGGGATTTTAATATTAGTTTCCTTCTTGAGTCAGTGCTTCAATCGATCCCTTTCTTTGATGGTGGGGAGATCAGAACCTGTGATGGACTGAGCAATGTCCACTACTTTCTGCAGCCTCCTATCTTCCTGAGAGTTTGCAATTCCAAACCAGGAAGTGATGCAACCAGCCAATATGCTCTCCACCGGTAGAAATTTGGGGACATGCCAAATCTCCTTATACTTCTGAAGTAGTTTGTTGGTGAGTTTTCTTAATGATTGCATCATTATGCTGGGCTGGGCAGCCTGCAATGGACTGGGTTGCGTTACCATTCTCTGCATATTCAGGTGGTTAAGAGTAGGCATACCAGACTGAGAGACATTCTTTCAGCGTACTTTCAAAGTTCAAGAGGATCCCAGGACTTGCCAATTGCATCAGACACCGAAGGAAGTAAATAGACTGATGCTCTTTTTTGATGGTGAAGGGGCCAGGTTAAGTTGCTGGTGATTGGATGCCCAGCAACTGAAAGCTATCACCCATCTTTCCAGCAGCTCCATTGACGAGGGCACCAGATTCCTTTGCTGTAGTTAATATATTCCTACTGCAACACACTGCCTTGCCTGGAAGAGCAAGACAATTAAGCACAGAAGAATGGTCTTTGAAAGATTTCCATGGTTAACTTTTAAACCTGTAAATTGCCTGCTGGTTATTTGGCAGTCCACTAAAAAACAAATGGAATATTTAGTCGATTCTTCAAATTGTAAACATTATGTAAATAACAAAGCCCACAAGGAATATAATTTCTTCATCTTGAATTGTTATTGCATCTCCTGAGATCATTGGAGCAAGAGAATATGAACCAATTCAAAAGTCATCCGAGACTGAAGAATTTGGGAAGCTGCCTCAGCCTTGTTACTTTCACAGCTGTTCCACTGCAGGCAGCAGGATGTTAAGAAATCCCAATCATCTTTGGATCACTGGAAATTGAGACTGATACTCTGATGAACTAATAATTAATTATTTCTGTGCCTCAGAGAATTGAACATTAAAGTGTTTATTTTGGAGAAGTGAAAGTCATTGAGATTTGTATTTGAACTGACTGCCAGAAGAGGTTAATAGCTAAGTAATAATATTGTTCTTAACATTGATGCTGTGGTGGTTTTCTGCAGATCATGCATTTAATTCAGGGGTCGGCAACCTACGGCCCCCGGGCCGAATGCGGCTCGTAACCCGAAATCATCCAGCCAGCAGGCGTTTTTTTTTGAGTGAGTGTGTGTATTTGAGCCACCGCCTTCAGGATAGAGCCAAGGCAATGATCTGTATGTACACCATGTTCGTGAGCGCTCGTATCTAGGGGCCAGTGCTCCGGGTGGCGTCCTCGAAGGGGCTGAATCTATGTGAACACGTGATTTGATTCCCACCATCCGCTCACTGGCCTGGCCCCTATGCAGAACAAGGCTCCGACCCCTGATTTAATTTGTCGTTTACAGTGTATTTTGATACTCGGAAACCTTGTTGGGCTCCATGATCTCCATGTCTGAATTTTCTTAGAGTCATAGAGTGATACAGTGTGGAAACAGGCCCTTCGGCCCAATTTGCTCGCACCGGCCAACAATGTCCCAGCTACACAAGTCCCACTTGCCTGGGCTTAGTCCATATCCCTCCAAACCATGTACCTGTCTCTTAAATGATGGGATAATCCCAGCCTCAACTTCCTCCTCTGGCAGACACAAACTGCTGGAGTAACTCAGGCAGCATCTCTGGAGAGAAGGAATGGGATGGTGCCTGACCCGCTAAGTTACTCCAGCATGTTGCATCTACCTTTGATTAAAACCAGCATCTGCAGTTCTTTCCTACACATACCACCTCTGGCAGCTTTTTACATACAACAACCACCCTTTGTGTGAAAAAGTTGCCCTTTTCCCATTCACCTTCAACCTATGTCTTTTGGTCCCCGTTTCCCTAAGAGCCTCTGTGCATCTATCCAATCTATTCCCCTCATGATTTTATACACCTCTATAAGATCACCCCTCATCCTCCTGCACTCCATGGAATAGAGACCCAGCCTACTCAACCTCTACCTACAGCTCACGCCCTTTCGTCTTGGCTGTCTGGGGAGAATCGGTGTTCACGATGGCTGACCTCCCAGGGCAAGGTTATCCCATTGCACTTTGGGTGTCCAGACACCTGCAAAGTCCCCAAATGTGGAATATATGTTTGCAAATTTTGTGACACAGCTGGTAGAGCCGCATGCCAGAGGCCTGAGTCTGACCACAGATGCTGCCTTCGTGGATTATGCATGCTCTCCCTGTCTACCATGCGGATTTCCTTTGAGTGCTTCCATTTCCTCCCACATCCAATGCTGTGTGGGTTTGTAGGTTAATTGACCTTTGGAAATTGCTCTAAATAGGGAGTGGATGAGAAAGATTGATAATAGATCAAGTGTGAAAGGGTGACTGATAGTCGGCATGGATGGTGGGCCAAAGGGCCTGTTTCCATACTGTATCTCTAAACTTATAAACTAAACCATTCAACTTTGCTGTTGTAAGAAAATCTGACTACCATCATCTTGCTGTGAATTTCTGAACATATCTTCTTTCTGCAGTATATTCACTTCAATGTTATTTCTATTCCTGTTCACACAGCAATATTACACAGCAACAATAGTATGTCAGAATATACTTCTCTTAACATTAAACCATAACTAAGTTAAATTACTCCTTTTCAGTTTTCTCCACCTTCACCATTTTGAAATCTTGACATTTCTCAATTTAAATATATCTTAAAGATTATGGTAGAATTTGCTTCTTGTCATCCATTTCTTCAGCAGTTTTTGTGATTTTATTAGATAGTACCTCAATGTATCTGCTCACTGTTAATCTATCAATTTGTAATGGTTTCTGTGCAAAACATGGACAGTTGTTATTTTAGGTAACATTTGTTTAAACCAATCACTTAAAAATATTATTAATCAGATTGTGTATGAGTAGAATGCTCAGACTAATCAAATCATGACATGATTAAGGAAGAAATGAGCTAAATGAAATCGTGAATCAGGAATGCAAGAATGTTACTTTAATTATAAATGACCATTTTAGAATGAAGTCTTATGGCAGGAACTTTAGAAAGAATTTTAGGATGCCCTGCACATGAGGTTGTTATGAAAGATGTTTTTATTTTTATTCAGGATTCAGATGTGAATGACACTCCAGAAGAGAGTGAAGAGGATGAGAATCCCTATGAACTTCTATTGACTGCGGCGACAAAGAAACACACCCAGTTGGACTGCCAACATAAAGGAGAAAATACAGGTATTGTGTTAATGCAGACAAAAACATTTCTGAAATTAACTTGGCCAATGAAAATAACTGGGTATTTCATCTTCTTGTAAAGTTAGATTATTTTATATCAAAATTTTACAGCCCCTACTGGACAAAATTTCAGGGGACAACAGGGACAACCAGCATTTTTCTTGTTATGATGATTCATGATTGTCTTTCCTCAACGATACATGGTTTAACAAAAATCTAATGTTGTCATTTTATCAGTTTTGATAGGGATGTGTTCCCGATAAACATTTTAAGTGAAATTTGGTAAACCAAGGTGGCTGGGTAAAATCCATTGTGGAAATCTCGGGGCAGTATGTAGCTCTGCACTGTGTGAGGGATCTAGCAAAACAAGGTAATACATAGATTCAGTATTGCCTATAGAGAGAGAGATTTAGTGGGAGAATTTCAGACACAAAATGGCGATTCTAAATCTAGAATTAGCCTATATAGTGCTTCTGGACATAAAAGGTGGTGGGAATCTAGAACTCAAAAGAGTTGGTCAATTAAAATTTTCAAAGCAATTACAGATCTATTTGGCAAGGACTTAAATAGTTGTGGATCATATTGGCTAAATAGAATTAGAAGGCCGATCACCTTGGTGTACTTAAAGGTACAGGCTTGAGCTCTCTGACCCACTTTTGTTCTTACCTTCATTCTATTTTTATTTTCTTTAAAACACTTTTAAGAATACACATTTGGCAAAATCACAAGTAAATATCAAATGGGCTAAGGAGCCTTACAGGTGAAAATGTTTATGTTTTTGAAGTAAAAATGCTCCTCAAAATGCAAGGGATAATGACAATTTGTAAAAATACTGACTAATCATTTATCAAAGTTGCATGGATTTAGATCAATCAATGAGAATCACATTAGAAAATAAGTAAATTGGAATGTATATTTGAGATACGCTGATCATAATTCATCACCGGCACATTTAATTGTGAATGCCTTGAAAAGTGATTGAAATGTTAATTTCATAATATATTTGCCTAAATATGTTGCACAAATGCAGTGTGTTAACAAATTATTCTTTGCATCTCACTAAGAAATAGGCTTCAGGCAAGGAATCATTAAATTTAATGTAATTTGCAATTGTGTCTCAAAATCCTGTGTAAGTGTTGATCATAATCCTGGGTGGTTTATGATGCATAATGTTTAACATGGTGCAGCAGCTAATAGGTAATTGGAAATGCTTTGAACTACCTGCACCATCCCCCCCCCCCCCCCCCCCCCACACACACATCCTGTTCATTCAACAAGTACATATCACATTAATAACTCATTTTCTAGAAATGTTTATAATATACATCTTGGACAGGGTTGTATTAACCCAGACCCATTATCTGGAGCAGTGCTTCCACACCTCAATTTTTTTTTCCTGAAATAGAATCCCAAATTTCCTGGAATTTGGTATTTCCTGAAATTTTCAAAATGCTTCCTGCGTGCTACAGTGACAACAATGAACAAATGTTTGGTTTGTGCTAGCATGTTGATAAGGCCATTAAGCAGGGCTGATTACATAAGGAGCTGGTGTGCAGGAAGGAAATGCAATGTAACACAGTCAAAAGTGAAGAGCAATGATGATAGCTGCTAAAAAAAAAAGTAGATTCACTTTTTTGGCAACAACTTCAAGAGGAAACCAGAAGGAATATTTCCAAGTACAATACAAATAGTTTACAATAAAACTGCAATTTCAGTAACAGAACTGTAAAAACAGAAATAAAATTGGCCTTCAGTTCCATTCATGATAAAGGTAAGTGAGTGAATTGATAAAAAATCAGGTAACATTTTGGGTAACCTTTTTACCTTGGGGGGGGGGGGGGGGGGGGTGAACCAAAGTAACAAATGCAACATTTCAAGAATCAATACAGATAGATAGGTAAAAAATAAAATCTGTAATAAGTGATCGTTTTTAGGACATTGTTTCTGAAATATCCAGAATAAATTTTCTTGAGAATTGTGCTTCATGTAAGCATTACTGAATTTGGTTCTGAGGAATAATGTATGAAGTAGAGGAACAATTAGGAGATGGTAATCATAACATTATAAGATTTGGTTTAGTCAGAGCATGACAAGGAATAATCCCCTGTAAAAATAATTAAATGGGAAACAAAACAATCTTAATGAGATGAGTGTGTCCAAATTTGATACGCAAAACTAGCAGAACACTGGGCTGAAGTAGTTCAGGAACATGAGGTTGGAATCAGAGATAGACTGATTCGGTGTGGAAGCAGGCCCTTCGGCCAAACTTGCACACACTGGCCAACATATCCCAGTTACACTGATCCCACCTGCCTGCGTTTGGTCCATATCCCTCCAAATCTGTCCTATCCATATACCTGTCTAACTATTTCTTAAAGGTTGGGATAGTCCCAGCTTCAACTACCTCCTCTGGCAGCTTGTTCCATACATCCACCTACCCTTTGTGTGGAAAAAGTTACTCCTCAGATTCCTATTAATTCTTTTTCCCTTCACCTTGAAATTCCACTAAACGATTCCCCTACTCTGGGCAAGAGATTCTGTGCATCTACCTGATCAATTCCTCTCATGATTTTATACAGGTTGAAGGAAAAATAAACAAATTCAGAGCTCCCTGAATGACAAAGCAGTACAGTGGATTAAAAAAACCCCAACTAACTGCCATTGCTGTCATCAAATGCACAACCAGTGCAACTCGGCTATTAACAAAAGAATTAGAAGGGAAATTAAAATTAAAATGAGAGGCAGATAGTACATGAGCAAAGATTAACTGAGAATCTGAAATGTTCCACCGGCATAAAAACAAATATAAGAACAAAAGGAGAATTTGCCTATCGATGCTGAGATGCTGTTAAGGTACTGAATTATTGCTGTGAGCCTATCATTACCAGCAAAGCAAAGATAGACACAAAATGCTGGAGTAACTCAGGACAGGCAGCATCTCTGGAGAAAAGGAATGGGTGACGTTTTGGGTCAAGACCCCTCTTCAGACGGTTTAAACCAGCATCTGCAGTTCCTTTCTGCATGTTATCAGCAAAGCAGGTTGTTCCAAAGTATTAGTTAGGTTGGAGTTGAGACAACAGATATATTAACATCTCCAGGCTATCATTTTTTAATTGTAAACATTGGCAAAGATTAATGTCGGTCGGTTACTGGGACAGGAAGGGAAGCAACTTAATATTTAGAGGGAAGTGCAGGAAAAATCCGAAGGGCCATTAACCACGAGCTTCCAACACTCTGGATAGAATTTGATGCCAGAACATTAAGGGGCTGTCCCACTACGGCGACCTAATCTGCGAGTTTAAAAGAACTTGCCCTCGACTCAAACTCGCAGCATAGTCGACACGTGGTCCTAGGAGGTCCTATGTGTGGATAGGACCTCCAACTGGAAATCATCTTCATGCTGGAGGGAAGTTCCTGCATACTCGCGGCCTCAGTCAGTCGCCAAAGTGTTTTCAGCATGTTAAAAAAATTTCCGCAAGTAAAAATTGGTCGGCTTGGTTCTTTTGAACTCGTAGTGCAGTGGAGTGGAGTCGCTATGTAGTTACAACCAGTCGAGGGCAGCTGTAGGCAATCTCCTTCGCTGACCGGGCATTTTAATTGGATCATTGGAGTTTTCAGGACCAAGGAAAACCGACCGGTAGGCTAAATGCCCGCTAAACCTTATTATAAGTTGTCTGGTTTCTTAAAAGTCTCCTCCCCCCCCCCCTCTCTCCCCTTCTCTCCCCCCCCCCTCTCTCCCCTTCTCTTCCACCCCTCTCTCCCCTTCTTCCCCCCCTCCCCTCCGCGCTCTCTAAAGGACTTACCGTACACTGTGCAGCCGCCGTTTACATTCCTCTTCATCACGGGTGTGCATTTCAGACAGCGCTCCCCCGCTTTCCCTGGCCACCACCTTTGCGATGTGTGTGTGTGTCAACGCTCACGGGCGATCGATCTGACGGTTTTACCTCGCGGATTAGGGCGCCGCAGTTGGACAGGGTGCAATTAAATTATTTGTTCATATGAACCTCTCAGTAAACAATGTACATACAGTAATGATAAATGTCACAATAAATACAATGCAAATGCAAAATGGTGCAAGATTGTAGTGCAATTGGACGTCGTGCAAAATAAAGTACAATAACAGAATGAATGGTGTGGAGGTCAGAATAAGAGTATGTGACTATCCCTCTGGGAAAGGGAAGGGTAAAAGAGGGTTCTGATATCAGTGGGGAGGAAGTTGTTGTTAAGACTTTCCAGTTCCTATATATTTTTCGACACCTCTGCATCTGACACTGCTGGCACATTTATGCTACCAAAAGCTATATGAGGCAGTTACAATCCTGGAAGTAGTTTTAAAGTTGAGTAAGAGAACTAGAAAGTTTCTTGTCTTCAGTTCACCAGTGCATTGTTAATGTATAAGGGGTTGAACTCTCCACCAGCACTACATGGGAGAGTTTAAAGTTTATAGGCTGAGGAGCTCACTCCGTTCCTTGTCATTCTTTGTGCTCAACAATGAACTTGCAAATAATTGAATGGGTTGTCTGGGCTTGTATTCATTGGAATTTAGAAGGATGAGAAGGGATCTCAAAGTCAAGTCAAAGTCAAAAGAGTTTATTGTCATGTGTCCCTGACAGGACAATGAAAATCTTTCTTTGCATAGCACAACAGAACATAGAAAGCATTGACTACAATTCTATACATAAATACACCCATGACTTAATAAATTAATAAAGTGCAAATAACAGATGGAGGGATATTAATGATCAGAGTTACGAGCCAGGTTTAATAGCCTGATGGCTGTGGGGAAGTAGCTATTCCTAAACCGGGTTGTTGCAGTCTTCAGGCTCCTGTACCTTCTACCCGAAGGTAGCAGGGAGAAGAGTGTGTGGCTAGGGTGGTGTGGGTCCTTGATGATGCTGCCAGCCTTTTTGAGGCAGCGACTGTGATAAATCCCCTCGATGGAAGGAAGGTCAGAGCCGATGATGGACTGGCTCTTAGCGAAACATATAAAATTCCTAAAGGATTGGACAGGCTAGATGCAGGAAAAATGTTGGGGGAGTCCAGAACCAGGGGCCACTGTTTAAGAATAAGGGGTAGGCTATTTAGGACTGAGATTTGGAAAAGGTTTTTCACCCAGAGATTTGTGAATCTCTGGAATTCTCTGCCACGGAAGGCAGTGGAGGCCAATTCACTGGATGTTTTAAAGAGAGAGTTAGATTCAGCTCTTTGGGCTAAAAGAATCAAGTGATATGGGGAAAAGCAGGGGTACTGATTTTAGATGATCAGCCATGATCATATTGAATGGCGGTGCTGGCTCGAAGGGCCTATTGGCCTACTCATGCACCTATTTTTCTGTTCTATGAATCTTAACAGTAGTCCAAGTTTTGTGCGAATGAATGTTGCTTTAAATGCAAGTTCACAACATGCTTAAGATTGCCTGCTGAGTCATTCTCTGAGGTTGGTATATCCTGTTGGTTGAAATTTGGAGGTTAAGAAAAGAGCATATGGATGGGAATTTGTCAGATGAGCAGTACTGGTGGGAAACCTGGGGTGGGTGCTCTAGAGACGTAGGTTCAATCCTGACCTCAGATTGAACTTGGATTGATTTCTGTCGAGTCGGCATGTTTTCCCTGTGACCTTGGGGAGAGAAAAGGGGATTTGTGCAGAATTGATGTAGGTATGTTACAAAACTTACCTTTAGCGGTGCTGCAGTTCTGCCGCTCCCCGTGTGCGCGACTTTGGTGCCTTTCAGAGGGGGGCGTGTTTAAAGTGATGTTTTTTCACCAGACAGTTCAAATCGATCCATCTCAGGGGATTTCGTCGCTAAAGAGAAATCGCTCCGACATTTGATTTATGAAGGTATTTTTAAATTACGCTAGATCATTTATTAGCTAGAGTAATTAAAAAATCATCTTCTAAAGCCGTGAGTGCCGACAACGGGAAGGATTTTATGTAGGGGAGAAAATAAAGTACACAGTTTATTTTTACATTAAAACGTGGTTCTTAGGAAGCCTTTAATCACATTTTCACGTTGCGAAACGGGGACAGAAAATATATACGAACCGGCAGTGTTTTTCCTGCCACTGTGGTTTAAATTCACCGCAAACCGCAACGTTCCAATCCACCGCATTCCACTAAATCCCACTTGCAAGTTGATTTAAACGGCCATTAATTTACAGGAATTAAACACTAAATTCCTTCTATTTGGCCTATAAATTCATGAAAATGAGATTTAAAAATCATGTTACATTGTGAATTCTTGTGTGAATGTTATTTGGACACTTAGGCAATTGAAAAATGTTTATCTTTTCTTAAGAAATGGATTGATGTTTAGATCTAGTAATTGAATTTTGTAATTAGCTACATTTAGTTAACTAACTAATTACATGCTTTAATTTCAGGTCATCCAAGTAAGATTGTTTCATATTTGTTTTAGAATGCTTCAATCTATAATAACTGAAAATGTCATTGAGTTCTCTTAATTTTTAAGAAAGTTATGGGCTTTTGACTGTCCTAGATCACAGCTTTTGATCATAACATGGCCATAACTTTTTTAATACTGAAGATATGGAAGTAAATTAGGTGTCAAATTAAAGTTCTTTTTATGCTTTATCTGATGGGATAAATTGCAGACTTGATTTTTTAAATCTCAAAATTTTGTAACATTGCTAATTAATGTAACTGCATGCTTGAATTTTGGCGTTATTTCAGTGGGCCAGCGGGCCTATTTCCGTGCTCTTTGACTCCATGCCTCTGCAGTGAATGTGAGCATGCATACATCTTTCTGAGTACCTCTGATTTTGCCTGCACTAAATAGTAACTTGGTGGTGTGTTGCATATCAACAATATGACATGTATCTCTGTCGCTGGGGGCAGATGTACCTACCCAGTAGCTTGTGCATTGAAAGAAAATGTATCCAAAACTCACCAAGACCTTAATGACCCGAGTTGACCAAAAAGCCAGAAGGAATGTCTTGGGCTGTCATTCTGCCTGAATTTAAACAAACATGTTTAAGCTGCCTGAAGCAATGGAGAACCAGATTAGAAAGTTTCACATCCCAATGAATAATATGAAAGCTTTGCAGCAAATATCTGTCAGCAAAGTACTTCTTGAAGATATAACATCTCATTTACACATGAACTCATTTTCAGTATTTTGTACTTGGAGCATTTCTATTTTATTTTTTTTCCTTGTGCCCTGATAATGACCCTCAAGTAGATTGAGTTTCTGCTTTACCGATTTGCACTGTCGCATGGTCCCTATAGCTCTGACTCCACAGTGGTATAGTTCCCTTGGTGACAACTTTTTGGTTGGGTTATAAATTCCCCAGGCATCAGCTCTTCCTTGGAGTAGAGCTTCTTGGCATTCACTCCCATTGGCATATTGTTCACATGGTGCAAATTCACTGGGGGACAATTCCACAGTTGACTAGTGCTCAGAATGGTAATTATTCATAAGATATGTTAAATTTGGATGTCACATGGTTGAACCATCAGGAATACAATCGTGCCGACAAGGGACAATTTGCAAATTTCATCTCACAAAGAATTCAAAGTATAAAACCCAACTCTGTCCAGGTGATTTTCTACATTTTTTTTCCAGCAATGGTTTTGTGGCACTGGTACTACATGGAATCTAAACAGCACAGATTCTGAGCAGTGCATCAAGTACATGATTGAACAAGTGTGTGCCTTTGTACTGCAAACGAGTATCGGTGAAAAATTTGTAATAACTATCATGAACATATAGTTGTAGCAGGACGTACAAGTGTGAATGCACAAATGTGGTTGCAGCTATGTCTGACAGATGAGATTTCTTTATTAGAGACAAAAGTCAAAATATTCAGAACCATTAACCTCCAAGATAATCCAGTCTTAAAGCTTTGTTCTGTAGTCCCCCACTGTGATTTGCAAAGTCTTTGCAAAGGAAAATAACAACCATAATAATTCAGGTTTTCATCTGAAAGCAAGCAAAATCAAATAATTAAAATCTCCCAGGAACACGATAAGATAATGTAACATGGGAAAACCTCCAAATTGTGCATTAGCTCCTGTAAAAGTTGTGGTATTGAAATGCCTGCTTCACACATTGTGAATGTAGTGGAATTCCAATCATTGTCCTCTGTTTTTGCTGTTTGTCTATCATTGTTCAAGAAGGGTTTGCCACCACTTCTCAAGGGCCAAATGCTGGCGTTGACACTGATGCCATATCACGCACTATGAATAAGTAAAAACCTGTTGTTGCACTTCCAAAAGCTTGTTGAATCTGACAAATTCATGACAATCCTTAGAAACACAATGTTTGGGACAAAGACCCATCATTTATTTATTTGCCTCTATACTCCATAATTTCAGATTTTTAATAGAAAAAAATCACGTGGTTAAAGTGCACATTATCAGATTTTAATAAAGGGTATTTTTATACATTTTGGTTTCACCATGTAGAAATTACAGCAGTGTTTATACATAGTGCCCCCCCCCCCATTTCAGGGCACCATAATGTTTGGGACACCGTGATGTCATGTAAATGAAAGTAGTTATGTTTAGTATTTTGTTGCTTATACTTTGCATGCAATGACTGCTTGAAGTCTGCGATTCATGGACATCACCAGTTGCTGGGTGTCCCTGGTGATGCTCTGCCAGGCCTGTATTACATCCATCTTTAGCTTATGATTGTTTTGGGGGCTGTTCCCCTTTAGTTTTCTCTTCAGCATATAAAAGGCATACTCCTTTGTTGCTTTAGCAGTATGTTTGGGATCATTGTCTTGCTGTGGTATGAACTGCCGGCCAATGAGTTTTGAGGCATTTGTTTGAATGTGCAGATAGGATGTGTCTATACACTTCAGATTTCATTATGCTCCTACCATCAGCACTTGTACCATCAATGAAGATAAGTGAGCCAGCACCTTCAGCAGCCATGCATGCTCAGCCCCACCACTGTCTTTCACAGATTACGTGGTATGCTTTGGATCTTGAGCAGTTCCTTCTCTCCTCCATATTTTGCTCTTGTCATCACTCTGATATAAGTTAATCTGTCCACAAGACCATTTTCCAGAACTGTGGTTGCTCTTTTAAGTACTTCTTTGCAAACTGTAAACTGGCCATCCTATTTTTGCGGCTAACCAGTGGTTTGCATCTTGCAGTGTAGCCTCTGTATTTCTGTTCATGAAGTCTTCTGCGGACAGTGGTCATTGACAAATCCACACGTGACCCCTGAAGAGTGTTTCTGAAATGTCGGACAGGTGTTTGGGGATTTTTCTTTATTATAGAGAGAATTTTTCTGTCATCAGTTGTGGAGGTCGTCCTTGGCCTGCCAGTCCCTTTGCAATTAGTAAGCTCACCAGTGCTCTCTTTCTTCTTAATGATGTTCCGAACAGTTGATTTTGGTAAGCCTAAGGTTTGGCTGATGTCTCTAACAGTTTTATTCTTGTATCTCAGGCTCATAATGGTTTCTTTGACTTTCATTGGCACAACTTTGGTCCTCATGTTGATAAAGTTCCATAACTTTATGTTGATGAAGTTTCCAAAGGTGATAGAAAGACTTGGTGCTGAGAGTTCTCTTATACCTGCATTAAGGACGCATTTAAACACACCTGAGCAATTACAAACGCCTGTGAAGCCATGTGTCCCAAACATTATGGCGCCCTGAAATGGGGGTCTATGTATAAACACAGCTGTAATTTTTACATGGTGAAAACAAACTGTATAAAAATACCCTTTAATAAATTCTGACAATGTGCACTTTAACCACGTGTGATTTTTTTTTCTATTACAAATCTCAAGGTTTGGAGTACAGAGGCAAATAAATAAATGATAGGTCTTTGTCCCAAACATTACGGAGGGCATTGTACAAACCCAAACATACAATGCAAACATGCATAGCATACCCAACTGGACACTACACAGCTCAACTGCACACTACCAATTTTTAGGATCCATATTAGTTTAATTAATAACCCGTTTTATCTCTTCCTACCAACATATCCTTCTATATCCTCTCTTAGTTACATATCCAGTTAACCTTTTTAACTTATCTCTCCTTCCTATCCTCTTCCTGCTTGTTCATAGTGCTATTGCAATTCAAAGTAACGTTTTGACATCAGAAAATATGCGGGTGAGTATGCAAAAAACGTCAGTCCTGCGTGTCATCACATAACTCACCTTTACTCAAAACTGGACTCAAATCACCTTTTCTCAAATTCATTATGGGCTGGACATTTTTCAAGTATTTTTCATGTCAAAAAGGCACTGAGTTTTAAATTCCTTCAATTATTCTAGATGTACCATATGTTTACAATTTTATTTATGCTCTGTTTTCTTGCAGTTTCTTGGAGCAAACTAGAAATATAAACTGGTACTTTGTTGAAATTACGTAATTGAGCTTATTTCTCCTGTAATAATTCATTATTATACATATTGGTTCTGCAAATTATATCATTTCGCAGAGCCATTGAAGGTAAACTTGATTGCATTGTTGCCTTTGCATATTACTTTATATCTGATAAACCTTCCCTTGTGGGTATTTGTAGAATTATGAGGTGATGCAGGCCAATTGAGCCCATTTGGCCAATGTTGCCAAGACCATTTGTGTTACACAATGAATCCATCTTTCGGTTTTGGGGGCTGTTTCTGTACTATACTATGTATGACATTTCACCGGGTAAAAAAAATTGTTGCCTCTTTTTGTCTTTTGCTCATCTTTTTGTCTGGAAATAGTTTCTCCTTATCTACTCATTCAAAACTGTTCAACTCTCCTCTACCATCTCTTATTTCCCTTTTTTTTTGCATAAAAGATTAATTTGTCATTCCTTGAACCCGCCAAATACATTTCTTTAGCAATTTTATTGAACTTTGATATTCTTTCCAAGTATGAAACTCGGATGAATAAAGATTTAATCAGAAGTCAAACGCCCTGGCAAAAATGTGTTTTAGAAAAAAAAAAATCAATTTCCAATGCTATTTCCCTTTATAATATTCTTCAACAACCGCTAAGATCAAGGATGACTTGCTTTTGTGGGATTTGTGGTGGTTATGACCCCAATGTGAAAGAGCAGCCTCTTTCACAAATGGTACAGATTGTGTTCTGAGAGATTGCTACACAGGCCACATTCACTTCTCTCATGAGTTTGGATACAGGGAACTTGTTTAAAAGTTCAAACGTGCAAGTTGTTTATAAGACTCTTTTTTTGTGTTTAACTCTTCCATTCTCAAATGACTATTTCATAATTTATTCATGAATGAAAGACTGATGTTTTCTGTTTGGTTGGCCTCTGCTCTATTCTCATGCACTCTGTTTTTTATATAATGTGTACTTGATTCATTTAGTTTGTGGCCTCCATTTGACTTAACTTCCCTTAATAATTTCTTGGTTATCCATGGAATCCTAAGTGCCATGCCTTTTTCTGTGTGAAAAGGCGGTACTTGAATACTCTCCGCTTTTGCTTCTGATCAGTTAGCAACCGCTAATTGAACAGTATTTGCCTCCAATCCACCTGGGTCTGATCCATTTTACGAAAACGAATTTCCGGTTGTGTTTAGAATCATTATTGTTCTTGACAATGTTCCATAACTGTATTAAATCAGACACTGATCCATAAATTCTCGTTGACTAAAACATGCATAGAAACATAGAAAATAGGTGCAGGAGTAGGCCATTCGGCCCTTCGAGCCTGCACCGCCATTCAATGTGATCATGGCTGATCATCCAACTCAGTATCCCGTACCTGCCTTCTCTCCATACCCCCTGATCCCTTTAGCCACAAGTGCCACATCTAACGCCCTCTTAAATATAGCCAATGAACTGGCCTCAACTACCTTCTGTGGCAGAGAATTCCAGAGACTCACCACTCTCTGTGTAAAGAATGTTTTCCTCTATGTTTGCGTCATATACCCCACTTCATTACCCAGAACCTGCTTTTTTCCCTTATTTTGTACATGTAACCTTATCTGATGTGATACAATTGTTCTTTGAAGACTGCAGAGTGATTACTGAAATTGTGGTAATCTTGGTTCTGGAGTGTTGTTTGAACAATTTCCTAAATAGCGAGTTTGCTATTCCGATTAAGCATGCCCAGGCCATAGGTCACTCGCGATAAACATCCATCTGTGCTGCTGCGTGTATACAGATCTGCGTTTCATCTGTAGTCGGGATCGAATACGGGTCTCCGGTGTTGCAAGCGCTGTTGAATTGCAACTGGACCGTCCCCTTCCGCGTATCCCATCCCTGTCCGGGGGTGGCCGGAGATGTCCGGGGTGACCCTGGACTGATGGGACACCGGCCCGGAGCAGTGGCGGACCGGGCGTACAGCCAGCACGGAGAAGAAGAGCTAACTCCAGCTCAACTCTGACTATCCTGCAGGGTTAACCGACAGCCCTGGACTGATGGGACACCGGCCCAGAGCAGTGGCAGCCCAGGCTTACAGCCAGAGCGGAGAAGAAGCGCTAACTCCCGTCAGTCCAGGGCTGTCAGTTAACCCGGCGGGACAGGCAGAGTTGAGCTGGAGGTAGTGCTTCTTCTCTGCGCTGGCTGTAAGCCTGGGCTGCCACTGTTCCGGGCCGGTGTCCCGTCAGTTCACGGCCACCCCCGGACTGGAATGGAGCACTCGGGAGGGGAAGGGAACGGTCCAGTAGCAATTCAACAGTGCTTGCTGAACCCGGAGACCCAGGTTCAATCCTGACTACGGATGAAACGCAGGTCTGTATACATGCAGCAGCACAGCTGCTGAGAATGTTTATCGACCTTTGACAAATCCCATGATTCCTTGTGTTTTTCGGAATACAGAACTCGCTTATTGCCCTTTAGATCAACTTCAATTAGGCACATGAGGAGCCTGAGGTGAGGAGTAGCACTGGGGTGAGGAAGATCTAGAAAGCTGGAAGGGCACTGGCTTAACCTTGTTTGACTAGTCTGCTTTGTATATGTTGGTTGTGGATCTTTTAGTTGATGTCATAGTTGTATTGCTTCATGAAATAGACATGAAGTGGAGGCACATTCCTACAGGCTGCTGAATTTGGAAGGATACTGCAGCTTATTTACAGGTCAAATGGGAAACTTGAATCTATGACACAGCTCCATTCCTGAATCAAGGCCACCCCAAATTCAGCTGTTGCGGTGGTGTTTGCAGATGACTCGTGTTCAGAGATTGAGCATTGTTCTTGTTTACTGAAGCATATCATGGAATGGGCCTTGCATTTCACATCTTGAAAACAGGATCTTCTTTCACCCTGTCCCTGATATTCAACAACAAATAGATGAGCATGCACATCCAAGTAGAGTTTATTGTCGTATGCATAAATTTGGTGAGGTACACTTACAATGAATATATTGCTTGGATCAGCAGCAATATTTTGCGCACGCTTAAACATGCGTTACTCAAATTTTGCAGGACAGTATAGAGAAAAATGTTTTTTTTTCAAAAAAGGACATTAGTAATACAATTAGAAAAACATGAATTCCATTGTAATACAAGAGGTGGTCTGTTGCCGAGGTAGAGTTAGGATTGTGCAAGTATGTTCAAGAACCTGTTAGTATTAGGAACATTTCTGCTCTTCAACTTGGGGGTGTGGGACTTCAGGCTTCTGTACCTCCTGCCTGACGACTGCAGTCAGAAGAGGGTCTTACCTGAATGCCGGGGATCCTTCTTGAGGCTGCGCTTCATGTGGTTATATTCAATGATGGGAAGGGCTGTGCCCGTGATGTACCATGCTGACTCCACCACTCTGTTCCCATTAGATTCCATTAGATACCAACATGTCATAAGTTGAATAGTCTATCTCGTCAAATAATTTTCTCTGACAGTAGACGAGCACACAAAAATCGCCGTTATTAACTAATATCAAAAACATTTTATTTAGTGTTTAACTATGGTTAGAACTTGTTGATATTATGATAAAACCTCAAATATAATTTTCATTAAATGGTAAAAAAAGATTCAATTGGCTCAAAATCTGTGAATTTGAAATATATATATTTGAGGGCATAACACTTAATGAAAAAATAGATGCTTAGCAGGTTGTTAAGTGGCAATTACATCTCAGTTCACGATATAAAAATCCACTCTGCTCCTTTAGCAAAATATATTGTTTTTAAGGGTAGTTAGTAAGTACCTAATACTCATGTAGTGAGTATAAATGCATCACATTCTTATCGCATTCTAAAGAATATGCTGGTGAAGACCAACGGCCAAGGGGGAGCAGAGAATTTTAGCATTTCAGTAACATTTCAGCATTTTACTAACATGCATATTCCAAAAGAGATGTTAGTGTCTCTTTGAGTGATATTGAATGCTGGCAGTTTCATAACCAGCATAACCATGAAATCCAGGCCATCTTGTCAGTTCCTACTTTGTCAAGAAATCCAAGAGTTTAGGTGTACTTTACACTCATGTATAGTAGCAGATTCTCATCACTTAAGGCACAAATCCTTTCATTTTCCACCAAGTCTTGTGAAACATCAGTGCACTTTTTCTCTGGTACGTCTTGACATTAGGTAAGGATACTAGACTTGAAAAATAATCTAAATATCACTTTCACTTTACACCTGCTTGAACTAAACGTGTAGATCAATTAGAGATGCAGTATTAAGGAAGGTGCATGAAACAAGAAGTGGCACAGGTGGCAGAGCTGTTGCTTCACTGCACGAGAGGCCTGGTATAAATCCTGAACTTAGGTTGC
This sequence comes from Raja brachyura, assembly GCA_963514005.1. The sequence continues at coordinate 32,769,893 of OY740804.1, read as the reverse complement.
GGTCTATGTGGAGTTTCTTTGTGACTGTTTGGGTTTCCTTCAAGTACTCCAGGTTCCATCCACCTCGTAAAGACGAGCAGATTTGTAGGTTTATTGGCCTCTGTATATTTACCCTAATGTGCCGGGCATGGATTAGAAAGCGGCTTAACATAGACCTAGCGTGATCAATGGTTCGCGCGGACAGGCCTGTTTCCATGCTGTATCTCTTAACTAAACTATTGAACAATTGTGTGCATGGTATTCCCCAGAAGTAAAATAAAACTGGTTTGGTTCTTACAGATGAGAAGGCTGGGCCTGCTTCTGTATCTCCAGACGTGGCAACAAAACCTAGTCGGATATTCACCTCTTCGCAGGTCAGTGAAACAGAGCATTGACACATTTTGAAAGCTTTTTTCCCAATTCTTTAGGATATTGTGGCTTGATTAATTGGCAGTAATTCATATTGATATGCATTAATGAAAGCAGTGATAATTGGAGAAACAATGATCTTTATGATATTAGGTCATTGGGTTCAAATGGGGATTTGGGTTTCTGTTTTCTCCTGTCAGAGTTAACCTAATTCTAATTAGGAAAATTTGTGCTTTTATTCTGCCACAAATACCTTTTTATTTGCAAGTTGTCGACAAAGTTTGGTAAGACGTTGTGCAGAGGACTTTGAAGCAGCATTCTATGCTGTCTTTGAAAACTCTTCAAAATGACTGACGCTGATGACATTTTTCCAGACCATGTTATTCTGAAGAATTTATAAATCCTTACAAGATGAATGTCCTCACTTTCACAAAATGCATTTGCTGTGTAATTTAGGTTGTATCTATTCTATTCAGCTTTAGTTTTGTTATTTACTTTCCGAAGATAGCTGATTCTTTGCCAATTCCATCAGGCGCATATATCTTCTGAGCTTGAAGGAAAGTGAACCATCTGGTTACAAAGTCATTATTTATTGCTGTTTTCCTACTAGAAAATGCAGTGGGGTTATGTAACTACTTAACCAGAGACTGGACGTGGCTTTTTCTTTTTGTTTTATGCTGGAGAAACTGACCAGTAGGCTACTACATGTATGTCGCTTGTATGCAACTCTTTCATTTGAATAAACAGTTTTATTCTTATTTTCTTTCTCTCACCAGGATACACTTATGCCTGCATCAAATGCTGATCATTCAGTCAAGAGTCAAGAGACCAGCATCCCATCCAAGCCACGTTACAGTAAAGCAAACTTAGCACTCGACCTAAAGCCCCCATCTATTATTGTAACCCCAGGTAATTTGAAGCCTAACACACCTTTTATGAAAGTTCAGCTAATTTGTGGGATGAAGCAATGTGGTGTAGGATTGTTATTCAATCGATAATCATAGGCATGTGAAATATTTAATTGCATATACTTACTTGAATTGTGAGAAATTGTACACTTGTGATTTCTCCCATCCTTTAATAATACCTTCCTGTCAAGTTGTATATACAGTTGTGACATTTTGTCGCGAGTCATGTCCATGACAAAAACATTGAGGTGATGAATCAAAAGAATTATTGAAGGAGTATTGGAACAGTAGTATTGGTCCATGTTTTAATTTAAATAATGTCCAGGTGCCAATGTGCTGAATAGGTTTGGATGAAGTACATTATAACAATGAGAAATGGCAGATTAATTTTCAGTAAATATGAGATATGGAGCTTGATGTTTAATACTTTTATAGTGCCTGCAAGGTGATCATGTGCAGCAAGATGGAATTTGGTATATTTTGTCCCTTATTGTTGTGCATTGAAACAATGCTGCAGGGGCCTTAACGTATTGTGTACCAAACCACACTAATCAGGAAAACAGGTGGGTGACTGCAGAAGTGGGAGAGAGATATTATTATTATTAAACTTTATTTCAGACTCAAGGTCCAGACAAGAGACGACATAACATAAAATACATTGCATATAAAAACACCATGAAATACATGTAATTTGGTAGATAGCTATCAAATTTTACAATTTCTCCCTCTTTTGTCATGGGGTAGACTGAAACTGATTTCCCCCCCCCCACCCCTTCCTAATCTTTACACATGCCCCAAGCCTTTCCAGTCGAAATTTTAATTTCATGCATTTTGAGTTTTTATGACAATTGGCAGATCAATTTCCCTCCTGGGATAAATAAAGTTCTATCGTATTGTATCGATCTCCCAAGCAGTCACTGACATAATGTTGGTAAAGGTGCAGAAGAGAGTCACCAGAATGTTAACTGTGCTTATGGGCTTGAGTTAAGTTATGGGAGCGGTTGAAGAGACTGGAATTTTTGTTTGGAATATGGGAGGCTAAAGGATGAACTTATTGCGGTATACAAGGTCACAAGGGGCATGGATAAAGTCTTTCCCCAGGGTGGAGGATTCTAAAATTTAAGGGAATAAGCTTAAGGTGAGAGGGGGAGAGATTTAAGGGACCTCAGGGGCAACTTTCAGTTTCACTGAGGGAAGTCCATATCTGGTATGAGCTACCAGATGAAGCTGTACAGTGTTTAAAATACATTTGGGACGGATGTATGGATAGGAAGGGTTTAGAGGGCTATAGGTGGAATGCAGGCAAATGGGACTAGCCCAGTATGTCATCATGGGAAAGGTAGAGCAAAGAGCCCGAATCCATGCTGGATAGCTGTGACCTCAAAACTCCTTGGATTTATGGTATGCATTATGGCATTGTTCCAGCTAGTGTAGTTTGCAGCTATGTTTGGTGGTACATTGTGAACTACCTGCTCTTTGAAACCCGTCACTGCCATAACAGTTCTTAACAAAAGCACCATTACAACAAATCTTTTGTCGAAAGCGAGAGCATCACAAACTTGCGAAGAGAATGTGACAGATTGAGAAAGAAGAGGACATGTGTTATAAATTGTGAGATAGAGTGCAAAGCAATCTGAGGGAGGGGGAGAGTGCATGGCTTGAATTAAAGGAAAAGAAGAGTGCAACATGAATTGAAGAGGGTGCAGCATGAATTGGATGTGGTGCAAATTTGGGAGAGGGAAGGAGGCACGAATGAGTAGTGTTGTGTGCCGTTATATATTTTATTTTCATAGTAATTCGATTTTTATGACTGAGCTTTGAAATAAGGCATTTTTTTGTGGCAATTACACTGGTAATTGTAATACCCGGAATTAGTTGTTGCACCGTGATCTTAATGCTTTCAAATCTATCATGGGCAGAATTCTCTGTAATCAGCTTTACATTTTTGCTTCAACTTCAATTTCACTGCTGTTTTAATTCTTTCCATTTTGTTGTGCAGCAAGGTAGGAGTGAGGCATAATTTTCTGCAATATATGATATATGTGGCTTCCAGAAGCCAGTGATTTGAACTCCATTAGTCTATCTGTGGATGCCACTCTTGGATTGGTAAAGAACCTTGATGTACCATTTGATGTTCAACTGAGATCCTAAATGATCCCTGTTGCTACCTCTGTCCCCCTCCATTTACAGTGGCTTGCAAAAGTTTTCATACCCCTTGAACTTTTCCACATTTTGTCACGTTACAACCACAAACGTAAATGTATTTTATTGGAAGAAGTTTGAGTTGGTCCGAATGGCGTATTTCCCTGCTGTCCAACATGATAAATGTAAATTGCTAGTTTACTGCACTTCCGTAAAACAGAGCAATATCATCAACATTTCCAATGCCGATGCCAAAGCTTCATACTCCATGAAAAGTTTTTGCTGAGCAACACTTGTGTACACAGTAGATCCTGAGCATGGTTCTAATCTTTAAAATACTCAATGGCATTGTACAACCTTGCTTTAGTTGTATTCGTGGGCTGTGTATCATAAATTTAAACAGTACAGCAATGTGCCCTTCTACCCAACTTGTCCATCATACAAACCAAGATGTCTTGGAAAGAACTGCAGATGCCGGTTTAAATCAAAGGTAGATTTAAACCATCAGTCTGAAGAAGGGTCTCGACCCGAAACGTCCACCCATTCCTTCTCTCCAGTGATGCTGCCTGACCCGCTGAGTTACTCCAGCTTTTTGTGTCGACCAAGATGTCTTGCTGAGCTAGTCCCATTTGCCTGCATTTGGCCCCTACCCCTCTAAACCTTTCCTATCCATGTGCCTGTCCAAATGACTTAAGTGTTGTAATTATACCCAGCTCTACCACTTCCTCTGACAGCTCATTCCAGATACACATCATTCTGTGTAAAAACAACTTGATTTTCAGGTACTCTTCCAATCATTGTCCTTCTCAATTTAAACATATGTCCTCTAGTTTTAATCTCCCCCTACCCTGGAGATAAAAGACCATGATAATCCATCTTCGATTTTATTGTCTTCTATAAGGCCACACAGCAGCCTCATTTGTTTCAGTGAAAACAGTGCTAACCAATGGTCTCTCTTTGTAATTCAAGCTGCCTTATGCTGCCAACATCCTTGCGAATCTTTTTTGCACCCACTCTGGTTTACTTTCATTCTTTATATAGTGTGGCAACCAGAACTGTACACAATATTGTAGATGCAGTCTCACCAACATCTTGTATAGCTATAACATCCCAACTCTTGCACTAAATGCTTTTCGACATATTCCTTTCCTTTAGAGGAAAAATCTACACCTGGTGGCGCCACCTGCAGTGCTGCCTCGCCAACAGTCTGTCTGTCCTTTCTTTTTGTTATTTTTAGTATATGTTACAAGTCTGTTTTAGTGTTCCTTGGTTTGTTTTGTGTGGGAGCTGGGGGAGGGAGTTGGAGTTAAATTTTGTTCAATCTCTTACCTCGATGGAGATGCAATTTTTTTTTCCTATCGTATCTCTGTCCCCACTGCGGCCTAACATCGTGGAGTTGGAGGCCTTTCCTGGAGTCTGGGAGTCTGCTGGACTTTAACATCGTGGAGCTTGCGATCCCTTTGCCGGGGACCGGAGCTCCAACCGTGGTGTCGGTGGACTTTAACACCGTGAAGCACGCAGTCTCTGGTAAGAAAAGGCCGACTCGGGAGCTCCATGCCTCCGAGAGTTTCAACCGCCCCAACGCGAGAGTTTCGATCACCCCGACGGGGGCTTCGATCGTCGGCTGCAGGGGCTTTGATTGCCCTGACTGCAACTGGTTTGAATGCCTCGACCACGGGAGAACAAAGAGGAAGAAGATTGAACTTTATTGCCTTCCATCACAGTGAGGAATGTGCAATCCACTGTGATGGATGTTTATGTTAACTTTTATGTGGTTGTGTGTCTTGTTGCTTTTCCCTTAGTATGGCTGCATTGTAACTCAAACTTCACTGAACCTTAATTGGTACATGTGACAATAAACTGAACTTGAAATCTTGAAAATGTTAACTTTGACTCAAGTATGAAGGGACTGTATCCAGAGAATATTGTGGAATAATAAAGTCACTTCAATTTCCTTCTTTCCCCAAACACAGGACACCACTTCAATTGCTTTTGTGTTCAGACGCTACAAATCAACTTGTTTCCTCTGCAAGGTGATATAGAGGCTAACATTTCCTGCTGGGCATAATAAAATTTAAAGTAATGTCATCTTGTAAAATGGTTGTGCACTCTCCTCTGCAAATTAGGATCATCATTCACCCAAGAAAAGTAGGCTAAGGGAAATTTAAAAAACTATTCCTTTTTAGGTTTAAAAAAAATGATTGACATAATTGCATTAAATTTAGCTGCAAAAAATCAATAATTTATAATATTGCCTGCGGTACTGCACATTTTGAGGGTAAATATAGTTGGTCAAAAGATTAATTTTGTACTGATGAATGAGACATTGTGCAATGTGTTACAGAGTTGGCCATTGTACTGTTCTGATGCTCAACTCCGTTTAAGACCTTTAAATGTTTTCTGCAGGATTGCAATTGTTGGCAAAGACATCTGCATTCCACTTGCAGCTTGCTTATTCTGTTGGTGGTTTGGTACGCAATAAATCATAGTATACAGCAAGCAAGCAGTAAGAGTTAGAACTTCATGTCCTGACCCGAGAACTATTGCAGTCAGTTCTTGTCTGCATTCATAGTAGCATGAACATTTCAGTGCTGTTTCTGGATAATAAATAATCCGTGTGAGAATTGAGGGTATTTGTACTGTACACACTTGATTTCCAGTTGCATCCATTATTCAGCAACTCCAAACATTAGAAACATAATGGGTGCAAGAATTTGGATTTGTGTCCTGAAATGGTCAATAATGCCTCAGCTGAAATGGCAGAAGTATTGCAAGTACCTTAAATATGAATGCTGATAGGATATTTATGTTTATAATCAGGACGTGGCTCTGCAGTGTTGCATAAGCAGTCTGATTTCTATTAAATCCAAGCTGTTTGTGGATTCCATAGTACCAGAAAAACAAATACACATTATACACAATTCCAATTTATTATTTTGTTTCTGGATACCACACTCCATCGAGACTTGTTAAATTGCTATATCAAAGACGGGGCCGGATTTACGTATATGCTTCATAGGCTTAAGCCTAGGGCCTTGAGATCTAGGGGGGCCTCGGCAGGGCCAGATTTACCCACAGGCTTCATAGGCTGAAGCCTAGGGCCTCAAAATCTAGGGGGCCTCCGACCAAGGTGTTTTTTTTCCCCCAAGGTAAACAAAATCCAGAGAAAAAGGAAATTGGAGCGCTATCAGCGTTTCCACTTTGACGGAAATTACGTGAAATTCTGGTTCCGGCCCGCTGGAAGTATTGGGGGAAAATATTGCGACCTTCCGCGCCTCCGCAGTTGGGGTAAGCCAGTGACGCAGTAGCGACACAAAATGACACTGTCTTTCCGTGCGTGCGCAGTGGGCCCAGGTAGGTTCAGATCTCCATTTGCACTCCACACAATCACCTTGATGCCTCGTGTCTACCAAAGATCTTAGGTGTCTACTCCAGGTGAGTAGTGGAATATTGCATTGCGGGAGTGCCCGTATTCTCCGGGCCGAGGGGGGGTGGGGGTGCTGTTGCGGCGCAATCGCAGCCTCGCTGAGGGGGAGGGAGGGAGAGGGGGGATGTGAGAGGGGGAAAAGGGGGGTTGAGACGGAGGGAGAAGGGGAGGGAGGGGGAGAGAGAGAGATGGGGAGTGGGAGGGGGAAGGGGGGATTATCTTTAGTGAGATTGCAAAATTAATGTAGGTTTTAGAGCAATTATATTTTCACCTCCATATGAATAATATCAAACAATTGGAACTGCATTCTTTTCCTTGATAACAATACTGAAAAATATGAATTCCATAGTTAGCGAATTTCATTTTGCATCATATTTTTAATGTGCACACACTTAACACAGTCGAACAGTAACTGGTAATCAAATCAACACACAAAACATTTTCTCAAAAAAGGTTTAATTTACTGGAAAAACTTACAGTATTTTATTTGTAGAATTTGCATGCTCCTTTATAACATTTGATAGAACATTTTACAGTATAACTTGATTATTAAAACAAGGACAGCTTCAATTCTTGATATAAAAAAATGTGTACAACAATGATCCCAATCATCCCATTCCAACCACTCATTACTCTTGACTCAACCAAAATTATTGGTTATAAATTTGGTGCAAAAATGCTCAGAAAATAAGGCTCAGAATAAGGCACCAGAGAGCATCTAAAACCCCAGAGCTTCCAGGGCCCTAAGCCGCAAGGGTCTTTGAGCTTCGCTGATATACGCTGTGTGCACTTATTTCACATAAAGAGTATGTAATCCTGCCATGCCACCCACCTTTTTGAAAAGCTTCGTACAGGCCTGGTGTATAAATTTTTTGACACTGTCATAGGCCTTTCTTACATATGCTGTCACAATGCACTGTAGTCTCTAAACAACACTCCAGTAATTTTCCCTGCCCTCCATTTCAGAATAATAGTGTTTTAAGCCAATAACTTTACACTAGCACTGGCAATAAATAAAAATCGCAGCTTTCCAGCCCTTATCTCATTGGCCACACTCGGCTGCACATCGGTGTCCATCTGGTGGACTCTTCCATCTTCCTCGCGTCATGGGGGTTGGGGATTGGGAGGGGTCTCAGATGTGGAATAGCCTAGGACCTCTCTTCATCTAAATCCGGCCCTGATCATAGATCAGCATTGTGAATTTTATCACGAAGGCAGAAATATAATATGTTAATTGATATTTTATTGGGATTGACTAGACCAAGACATCAGCTCTGGGTGAGCTTCTGTTACACTGGCGAACTGGTTTAAAGAAATCAAAGTTGGGTGGTAACAAGAAACTGCAGATGGTAGTTTTACAAAAACAACGTACAGTCCTGGAGTAACCAGAGATGCTGCCTGACCCGCTGAGTTACTCCAGCATTTTTTTGTTTTAAATATTGCAGTATTGTACAAACTATATTGTAACTAGGAACTAAAGTTGTAACATTTCAGTTATTTAGTATTTTGTTGATGTGGAATCACATTTTTAAACCAGCATCAAGGCAGTCCTGCACTCAGAAATGTTCCTTGTATAACTTGGCAGGAAATGCCTTTCATTCATTGCAGGAAATTGATCTGTTTATTTGTCCCCACTTTTCATGCCAACCTGTTTTAAATTAAGGTATTTTCTGAAATGTTCTGACAACAAATTCCTGTTCATATGGCTGGGCTTATGTAATACAGAGTTGAGTTGAGAATGTACAGCATTTTAACCTATATTCTTGCATCACTGAATTAGCATAACCCTGGAGAGTGAAGAGCCTTGTCATCACATTTGTGAAGGTTGAATATCTCTGATGGCTGCTTCTGATATTTAGATCATGACATCCTAAAGGGTCTGACCCACTTGGCGATTTTTTTGGCATCATTAAGTGACGTGTCAAGTCACCGAGAAATTTGCGGCGTGATGACATATGACGCTCAGCGTTTTTTCAAGTGTCGCAACATTTTTTTTGTCGCCGCTGGTTTTTGAAGTGTTCAAAATCTTTTGGTGACACTGATATGATGCGGGCAGTCGCCGAGATTAGCTTAGGTTAAATTATGGGCAATGTTTCCAATGGGCAGACGGAGCAGGACACTTCAGACTGAGTGGGGTGGGGAGGGGAGTGGTGAAAGCTCAAAGAGATGGAGAGAGGAGCAAAGCTTATCAAGTAGTAAGTGGATACAGGTGGGGGGGGGGGGGGGGGGCAGTAATGATAGGCAGATGGGTGGAGTAAGTGATAAAGGCCAGAGTTGAAAAGACCAGTGTTCTGCTCCCCAAACAGAATATGAAGTGCTGTCTTCCAACCCCCCCCCCCATCACCTGTTCCTCATCTCCTGTTCCTCATCTTCTCCATTTGCTCATCCCTTATCCCCGAGTCCTATATTTCCCCTTTATACCCCTCATTTCCACCCACCCTGGCGCCTCTGATCCATATCTCTCCATTGGCTACATTTAACTCTTCCTCTTTCCTTGTCTGATATTCTTCTTGTTTCCTTTTCATCTCTACCATTTGGCACTTAATCCAAACCTGCCAAACCCCAGCATCTGTATCCACCTATCACTTACCAGGCTTTTCCCTACCCCATCTCTCACTTCCAATTCCCCCCCCCCCCCCCCCCCCACCATCGCCTCCAGGTAGTCTGAAGAAGGATCCCATGCTGAAATGTCATCAGCATCCCTCCACAGATGCTGCCTGACATACTGAGCTCCCCTAGCAAATTATTTTTGCTCAAGATTCCAGCATCTGCATCTTTATGTGTTTTGTTAATTTCTATTTTGTGGAAACATGCAATTGTATTTGTGCTTCTGTATATATTATAAATAAGGATGTGAACCAGTGCAGGTTAAAGTAGTTTTTATGAAGATATTTGAATGTTTTATACGAGTTTTATTACTTTCAAGCTGATGGTTGCCATTATAGGACCAAGTATTTAAGTACTTCCTATAAACTACCCTGCACTTATTTTGGAATTTTATAGCAATTGTTGTCTCACTTAAAGTAATTATTTCTTTTGTCCTAAAAGCATCCAGCCCATCTTCTGCTGGAATGGTTGTTCTCATGTCATTTTCTCTTCCGTTAATACTTTCACTGATTCATTCAACACTTGTAAGATAGGCTAGTAAACGAACATCATCACTCTAATGATTAACGAACAATGGATACTTTTTCTTCATCAATAAACATGGAAAACAGGAAGAGGCTGTTAATTCCCTCAGGTTTGTTTGGCCATTTAATTAAATTATGACTGACCTCCGAGCTAACTCTGCATCTGTGTCTTTTCTCCATACTCAGCCATTGGTAGAGCAAAACCATCTCAGGTTTAATATTGACAATCTACCTTGCTGTATTTTGTGTCGGCCCTGATTTGTTCTGGCCTTTTCCAACATCCAGCTCCCCTCTCCCCCCCCCCAACTTTCAGTCTGAAGAAGGGTTCCAACCTGAAACGTCACCCATCCTTTTACTCCCGAGATGCTGCCTTACTCACAAAGTGATTCCAACACTTTGTGTTTATCTTTGGTATAAATCATCGTCTGCAGTTCCTTCCTACACACTCTCACTAATTAACTTACGTGGAAGAAAGTTATAAACTTCCAGTACACTCTGCAATTAGAAATACTTCCTAACTTATAGGAAGGTTCCTGGATGCTTGGCTTTCATTTGGAAGTTACATTCCATCATCCTCAACTCTCTGTCCAGTGGATGTGCTATTGTCCTGTCATTTCCCTACAATATCTTGAATGATTTGATGAAATGTTCCCTATGCATCAACATTCCTGCGGATACTGGCCCTGTTCAGAACTTTGCACACCTAAGAGAACCTACTGTGTTCTCACAGGTTCTACTCTTCATTATTACGTGTCATTGTTACTTTAATCCATCCTCTCCTTTTCTGTATATTATTTAAATAGAAGTAATCTCTGTTTAATCTCCTGAAAAAAAAAAAGTAAAAATTACACATTGCAGTTTTGGTTTTCCGTGTAATCCAACTAACCTGATTGTACCAGAAATGAAAGTTAAAATTAGACTTTTAATGTTAAAAGTTCCTCGCCTGCTGCTTCAGAATCTTGTGTGATTATATTTTTGCAAAATTATTGTATCTGCATTGTTAATGAAGTTGCATTTTGTTAATGAGACTAGAACAATTCAGATGCCCCCAAAAAGGATTTCATCACTGATTCATTAAAACACTTTCAGTTTTAACCCCACCATTATATTTCAGTAGTTCTTTCATAGTATTCCCATCATTATTCCACGTACTGTAAGTGGCAGCTAAAAAATCTAATTGTTATGATTAAGAAGGAACTGCAGATGCTGGAAAATTGAGGGTAGACAAAAATGCTGGAGAAACTCAGCGGATCTGCGGCAGCATCTATGGAGCGAAGGAAATAGGCAACGTTTCGGCCCAAAACCCTTCTTCAGACTGATGTTGGGAAGGGGGAAGAAGAAAGGAAGAGGAGGAGCCAGAGGGCTGAAGGAGAGCTGAGAAGGGGAGGTGAAAGCAGGGACTACCTGAAATTGGAGAAGTCAATGTTCATACCGCTGGGGTACAAACTACTCAAGCAAAATATGAGGTGCTGCTCCTCCAATTTCCGGTGGTCCTCACTCTGGTTGTGGAGGAGGCCCAGGACAGAAAGGTCGGATTCGGAATGGGAGGGGGAGTTGATGTGCTGAGCCACTGGGAGTCCAGGTTGGTTATTGCGGACTGAGCGGAGGTGTTCGGCAAGCGATCCCCAAGCCCACGTTTGGTCTCACCGATGTAGAGCAGCTGACATCTAGAGCAGCGGATGCAATAGATGAGGTTGGAGGAGGTGCAGGTGAACCTCTGTCGCACCTGGAACAACTGCTTGGGTCCTTGAATGGCATCAAGGGGGGATGTAAAGCGACAAGTGTAGCATTTCTTGCGGTTGCAAGGGAAAGTGCCCGGGGAGGGTGTGGTTCGTGTAGGAAGGGACGAATTGACCAGGGAGTTATGGAGGCAGCGTTCTCTGCGGAAAGCAGACGGGACGAGATGGGAAGATGTGGCGAGTGGTGGGGTCATGTTCGAGGTGGCAAAAATGAAAAAGCATACAAATAATCCTCCGTCACTTTCGCCACCTCCAACATGATCCCAGCACTCGCCACATCTTCCCATCTTCTCCCCTGTCTGCTTTCCGCAGAGACCGCTCCCTCCGTAAGTCCATTCAAGGACCCAAGCAGCCTTTCCAGGTGCGACAGAGGTTCACCTTCACCTCCTCCATCCCCATCTATTGCATCCGCTGCTCTCGGTAACAGCTGGTCTGCATCGGTGAGACCAAGCGTAGGCTTGGCGATCGCTTCGCCGAACACCCCCGCTCGGTCCGCAATAACCAACGTGCTCCCCCGGTGGCTCAGCACTTCAACTCCCCCTCCCATTCCGAATCCGACTTTCCTGTCCTGGGCCTCCTCCATGGCCAGTGTGAGGACCACCGGAAATTGGAGGAGCAGCACCTCATTTTTCGCTTGGGTAGTTTGTACCCCAGCGGCATGAACATTGACTTCTCCAATTTCAGGTAGCCCTTGCTGTCTCCTCCCCTTCTCAGCTCTTCCTCAGCCCTCTGGCTCCTCCACAGCAAATTAGTTTCTTCATTCCTCCTGGCGAGTGGTAATATGCTCTTCTTTCACTACAACATGCACTCTGAATGCAGATTGGGGAAAGTTGGATGAATTGGATGTTTCAGCCATTTATTATGCCGTTCTAACGTACCAAGCTATTGTCTTTTAGTTTTTTAAGTGTAAGTTTAAGTGTCCTATTCTTCCAAGAATCCTGTTTCATTTGTTTCTGCATGAAGATTTCTTCATGTTGTATATCTTAAATTAATGTTTTGTGGCCTTAAATCAATGCCATCTTGTCTATGGCTTATCAAATATAACCTTTTATATACATGGAGCTCTTGTCCTTATTGGTGATAGATCAATGATTTAGGAGGTACTGTAGGAGTAGACTGTGCAAGTAACTTAAATGCATTTTGCAGATGATAGACCCTGTAGCCACTGTAATGGAGGGAATGGATTGATGGCATGCCAGTCAGACTGCCGTTACCTGAATGGTGTTTAATATTGTGGAACTGTATTCATCCAACAAGTGCAGACGAGCCTTCACACTCCTTGCTTTAGGGGTGCTGGCATTGGGTGGGGGTGGAAAAGAGTCACTGGAAGCAGGTCTGTGCATTAATTGACTCTCATACAAGAGCTGGGACATGCTATTGCAGCCACAATATTTATTCTACCGTTATGGTTAAAGTGTTGGTCAGTGGTGGGCCCAAAGGTGTTGAGGTGTGGAGACTCAGTGTTGCTATATCCATTAAACATCAAGGGTGCTGGTGAGACTTTTGTTTCAGATGGTTATTGTCTGGCACTTGGATGGCATAAATGTTATTTCGCAATTTTCAGAACATGTCCGATTGCTGTCTTGGTCTGCCTGCATGTAAGGACTGGTTCATTTGCTGAGGACTTGCACACAGAATTGAACATAAAGTAATCAGAAGTGTACTGTCTATCCCCACTTCTGATCTTAGAGTGGAATGTAGCTCAGCGATGAAGATTCAAGATGTTCACGAGTCTAGCTGTCTCCTTGTATGGCTGGAGGTCATACAGTGCCCTCAATAATGTTTGGGACAAAGACCCATCATTTATTTATTTGGCTCTGTACTCCACAATTTGAGATTTGTAAGAGAAAAAAAAATCACATGTGGTTAAAGTGCACATTGCCAGATTTTAATTAAGGCCATTTTTAAACATTTTGGTTTCACCATATAGAAAATACAGCAGTGTTTATACATAGTCCCCCATTTTAGGACACCATAATGTTTTGGATGCAGCAATGTCATATAAATGAAAGTAGTCATGTTTAGTATTTTGTTGCATATGCTTTGCATGCAATGACTGCTTGAAGTCTGTGATTCATGGACATCGCCAGTTGTTGGGTGTCTTCTCTGGTGATGCTCTGCCAGGCCTGTATTGTAGCCATATTTAGCTTGTTTGTTTTGGAGGTTTGGCCCCTTCAGTTTTCTCTTCAGCATATAAAAGTCATGCTCAATTGGGTTAAGATCGGGTGATTGACTTGGACACTCAATAATTTATATATTTTTTGCTTTGAAAACCTCCTTTGTTGAATTTAGCAGCATGTTTGGGATCATTGTATTGCTGTGGAATGAACCGCCGGCAAATGAGTTTTGAGGCATTTGTTTGAACTTGAGCAGATAGGATGTGTCTGTCCACTTCAGAATTCATTATGCTACTGCCATCAGCAGTTGTGTCATCAATGAAGATAAGTGAGCCAGTACCTTCAGCAGCCATACATGCCCAGGCCATAACGCCCCCAACACCATGTTTCACAGATGAGGTGGTATGCTTTGGATCTTGGGCAGTTCCTTCTCTCCACCATACATTGCTCTTGCCATTTCTCTGATATAAGTTAATCTTTGTCTCATCTGTCCACAAGACCCTTTTCAAGAACTCTGATTGCTCTTTTAAGTACTTCTTCGCAAACTGTAACCTGGCCATCCTATTTTTGCCGCTAACCAGTTGTTTGCATCTTGCAATGAAGCTTCTGTATTTCTGTTCACGAAGGCTTCTGTGGACAGTGGTCATTGACAAATACACACCCGACTCCTGAAGAGTGTTTCTGATCTGTCGGACAGGCATTTGGGGTTTTTTCTTTATTATAGAGAGAATTCTTATCATCAGCTGTGGAAGTCTTCCTTGGCCTGCCAGTCCCTTTGCGATTAGTAAGCTCGCCAGTGCTCTCTTTCTTCTTAATAATGTTACAAACAGTTGATTTTGGTAAGCCTAAGGTTTGGCTGTTGTCTTTAACAGTTTTATTCTTGTTTCTCAGTCTCATAATAGCTTATTTGACTTTCATTGGCACAACTTTGGTCCTCATGTTGATAAACAGCAATAAAGGTTTCCAAAGGGGATGGAAGGACTGGAGGAAAGACGAGGTACTGAGAGCTCTCTTATACCTGCATTGGGGAAGGTATTAAACACACCTCAGCAATTACAAACATCTGTGAAGCCATGTGTCCCAAACATTATGCTGCCCTGAAATGGGGGGGTCGATATATAAACACAGCTGTAATTCCTACATGGTGAAACCAAAATATATAAAATTAACCTTTAATAAAATCTGACAATGTGCACTTTAACCGCATGTGTTCTTTTTATTACAAATATCAAATTGTGATGTACAGACGCAAATAAATAAATGATGGGTCTTTGTCATGAACATTATGGAAGGCACCGTGTTTTATAACAATCAGGAAATTTCAAAATCTGAAATACAGCGTATTTCCATCTGTTATAAAGCCACATTTTGTATTTGATAAGACTCCTGCAAGGTGTCTTAAACTGTGCTGCATTCATGAAAATGGTTGCCAAAATGTACACAATAGTATTACAAGATTATCAGGGTAGTCTTTGTGAGACCAAAAGATTGTAGCATATCAGATGATTTCAGGTAGCTCATCCTCAAAGCACGAGGACCAGTTGTTTATATCTCCACATCAACCAGGTCTTTCAGTGCCAGCTGCAGAGAACATCAAAGAATACTGAGCTATGTTTGCCCTCAGGAAGAATGCCTGGAGACCAACATCAAAATATCACATGAAGAAACATTTTAGCTGTGCATAAATTATATGTATTTTGACAGTGTGCTCAAAGTGCAGTGAATTTTGAGAACACCTAGGTCTTTTTTCACCCAACACCACTATTACACATTTGGGGGGCTGGGTTTGGAAGAATAAAGTTAGACAACACTTTACAAGTTTTCTGATGTTTTCTTGCAATACAAATGTTCAGATTGTAAGGATATTGTTTTCAGCTGATGTAAAACAAAATATATAGTTCTGTTGTTTGGATATTACAAGTACATATTGCCATTGGGACCTTTATTGCAGGATCTAATGGAGCACATCTAACATTGCTGACTGTTAGGGTATAAACAAAACAAATCCAGTGTTTGTGCAGAACCTGAAAGCTTCAGCAGAATTTGTGGGCATGGGGCCAAATACTCTGTGCTGAGTCCATAGGCAGTTTGCAATTGGTTATCTGTGTTAATAGGATGTAATGATATAAACTTTATTGTTCATTATAATGCTTGCATTTAATTGAAGCAAAGTTATCAAAATTATTTGACCGGAATGGTGTTGGGACTGATTTTTATCACTTAAATGTGTTACCTCTTGAGATGTTGCCCTGCTCTATGACCCTGTTTATATTTTTGCACAATTTTCTTCCACCTTAGAATCCCTAATGCAATATTTTATCATTTGTTTTACAAGATAATAAATCTAAATTGCATTATTTTCAGTTGATTTTATTGAAATGTTAATGCCTATTTTCAAAATGTATTGTATTGCATTTTGTAAGTTTAGAATAACCTCTGCTCCATTGCAACATCGTTAATTTACATTTCTGGAGTAACTCAGCAGTTTTCAGGCAGCATCTCTGGAGAAAACGGATGGGTGACGTTTAGCGTTTGTACCATTCAGACTGAAAGTCGGGGTTGGAGAGTTGTTGGCAACTTGGGTGGAAGAAGGGGATGAGGGTGGAGGAAGATACACTCCCCTTCCCCTCCTCCACCCCTTGCCCGCATCCTCCACTCTTGTCATTTTACCAGTTCCACAGTTCCCTTCACTGTTTCCCACTTGAGAGGGCACACCTTCCCTAGCCAACTATGGACCTACCAGCCACAGCCCTGCCTGAGGTCATTTTTGACTGGCCCTAATTGGTCTTGTTCTTTTCATGCCTCCGTCTCTAAACCCCACCTGATACTTTCAATCTGAAGAAGGATCCTGACCCAAAACATCACCCATCCTTTCTCTCTAGAGATGCTACCTGAAACCTGCCCATCCTTATTCACCAGAGATACTGCTTTAAACCTGCTGGGGAACTACAGCACTTCATGTCTATCTTTGGTATAAACCAATATCTGCAGTTCTTTGTTTCTACAATTAATCTTCAGTTGCTTGAGGGGAAAATTCCTTGTTAGAACTTTATGATTTAGATTTGAGTGTTGCTTTATCCCTGCAAGTGGGAGGGACATTAAAATATTCCTTGCCTGCTGCTTCAGAATCAGTGGTTTATCCATATTGGGGAAAATTTTAGCTAAGCAAAGTGAGAATCAGTATCTGCATTTTGAAACATGAGAAGATGAAATGTTGCAATACATCAGCAAAGAACGCTGCAGCTTGATGCAGCTAAGATCTTTTAAAAGTAAAATGATGGAATATTGAAGGAAAATCCTGCGATTTCAGGAAACAGTGAAAAATGACGAGAGAGTCAAGGGTACTATCTCTGAGTGGATGTATACCAAGAGATTCTATTACAGTGGAAAAGAATTCCACAGATTCACCACCCTCTGACTGAAGAAATTTCTCCTAATTTCCTTCCTAAAAGAGCGTCCTTTAATTCTGATGCTATGACCTCAATCCTAGACTCTCCCACTCATGGAAACACCCTCTCCACCCACTCTATCCAAGCCTTTCATTATTCTGTATATTTCAATGAGGATCCCCTCATTCTTCTGAACTCCAGTGAGTGCCGGCAAACTCCAGTGCCGACAAACGCTAATCGCAGGTTAACCTACTAATTCCTGGGATCATTCTTGTAAACCTCCTCTGGACCTCTGCAGAGCCAGCACATCCCTCCTCAAATATGGTGTCACAAATTGCTCACAATGTGGCCTTACAAGCGCCTTATAGAGCCTTAACATTACATCCCATTACATAAGATGAAGCTAACTAACAAATTCTCATGTTTCCTCACATTTTCTTAGATGCTGAGAAAATTGTTGCTCTGTTTGAAACTAGCATCTAACAGTATAATGTAAATTGGGATGTTTTAAGTGTCTAAGTACTCTGTTATGAGAAAATAATGGTTTGTGAGATTTTCTGTCCCAGTTCCAGTCATAGCTTATTCCTTTTTAATCCGCTAAAGCCGATTATTAACTAATTTGGACAGCAACAAAGCTATTTACGCAACGCGGTTCAAGCATTTAGATCAATTTTTTTTCTGATAGTAAGGTTGGCGAAACTAATCAAGGCTTTTTTTAATTGTGCATGTTGTTTCAAATCGGGACTAATTTTAGTTATTCATTTTAATTTTAACTTTAACCAGTTGGATACTTGCCCAACTTCCCTTGTTTCTACCAATAAACAAAATGCAGTTCCAAGATTAAATGCATGACACAATTAAAAAGAAAACTCTGGAAAAAGAAAACTCTGGAAAAAGAGTTAAATGGAAACTAAACACTGTCTTCACAATTTTGTTTCAGATAAACAGGAAAAATAATCAAAAATAATGAGCTTGGGAAGTGCTGCTAGAATGTCTCTTGTGGATATAAAAATGGTCATCAATCTTCCAGTACGTGGAAAATGGGCTCCCTTGAAGCTCAGTATGCATAATATGTCTTCCAGCATATTAATTCTGAGCAAATTAGTCTTCTGACACATTTGAAAGCCAAAGTAATAGCGTATTCTCTCTCTAGGACAACCATAGACATCAGGTGGTTGCCAGTTCATTTGAGAGACACAGTTAGCATGACACACACTTGAAAGCAGTATGAAACCTGTTCATAATTCACTACTTTCATTTCCGATTAACATATTTTTCTAAGCTAAGATCATTTATGCTTTGCTTAAAAAAATCACTTTTATATTGGTACTAAAGTAGTTGTAACTTATTCTGCAGAAGGCCATCTCCTGCAGCTAATTTGAAAACATTTTTTTAGATTTGACGTGTGTTTTGACCAAGATGAGTATTTTTATTCCTTATTATTTCTTGAACTGCACTTTTTAAGAATGTACATGAATTCTTCACAGTTTCTCAATCCCCTTTACCTTGTCTTATATGGTGTATTGTCTATCTTGCATCGTCTTTGCATGTTCTATTAATTTGGCTGCCAAATAATTGCAAATTATTGTAATCTGTGGTCGCGTCTGTGTATCCCTACCCCACTTTTTTGTGTCTCGTGCTGAATCGATATTACCTTGAACTCCACTGTCCAGTACTTTGAATAGGTGAATGGAAGATTCTGCTCAGAGGTGTCTGTCAGCAACCATACTTGATTCACTTTCTGATTTTAATTTTTTTTTTAAATTAAAGCAGTTTTTAAAGATTTGTAACCGTAAGTATGGGCTGCCCATGTAGAAGGACAATTTCAACCACTGAAATAAATGGCAATGATCATGGATTGCAATTTAATGCTTGGTGCATCAATGGAGGTAGATAGTTTGAACCAAAATTCAAATTGGCAATTGAAAGTAATAACCAGTTGGATGAAGTGCGGAATTTCTTCCCTCTTGTATTTTGATTTCATTAGCAATGGCTCACTTTGTTCTCGTGCTCCCAGCAAACAGATAACTAGTACAGCTGTTCTTTGCATTTGAAGTAGACTGTATTTTTGCCATCTCATGTTGAATATGCAGCATGAACTTTATAAAGAGTGTGGCAGCGCCTAACGGCAGCGGCTCGACTACAGTCGTCTGTCTTTTTTTAATTTTTGTCTTGTTAAATGTATGTCTTGAGCATAGTTTTTATTGTTTTTTAGCTGTGTATATGTGGGGGGTGAAGGGGGGGGGGATGTGGGGGAAACCGTTAATCTCTTCCATGTACGGGGACCAGAGACCCGACAGGGAAAATGTCGGGTCTCTGGTGTCGTTGGGCCTAACATCGTGGAGCCGGCAGCGGCCTCCGGCCGGGACCAACCTAACGGCTCCAGCCGCGGAGCCTGCCGACCTGACATCGCTGGCCGACTACGGAACGGGAAGAGCTGTGGTGGAACACGGCTGCAAACCGACTTCGGAGCTTCGGACGCTCTGGCCGCAGGCCCGGTGGACAGGAACATCGGGAGCTCCAGGTCCCTGGTGGGAGACCGCTTTTTGGAGCTCCCGCAACGGCAACTTCTCCCGCTGGAATCGCGGGGTTTAAAGGACCCGTAACCGGAGCCTAACATGTGGCTTAATGGCCACAGGACTTACCATCCTCCGCCGAGGGCTTTAACATCGGAGCCCCAGTTCGCCTAGACGCTGCAGTTGGACTGCTGGACCGCGGGAGAAGAACAAAGGGAAGAGATAAGACTTTGCCTTCCATCACAGTGATTAGGTGTTGGAGACTCACTGCGATGGATGTTTATGTCAACTGTGTTAAGTGTGGGTCTTGGGTTTTTTTGTAATGTAAAAACTGTAGAAAATGCAATTTTGTTCAAACCAAGTTGTTTGAATGACAATAAAAGGCATTCTATTCTATTCTATTCTACAATTACTGGAGAAAAGATTGCATTAGTTTCTTATCAGGGAGCCTAATTGAGATGAGCAGATTATTGTCACTCCAAGTTGAAGAAATATAAGTAAAGGTTTGATAGACGAACTGCATGGGAATGAGAACTGTTCTAACATTATGTATTTTTGTTCAAGAGCTGCACAGTCCGGAATTTAAAACTGGTGAATGACTTGAGTAGCCTCGATAGAATTGTAACTGGTGACTGTACCTGGTATCTATCTGTTGAGTATGGAGATAATGGGTTTGTCGGTGCTTTTCAAATCTCAAATAATCCAGTTGGACCTGTGCAAGTGATTAACTGAAATCAATGTTTTATGTGAGAAAAGATAATTCATTATTTGCAGTTGTGGATCATGGGCCATATGACTTTGTTTTTGAACTGGCACTTATTTGTGTGACTTCAAGTTCTCGTTGAATAGCATTGAATTGTTTAGTTTTTATGTTGTACATTTTAATTGTATAGCATTCTTGTATAGCATTGAATTTCATGTCCTTAATTTATAGAGAATACTGATTGATGATCCCACCAATATCTTGAAAGGCATATATTCTCTTTCACTAAATATTCAGTTTGAGGGCAAATTACTGATGATATTTGAAGCTTTAAGATTCATTAAGGTCATGTTAGTTGAACTATCTTCACTTCCCCCCCCCCCCCCCCCCCGCCTTCCAGTTTTTGTGAACTACTAAGAAATTTGACAAAATAAACTTGAGCATTGTAGAGGGTTACACAAAAAGCTGGAGAAACTCAGCGGGTGCAGCAGCATCTAAGGAGCGAAGGAGATAGGCGACGTTTCGGGTCGAGACCCTTCTGAGCATTGTAGATATGTAGCTACTAAAAAGTAATGAGTAGTGATTTCAGTCTGACTGCATCTGCAATTGTTTTAATTTGATGTAAATTGAGCACTATTTTGATCAACTCCAATTAAATTAGATAATAGTTGAATGGCCATGGTGCTGATGACAGATCAAGGTACTTATTTTGTGTACATCTGTGGAGCCATGCCATAGCCTTCTCATTTGCTGAGTTTAGTGTTATTTGACTGCCCCTAAGTTTGGAGAGGACAATCCTCAACAATATGTAACATTGTCTGTATTTCAATACAGCAACAAAAAGGATCAGCAACGGGGTGAAGGTTGAGCGCACATGGTCCTTAGTCTGTTCTATATCTGCTCAGTAGGGCACATTCTGTTCACTTTGTAGTCGTGCATCTTTTTTAATATAGTGTCAATATGTATGAATCAAACTTGAATGAAACTTTTCATAATGGCCCCATTTTAAGAGGCAGCTTCATTTTGACCACCCAAACCCCTGTTTAATGGATGTACAAGTGAGGTTTTGAGCACAATAGAGGATGGAATTATGAAGCAAAATCTCCCTCAAATGAAAAGTGATAGGCTTGTTCGAGTGTCATGGCTGTGGCAGAATATCGCTCACCAAATAGTGAAGTTTCTTTTAAAATAGACATTTGAAAATTAAACATGAAATTTGGTTTGTTTGAAATTTATGGCATATCAATGCAAATGATGCACATATTTAAAAAAGAAAGATTTTGAAAAGCTTTCTGCTGCACAAAGGCAAATTGTGAATCATATTAATTGAGGATTTTTTGCTGTACAAATTGAGCAGTCTTACATCTTTTGCAATTCTTTGTTCAATTGAATTTTTTCCACAGGGCTGGCAGTCTGTTACATCCATTTTGATTTATGCCTTTCATTGTACTGCTTGTAGTTTTAATCATAGAATTCTGTCCATATAAAGGAAGCATTGCTTATTAATGTTAATAACAGCTATACATAGGCAGCAATGTCTTTCGTCTGACTGAATAAATCAGCTTTGGGACTGGAATTTCACAAATGTTGTGTGACTGTGTTTGCAGAAATCTTTCACAATCAGCTGTCTGTTGCAGCTCCGTGGGCTGGATATTTAATAAACTGTTCTTTGATTTTTGTTTTGCTTCTGAAGGTCACACGAAAAGTGAGATTACATCTCAGGACGTCAACATTCCTGAACAATTTTCGGGGCTTTTACATGGGTCACCTCCAATCTGTGAGATTCAGGAGGATCCAGTCACACTGCTTGCTGCTCTGAGCAAAGGGGGAGTGGAAACTGAAGCGATGCAAATCGGAGAGTTGCCAGAGAGTCAACATTGTGCAACAGGGCAAGCCGAGAATGCTGGCATTAAGAACTCCGCTATAGCAGATACTGTTGAGCAAAAAGGGCAGCAGGCAGTCTATAGTAACCTTCGTACCGTCATCAACCAGACGAACCCAGACATTTTAATAAGCTCCAAGCCTGCCCAAAATAAAGACATTTTATTTGGCAAGGGACTAGAAAAACAGACATGTACTTTGGGGAGAGTGCGGTCGAGTGGAAGGGATAAAGTGGACCTTAAATTGGCAAGAAGCTTGTCTAAATCGGATTCGGAGCTCGTTACCCGTTCTCCATCTGAGGAGGATATGCTGGGAAGTCGCAGTGAGTCTCTTTCGAATTGCAGTTCAGTGAAGAAACGGCTAGAAAAATCGCCATCCTTTCAGTCAGAATGGGAGGAGGTATGTACAGCTAATTATTTTTAAATGAGTGATTGAACTGAATAAAATATTTCTGAGAAATAATGTAAGCATCGATAAGTACTTTTTTCACCTAAAGCTGTTGCTGTAAAAAACTGACTTGATCTGTTTTAAAGTCTTGTACTGGTTTAAATAATCCAAAATGTTCATTTCCTGACAGCATCCCAAGTTCTACAAATCTGAATTTGTACTTGGCAACTGGTTGCATCTGCAGCTAGTGCAATATTATTTGCACTTTTCATAGACACTCTTACTGCTTAGGTCTAACTAAAATGAGTAATCTCAGATCTGACATAGTCATCTTACTGAGGTTGTGTCAATATTAGGGAATAGAAATACAACACCTGTCTCTGTTGGATTTGCTAGATGAAAGGCAGTGATTTAACATCATCACATGACAGTAAAGTCAGCATAAGCACTGAAAGATTGAAAACCTGTTTGATCAAATTTAACAATGCATTATCCTTGTAGAAATAAGAAGCTTGAAGTTGCAACTGTTTATCAAAAATTGAATTGTGTTTTTAAAGCTGCACTTCATACTCAAAGCTTTTGAATTGAGTACAGATGAGTTATTAAATAATTCACGCCAAAGAATTGATTTGAGTACTTGCATCTAAATTATTCATTCCCGCTCAACTTGATTAGCTGACACCATGTACTATAACATGAGCTTGTAATATCATCCGGACGTTTATGTGGGTAAAAAATTGTAATTGTGATCGGCAGATGCATCAAATCTGAGCTAATTGATGCATGTGTAACGTTGACTTGAAGGCCCCATTCTTGCCCCTTTCACCAATACATTATGCAAGGAAAAAAATATTAAGCAAATATCCACAGTTAGCCACAACTGCATTTGATTAATTATTTAGTTGCAGACAATTTAACAGGTACCATTTGACTCAGATGAGGGATATCTTCGAAAACATTTGTAGTATTAATACTAATACAGGCAAATTTGCTTTTAGTGCTGGAACAGCTGCATCTACTGTTTGAATATTAAAAACAGATGTGCTCATATACAATTTTCTGACTAACAATAGTGGCGTAGAAGCCTCAGAGGGGGTAAAATATTACTGTTAAATGTCTAACTATCAGTTAACACTGGAACTTGCAATTACCATCATGCAGTTTGTAATACATTCTCAATACTGGCCAGGTTTTCTGCCAGACCAAGAAGCAGCTGACAATGTAAAGTCACCTACTTTGTTAATTCAACTGGTATTTACTTTGTTGCTCGTTTTTTTGTTCTTGAAAAAGGAAGGAAGGTTGTTTGAGGAGGCTACTTTTCAAATAACTGATACTGCAGGGAATCTGATTAAGCTGAGTGGGTTCATGCACCATAAACATGCCATTGATAAATGTCACGCTGAATGCCTTTTATATTGCTTTAACTGAGTATCATACAGTGCCCTCCATAATGTTTGGGACAAAGACCCATCATTTATTTATTTGCCCCTGTACTCCACAATTTGAGATTTGTAATGGAAAAAAATCACATGTGGTTAAAGTGCACATTGTCAGATTTTAATAAAGGTCATTTTTATACATTTTGGTGTCACCATGTAGAAATTACAGCAGGGTTTATACATGGTCCCCCCCCCCCCCCCCCCCATTTCAGGGCACCATAATGTTTGGGACACAGCAATGTAATGTAAATGAAAGCAGTCATGTTTAGTATTTTGTTGCATATCCTTTGCATGCAATGACTGCTTGAAGTCTGTGATTCATGGACATCACCTGTTGCTGGGTGTCTTCTCTGGTGATGCTCTGCCAGGCCTGTATTGCAGCCATTTTTTGCTTATGCTTGTTTTGCGGGCTAGTCCCCTTCAGTTTTCTCTTCAGCTTATAAAAGACATGCTCAATTGGGTTCAGATCGGGTGATTGACTTGGCCACTGAATAATTGACCATTTTTTAGCTTTGAAAACTTCCTTTGTTGCTTTAGCAGTATGTTTGGGATCATTGACTTGCTGTGGAATGAACCGCCAGCCAATGAGTTTTGAGGCATTTGTTTGAACTTGAGCAGATAGGATGTGTCAATACACGATTCATTATGCTACTACCATCAGCAGTTTTATCATCAATGAAGATAAGTGAGCCAGTACCTTCAGCAGCCACACATGCCCAGGCCATAAAACCCCCACCACCGTGTTGCACAAATGAGGTGGTATGCTTTGGATCTTGGGGAGTTCCTTCTCTCCTCCATACATTGCTCTTGCTATCACTGATCTTTGTCTCATCTATCCGCAAGACCCTTTTCCAGAACTGTAGTTGCTCTTTTAAGTACTTCTTGGCAAACTATAACCTGACCAACCTATTTTTGCGGCTAACCAGTGGTTTGCGCCTTTCAGTGTAGCCTCTATTTCTGTTCATGAAGTCGTCTGCGGACGGTGGTCATTGACAAATCCACACCTGACCGCTGAAGAGTGTTTCTGAACTGTCGGACAGGTGTTTGTGGATTTTTCTTTATTATAGAGAGGGGGCTAGTAGGATGAGGAACAACTTCTACAACAACACCATCACACTGCTGAACTCGGAGTCCCGCTGATAGATTTCTCCAGTCTCTCCGTCCTCATTGTCTGCATTCTGTATTTATTTTCTATATTGCTATTACTACGAACTGATGCTAAACTGCATTTCGTTGTACCCATACTTGTATCTGTGCAATGACATTAAAGTTGAATTGAATTGAATTCTTCTGTCATCAGCTGTGGAGGTCTTCCTTGGCCTGCCAGTCCCTTTGCAATTGGTAAGCTCACCTGTGCTCTCTTTCTTCTTAATGATGTTCCAAACAGTTGATTTTTGTAAGCCTATGGTTTGGCTGATGTCTCTAACAGTTTTATTCTTGATTCTCAGTCTCGTAATGGCTTCTTTGGCTTTCATTGGCACAACTTTGGTCCTCATGTTGATAAACAGCAATCAGATTTTCCAAAGGTGATGGAAAGAGTGGAGACAACACAAGTTGCTGAGAGCTCTCTTATACCTGCATTAAGGAGGCAATTAAACACGTCTGAGCAATTACAAACGTCTGTGAAACCATGTGTCCCAAACATTATGGTGCCCTGAAATTGTGGTCATGGTGGCGCAGCGTTAGAGTTGCTGCCTTACTGCGAATGCAAGGAAAAAACCCGGGTTCAATCCTAACTACTAGTGCTGGCTGTACAGAATATGTACGTTCTCCCCGTGATCTGTGTGGGTTTTCGCCGAGATCTTCGGTTCCCTCCCACACACCAAAGACGTACAGGTTTGTAGGTTAATTGGTTTGGTAAATGTAAAAATTGTCCCTAGCAGGTGTAGGATAGTGCTAATGCCGGGGATCACTGGTCAGCACAGACCCGGTGAGCCGAAGGGCCTGTTTCCGCGATGTATCTCTAAACTAAACGGGGGGGACTTTGTATAAACACAGCTGTCATTTATACATGGTGAAACCAACATAAATAAAAATGGCCTTTAATGAAATCTGACAATGTGTACTTCAGCTACATGTGATTTTTTTAATTACAAATCTCAAATTGTGGAGTACAGAGGCAAATAAATAAATGATGGGTCTTTGTCCCAAACATTATGGAGGGCACTGTATATCATTGAGAATTTTATTTGGATAACAAAGATTGAAATATTAGGTTTATGTTTATTATTATTGTCACCTGTGCCGAGGTACAGTGTAAAGCTCTGTTTTGCATGCTATCCAATCAAATCAAATTTAGGAACATTGCAATTATCTGCCAAAAGAGATCTTGGTTTTAAGATAATGGTCTGGAAGATTTTCTTCTGGATTTTAGGGCTTCTGAAGTTGATTTGAAAAATGACCAAGCAAGACAAAGCTGAACCACACACAGTATACCCTAAGCTCTAGTTGTCGAATTGAGTTATGTTTTCTATCATGTGATTTTACTTAAACATATGAAGGAATATACAAAATGGTTTTACTTGTAACTTTCTCAGAGTTGTAAACTGAAATAAATGATCTAAGGGTGCATTTATGGTTTACCTCACCAGTCTTAGAGTATCCCGTTGAATCCTGTTTGATTTGAGTACAGTATGTGACTAGGGTTAACACCAAGGGTAAAAGCAATTGCAAAGAATCAAACCCTTTACATTTGTTAGTGTGTATTAATTTGTAAGTGTTAAGCTTTTAACAAATGATTTCAGTATTTTTTAATTAAATGTGAATAGCAGTGTAAGGTTTGAACAAAGGATTTGAATTTTGTAAATGGAAATGTGTTTGGAAATTCCAGACTTGAAGCCATCTCCTGTTTTGCCGGCAATAAATGAGAACAGAGCCAGATGAAAGGCAGTGATTTAATATCATCACATGACAGTAATTGGCACAATGCTAAACCTAAACAAAAGTTTGAGAGCCTTGTTTCAGACCAAATATGGCAAATAGTTCATTCAGTTCAATATAGAAACAAGTGGGTATGAATTCGGAAATGATTTTCTGATTGTTTATATTTACAATAATTTTTATGCTTTAAATTTTACTTTGGTTATGGGCGATGATTTATAATAGTCATAGAGTGATACAGTGTGGAAACAGGCCCTTCGGTCCCACCTGCCTGCATATCCCTCCAAACCTGTCTTATCCATGTACCTGTCTAACTGTTTCTTAAACATTTGGATAGTCCCAGCCTCCACTATCTCATCTGGCAGCCTGTTCCATACACCCAACATCATGTGAAAAAGTTACCCCTCATATCTTTTCCCCTTCACCTTGAACCTATGTCTTCTGCTCCTCAATTCCCCTACTCTGGGCAAGAGATTCTGTGCATCGACCCGATCTATTCCTCTCATAATTTGTACACCTCTACAAGATCACCCCTCAGCCTCCTACACTCCAAGGAATAGATACCCAGCCTACTCAACCTCTGCCTATAGCTTACACCCTCAAGTCCTGGCAACATACTCATAAATCTTCTCAGAACCCTTTCAAGCATGACAATATATTTCCTTTAACATGGTGCCCAGAAGTGAACACAATATTCTAAATGCGTTCTCACCAACGTCTTTTACAATTGCAACATGTAGTCTTAGCTTCTATACTCTGACTGATGAAGGCCAAAATGCCAAAAGCCTTTTTGGCCACCTTATCTACCTGCAACTTGACCTTCAAGGAACCATGCACCTGCACCCCTATTCCCCAGAGGCCTACCATTCATTGTGTAGGTCCTGCCCTTGTTAGACATCCCAAAATGCAATCCCTCACACTTCTCTGTATTAAATGGTTAAAAAATGGGGATTATATTATTGCAACATGGAGGAATACTTGTATTCAAGCATATCTTCCAGCCTGTATAAATTATATGGATATTAGAAGTTTTTGTCACATTCTATATTTTCAGACAAGTTAAGAAATCATGTTTGGTGAAGCTACATAGTGATGTTCTGCTCTAACCTTTATGGAATATTCCAACAATATGGGTGACTTTCCTTGTATTTTTACACGGGCAACAAAATTACTGTCTTTGCTAAAATGTTATATTGAAACCTATAAAATCACTACCAAAAACTGGGAAGTTGGGGTGGAAAAATACCTTCTACCGATTTTCCAAGGCCTGATATTTGTGGCTTACAGTATTCGTAACTGCAGTAGGGCAGATATTTCACAAGATACTTAGTCGTAGAGTGATACAGTGTGGAAACAGGCCCTTCAGCTAGTAACTTTCCTGTTCATAGTAGGCTGGAAGTATATGGTCAGAAATTCTGCAGTATCCAGTTTTGAAGGTATGAAGAAAAGAATATGATCTATCAACCCCAAAATAGAGTTGCCCTAATGAAATAAGGATGAGAAAGAAATGTATCATAAACTGCGACATGTTTCTTTCCATATGTACAATAGTGTTGGTGGTAACATGCTGGTGTGGATATAGGATTGGCTGGTTAACAGATGTGAGATGTGACTGAATGGTGGGCTGCAGGGAATGTGGCCTTATTTTCTAATGTAAGTAAATGACACAGATCAGTATACTGAAGGTATGGTTAGTAAACTTGCTGATAACATAAAGACAAACAGAGAAGTTAGTTGTGAAGTCAGTCTGAAGAAGGGTCTAGACCCGAACATCGCCCATTCCTTCTCTCCAGAGATGCTGCCTGTCCCGCTGTTACTCGAGCATTTTGTGTCTATCTTTGATTTAAATCAGTATCTGTAGTTCTTTCCCACATGTTTGTTGTGAATTGGGCAAAAGGAGGTTACATCGGGATACATTTCCTCCTTTGGGAGAATTTCGAACAAGGGAGTCACTTTATAAATATTTAGCAGTCGCCTATTTAAGAGGGAGATGAGGTAATTTCTTTCCTGACTATTGAGAATTTTGAACATCTCAAAGACCAGTGAAAACAGATTAACATGGTAGAGATGGGTAGATTACTGATGATCAGACAAGTGAACAAGTAACTACGAGTACGTGGGAATATGGAGTTGAGGTTACTTCCAGTTCAGCCATGATCTTATTAAATAATACATCATGTTTGAGGGACTCCTCCTCCTAATTCAGATGTCATAATTACATGTATGCTGATTCCTCATCTTATAAACAATAGTCTTCATAACGCTGCTCTGTAGTTCCTTCCTGAGAATGTATTTGATTTGCACTAAAACCTGCTGGCCATTGGACGGCCACTGCAGACAACGTTAACAACCAGACCATGAACATATGGAGATAGACACAAAAAGCTGGAGTAACTCAGCAAAGCCAGGCAACATATCTGGGGAGACGGAATGGGTGACATTTCGGGTCTGAAAAAGGGTCTTGACCCGAAACGCCACCCATTCCTTCTCTCCAGAGATGCTGTCTGTCCTGCTGAGTTACTCCAGCTTTTTGGTGTCTATCTTCGGTTTGAACCAGCATCTGCAGTTCCTTCTTACACATGAACATATGAAACTTGTATTTCTTATCCGTGCATCTTTTTATTCTGTGCTAAAGTATATTGGCCATTTGCCTTGCACCTCAGTAATTGCAAACCCACCTTAATTTTTTTCCTCCTGAAGTTACAGAAATTGTAGACTTTCCTTTCCTTCTTTGCCGCTCCGTTAAAGGCAGTAGTAATACAATAGAAAACCCTGACATGGGTTGTATATCCGGCAGCTAATTCATTATCTGTTTATGCGCCTGCTGATGTTGAAGGTTCTGGCAAGAGTCTTAGATCATTACTTGAAAATTACTTTTGGCTTGGTCATGATGTTTTGTAAAACTTACTCTGTAATCATCTTGGGACTTTATAGATGTAAAAGCCATAAATGTTAGTGCATAAGTGAAATCTGTTACAGGCTCATCTTCGAATAAAAATGGTGGCAGCATTCAGTTAATCGCCCTTTAACTACGTTTCGAACAAACTTCTGTATTATTTTTATCACTTGCACTTGTGCCTATTTACTATCACAACAACCAATAAAGAAAAGTGTTTGTTTCTTTACCATAATTGTTTGTAATGTTGAAAAACTCTACTACTTGCTCTTAATGGGTTTTGGATGGGATTAGAACAAGTTGCAGTTATTTCTAAAATGTTCTGTTAATGTTATTCATCTTTTGATGTGAAAATCAAAGCCACTGTCTTCTTCCCACACACTATTGCACGCACTGCTGTTATTATCCATCTCTCTGAACATCATTGCAGGCAAAACTAGACTTCTGCTACTTTGCCTTATGCTCAGCTTCTGTTTATGTACCAAGGACACCTGCACATTCCTTCCTTAATTTTTGTTTTTATACTGAATAACCATAACCCGGTCTTTATCACCCGTAGGCTTGGCTTTTCCAGTATTTGCCGTGCACGGTGTTTATTTGTATTTTAATGAATTAACTGTTAAACAGACCTGCATAAAGTTCCTATCCATTAATTGCAGCTTGCAAATAATTATACCAGCTTTCCCTGCAACACAAGTTGAAAATTCTCATTGTGCAGGAAGGAACTACAGATGCTGGTTTAAACCGAAGGTAGACACAAAATTCTGGAGTAACTCAACAGGACAGGCAACATCTCTGGAGAGAAAGAATGGGTGACATTTCGGGTCTGAAGAAGGGTGTCAACCCAAAACTTCACCCATTCCTTCTCTCCAAAGATGCTGCCTGTCCCGCTGAGTTACTCCAGAATTTTGTGTCTATCTTAAAATTCTCAGTTGTGTATTTAAGTTTATTTATGACGTCAACTTGTACACTCCATACCCTCATCACCACTACACCCTGTCATCACCTACTATTCCTGTCTTCCACAGCCCCCCTTTCTCCCCCCAACACCAGCACCGCCACCACCTTCACATATACTCCATCAATCTGATAAGATTTCCAATCCCAAACATATTCTGTCCATTTCCTTCCGTAGATGCAGCCTGACCTGCTGAGTTCCTCCTGTAGTTTCTTTTTACCGAAGATAGCAGCATCTGCAGTCTCTTAAGTCTCTATCTTTATACATAATATGCGCAATTACATCATTAATGTATGGATCTGCAACACATTCTAACCAAGGAATGATTTCTGCTACTTTTGGAATTATATCTCAACTGAATTTCCTAACTGCTTTACAATCATTTCTTCACAGATAAATATCTCCGGCTTATTTTATTTGCTTTTAGATGTTCTTAATTCACCATTCAATTTGCCAAGGTTGGTCACAATGGCAGACATTTTTTCCTTGGAATATAGTAACATCTTTGGTCATTTATAATTTAGTGTCAGCTTAGCTGATATTGTTCTGCATGATCTATTGTGACGATCACCACAACTGTTTCTAAAATCTACCATTATGATCAGTTTGAAATATCTCAGTCTGTCTGTCTTTCACGTTGATGTAAACGCACCATTAGAGATGGTACTACTGGACATTTGCCAAAGTTATTTTTAGTAGCTTGACCCTAGGTCTTCCCTTCCAGTCTTATTTCCCCCCCCCCCCCCCCCCCCCCCCCAGGGTATTTAGCTAGCTTCAGTCCTTCAACTGTGAGATTGTAAGAATTTCATTGTTCCAGTTTGTATCCGGTGCATATGACAAATAAACGTTCTTGACTGATCTTAATTTATTACAGGACAAAAAAACGGTTCCATTTTTTACTGTCTTCTAAAGCTAGCTTGTGAATATAACATGACCTGGCATCATATTTGTGTCCTCTGCTGTCTCGTTAATCCCTCCCTCAGCATTCTTGAAAAATGATTTTGCTCAATGTTCTTCTCTCTGCTGCTGTCATACACCCATCAGAACATTCATAGAGGGTATCTGTTGACACGTCAGAATTGATTTAAAGTTGTGCATCCCTGCCTATTTAAGAGTCATTACTAAAGTCAGTTCCGTTTTTTGGAGGGTGCTGTATGCCAAACTGACCAGCAACATCAGGGCCTACGATATTAACAGTCCACCACCAATTAATGTTGTGAATATATATTGTGAAGGCAAGAAAAATATCACAAACCCCCTGCTGGACCCCCTGCAGTTTGCATATCGGGCCAATAGATCTGTGGATGATGCAGTCAACCTGGGCTTGCACTTCATCCGACAGCACCTAGACCGCCAGGGGACCTATGCGAGGATCCTGTTTGTTGATTTTAGCTCTGCATTCAACACCATTGTGCTAGATCTACTACACTCCAAACTTTCCGAGTTGACTGTGCCTGAACCCCTCTGTCGGTGGATCACCAGCTTCCTGACAGACAGGAAGCAGCATGTGAGGCTGGGAAAGCACATCTCAGATGCGCAAACACTCAGCATAGGAGCACCGCAAGGCTGCGTACTCTCTACTCTCTCTACACCAACGACTGCACCTCCACAGACACATCTGTCAAGCTTCTCACGTTTGTGGATGACACAAACCTGATTAGAGTGATCCAGGATAGGGAGGAATCTGCCTACAGACAGAAAGTGTCACAGCTGACGTCCTGGTGCCGTAGCAACAACCTGGAGCTCAATGCTCTTAAGACAGTGGAATTGATTGTAGACTTCAGGAGAGCTCCCCCTCCCCTCACCCCACTCACCATCAACAACACCAGAGTCACATCTGTGGAGTCTTTTAAGTTCCTGGGAACCATCATCTCCAAGGATCTTAAGTGGGGGGGGCTACCGTCGACTCCACAGTCAAAAAAGCACAACAGAGGATGTACTTCCTATGGCAGCTGAGGAAGCACAATCTGCCACAGGCAATGATGGTCCAATTTTACACGGCCATCGTAGAGTCTGTTCTCACCTACTCCATCATGGTCTGGTATGGCTCAGCCACCAAGCACGACACCCGGAGGCTGCAGCGAATCGTCCGATCAGCAGAGAAGATTATTGGCTGCAACCTTCCCTCCATTGATGAACTGTACACTGCAAGGGCCAGGAAGCGAGCGGACAAGATCATCTCTGACCCCTCTCACCCTGGCCACAAACTCTTTGAATCACTTCCCTCTGGAAGGCGACTCTGGACTGTCGAAGCTGCCACAGCCAGACATAGAAACAGTTTTTATCCACGAGTAATTGCTCTACTCAACAGATAAAAATCTGTAGCCTCCCTTTGATCTGGTATTTTGTTGGTTCACATGCTTGATCAATGGTGTTTTATCATTAATGTTTTACTATTATTAATGTTTAGTGTTTCTGAGTCATTCGTAACTGTCACTGCATGTCATGTTACTTGTGGGAGGAGCACCAAGGCAAATTCCTTGTATGTGAATACTTGGCCAATAAACTTACTTACTTACATTTCTGGATGTTAATCACAGCTTAATAAATTGTGCTGCATAAACATCAACATTATCCCACTTCATTCTAAAATGAACATGAGCTTTGCTGCAATTGTTATGTCCAAACTGAACTAAAGAATAGAGACCAACGGCAAGCTGATGAAAAACACCAAACTGTGAATCCACAAATCCTTTGCCTTACCACACTCCTCTACCATGGTGCGGTCTGGATAATGTATGCAATGCATGAAAACAAACTTATTTCTACATTTACTTCCCTGAATGCATCTTGGAATCACTTGGTAGGCAGGGACTCCCTAGTTAGAGATACCATGCCGTATCTCAGTATTCTTTCATTACTAATTGAATAATATTTCTGTGGATTGGCTGCAATCACCAGTGGCCTCCTTCCCAAGACCATTCTGCACAGTGAACTGGCCACTGGGTCACATTTTTCTGTGGATTGCCTCCAGTACAAAACCAAATGAAGGCAAGATAGAAAGATGGCAAAGCTTCAGACAACTTGGGGATCACGGCAAATAGTTAGTACCTCAAGAAGCTGATTGATCAGGAATATGAGAGAAGGGAAGGAGAAGTCACAAACCATAGCTGGCTGGGCAGAGGTCAATGAAGTTTGTATCTCATCAGCTTCCTGCCCTCATCTGCAGCAAGTATGGCAGTGATTGCAATGCTAGTGTGAGGCACCTGGGTAATACCTGAGGAAGTTCAATGTGGAGATATAAGAGACGGCAAATGGTGGAAACTTGGGCCAAAAAAACAAACCACAAGAGGGGTTGGCGGGTCAAGCAGTGTCTGGGGAAAAAACATAGAAAGAAGACCGAGGACATTTGGTACACCAATTAATATACTATTGAACCTCTAAAGCTGTATTGTGAAGTGCATACTGACTTGTCCATGGATTGTCACCTTGTCATGGTGGAGAAGATTGTGTGATCCTGAGAGCGATGCCCTCTGGAGCAATGCTCCAGGTAGGGTCACCCATGGTGGTAAGATCGAGAGAGAGGTCTCTGACAAAGAGCAATCCAACCAATAATAGGCAGGGGACGATGGCTGACCTTAGTGGAGCATCACAACGGCTGGGAAGGCGGATGAAGGCTGCAGCAGAAAAGGGTCTCCAGTTGTCTTGGACTCCATGCCACTGGATCCTGACCCAGATCTGTCAAGGACTGTGGGGTGGCTGTCTGTGCACCAGTCTCACCACGTTAAATAAAGTCCTCCATATAGGGAATAGCACTCTGGAGACACCCATGGTCAGCCACGACCGAAGAGGGCCTAAGAAATTACTGACGTTGCCTCATAGGCTGGTTCAGTAACACGAATGCCCAGGAGCGAAGGAAGCTGCGAAAAGTGGTTGATATTGCACCATTATGGTCTGGTTACTGAATATTACTGATTATTAATTTATTCATTTAGCATGGAAAAAAGCCTCAGAGCCAAATTTGCTCATGCCATCGAAGATGTCCTACCTACACTCGATCCACCTGCGCATGTTTGGACCATATTCCTCTGAACCTTTTCCTATCCATGTCTTTTAAATGTTCTAACACCTGACTTAATCTTCTTAGGCGGCTCATACCCTACACCCTCTGTGTGAAATGGTTGCCCCTCGAGTTCTTATTAAATGTTTTCACTCTCACCCTTAACCCATGTCCTCTCGTTCTTGATCTCCCTGCTCTGGGTAAAATACTCTGGGCATTCACCCTATCTATTTCCCCTCATGATTTATACATCTCGATAAGATCACCCCTTGGCCTCCTGCACTCTAAGGAATACAAGTCTTGGCCTGTCCAATCTCTCCTTATAGTTCTGGGCCTCAAGAACAGCAACATCCTCATAATTCTTCTCTGCACCTTTTCGAGCTTAATGGCATCCTTCTGATAGCAGGATGACCAAAACTGAACAATGTGGCCAAACATTTAGTTCAGAGATCTGGTGTGGAAACGGACCCTCCAGCCCACTAAGTTAGCACCGACCTGTGATCAACCAATCACGCTAGTTCTATCATACACACACTAGGGATAATTTACAGCAGCCAATTTACAGCAGCCAATTAACCTGCAAATCTGCACTTTGGCACGTGGATGGAAACTGGAGCACCCGGAGAAAACCCATGCAGTCACAAGGAGAACGTGCAAACTCAGGCACCCATCAACCCATCACAAGATCAAACCCGGGTCTGTAAGGCAGCAACTCTACCGCTGGGCCGACTTCTTGTACAACTGTGATATAACAGCAAAAATGTATATCTTCAAAACACTGACTGATGAATGCCAATGTACCAAAAGTCACCTTGACCACCCTATCTACCTATGATGCCACTTTCAGAGAGCAATATACTCCTCTGCTCTACAACACTTCCAGGGCCTTAATCATTTGATGTTTATTTGTGTGTAAAAGTCTTAAAGAGCCTACAAAGCTGCAGCAAGAAAGAATTTCATTGTTATGTTGATGGTACATATGACAGACCCAACTGTTTGGATGAAGTGATTAGATATGAAGAACAATGGTCATATTGGCAGGCTTGAATAGTCAGGTGGCCCACCATTTGTTCTTGATAATGATCAGGAGACAAATTTGTAATTTGTGCCAAATACAAATACAATGTTTTTTTGGTGACCTGAAACGTCACCTACCCATGTTCTCCAAAGATGCTGCCCTACATGCTGAGTTACTCTTTGTGTCCTTTTCTGAATCTCTCGCATGTCAGAAAGTAGAGCTGCTGGTGTGCCTTCTTCATGATTACATCTATGTGCTGGCCTCAGCACTGGTAATGCACAGGTCATTCTGAGATGTGAACGCTTAGGAATTTAAAGCTGCTTACTCTCTCCACTGGCAACCCAGTTATGCAAACCGGCACATTGTCTCCTGATTTCCTTTTCCGAAATCAACAATTAGTTCCTTGCTTTTGTTGACATTGGACGAGAGGTGACTATTGCTGCACCACTCAACCAGGTGTTCTATCTGTCTTCTGTCTCCTGTAGGCTGACTTATCCATGTTATTTGGCAACAGTAGTAGTGTCATTGGCAAATGTATAGATGGCAGTGGAGTAGTGCTTAGCCACACAGTTGTGGGTGTAAAAAGAGTAAACCTGGGGGCTTTGCGTGCAGCCTTGAGGTGCACCTGTGTTGATGGCCATTGAGGAGGATGTTGTTATCAATCAGCACTGATGAAGGACTGATGAGGAAGTTTAGTTGCAAAAGGATGTGGAGGTAGTTGCATGTGGAGGTGGAGAGGTCTTGGAGCTTGGTGATAAGTTTAGAGGGAATTAATGCGTTGAGCGTCAAACAATAGTGATGAACACTCCTGTTATTCAAAGATAGACAGAAAAAGCTGGAGTAACTCAGCGGGGACAGGCAGCATCTCTGAAGAAGGGTCTCGACCCAAAATGTCACCCATTCCTACTCTCCAGAGATGCTGCCTGTCCCACTGAGTTATTCCAACTTTTTGTGTCTATCTTCGGTTTAAACCAGCATCTGCAGTTCCTTCTAACACACTCCTCTTATCCAGATGGTTCAAGGCAGAGTAGAGAGCAAATGAGCAAGCATTTGCTGTTTAAGAAGAAACTGCAGATGCTGGAAAATCGATGGTAGACAAAAATGCTGGAGAAACTCAGCGGGTGAGGCAGCATCTATCGAGTGAAGGAAATAGGCGACGTTTCGGGTCGAGACCCTTCTTCAGAGCATTTGCATTCAGAGCTTCAACAGCATTTGCTGTTGATCTTTTCTGAGAATAGGTTAATCGACGGAATCAGTTTGTGAAATATTTTCCTTGGTAGCTGTCGAAGGTCATCTTTCCCGGTTTTCTTTTTGAGAGGATTTCTGGTATTTTTTTGAATTGCTCCTGAACTTTTACCAGGCACTTTGAACAACAAGGCAATTTATTTGATTATATGCAACAAAACGTCATTTACACACTATATGCTTGAGATACTTCAATCAATTTTACAATTAATTGCAAACTTTCCCTTTTGTTGTTCTGGGAGAGCTGAGTTTGCATATTACAAAGAAACCATACTGAAAAAGCACCTGGGGTTGGTTATTGAACATTGCAATGTTGTCTGAACTTCAAAAACTCTTATGATGTAAAAACAAAATTGTTTATCTCATAAGATAAAATTAGATTTTGTCGAAGGCAAATCAAGTGCGAATGATACAAATGGTATGCAGTGCTTCAAATTACGCTGAGTTTATGGTTCTAGGGAGGATCTGTGCTTAGCACTGTTTCCTTTTGTGTTTAATTGCATTTTCTTCATTGCTTTTTGTTTGCTAAACATTTTTTGGTATTTGTGGTGAGGAACGATGTTATATCGCTGATCACGTTCAAAGGTTTTTGGTCTCTTTTACTTCCAGAATTGTAATTGATTTTGTTTGTGCTTTGTACCCTTGGTTTTGCTTTTATCTAATTTGCTTGATCTCTGTTTCAAGATTTATAAATATTTTCATCGTTGCTTGACATGTGCAAATTATGTCTGAATGCCATATAATTATGATGAGCCTACACATTGATGTCTTTAGTTGTTGCTATTGAAGATCCTGGTTGTTCAGTTACTGCTGTTTGTGATTATCTGTCATCTCGGCATGTTTCCAGTCTCACTTTCAAATGTGCCACCTCAGATTTTTTTTTTCTCTCTCGCTCGTGCTGCAGTGATTTCTTCACTATTGCGAGGCTTTCTTTTGGATTATTCATGCCAAATTTTCCTTTGGAAATTCATCAATTTCTGTGAGCATTTCAAGTATTTTTTGCTTAAAATAAACGTTGTAGTCCAGGGAATTTAGTGTTTGCAGTTGCTTTGGGTATGTATTCTCTGCCTCATTTTCATTGGTGTTGGTAGTTGCTATGGAAATGCAAGTAGAAGAAGTCAAGAGGCACTAGATAACATTACAAACTGGATATGATGGATAACGCAATTAAATGTATGCGTGACAGAACTGTTCAGGTTATACATATGAAGCTTTTTTTAAATGTTACACGTGAGTATGTATTTTAAATGATTATATTCTAATGCTGTTCAAATTATACTTGATGTCGATTTTTTGGAGTATGATGAATCAAGAGGGAAAAAAATCCCTTGCAGTATTTGATTACTTTTCCATTAATTTGAGTATTATTTTGCCACGGAATGTGTTTTTCCAATGTTATGAATTGATGGAGAGTTCTCCAGCGATCATAACTAGTCATTTTACTGGAATCATAGTTTTGTTTTATTTGAGGTTTTCTTTTCCCTTCTATTTTGTGTACTGTTATATAACTAAGAAAACAAATTGTTTTGGGGACCAATGATTTTTTTACGAATTGCGATTAGGCATTAATCCTGTAATTATATAATATTTGTTGTCTGCATTAGAGGCAGAAGAAAGGCACATTGGGCTGTGTCCCTCTGTCCTTGCATCCTGTTCCATATTTAAGGCTCCTTAATTACAAAGTAAAATTAATATTCCATTCCCTGGATTGAATTATTTATTCCGTTGATAGAAAAGAGTAGTAAGAAACATTTTTATTTTATTTTTTTTGGTTCCAAACTGATATTTGCAGACACAATTATTGGATAATCATGAGATGCTTTTTTCTGTAATCGATAAAAGCACTTTCATAAACAATATTAGTTTTGTTGGATTTTATCACTTTAGTTGCATTGTTATGTCTTACCAAAAAGTTAATATATCTGTCTGTGGTAAATTTCGATCATTTTATTATTTTCCCATAGCCTTGTGATCATAGTAAATTTAATGAATACAAAATAGTGAGAATGATTTATCAGAAGGATTTGAAGATATGAGCTAAATTTGAATCTCAAATAATTTGAAATCTTAAGACCAAATTGGAATTAATATATTTTGTGAAAGTGGAAAATTTTGCGCTTAGAAAGGTACATACGAGGTGTTTTCAGGATTTCATGTAATCCTTGGATCAAATTAAATGTTGTCCAAAAATTAAGTGATTTATTCAAACGTCTGGCTATGCCCCTAATATTCTGGGTATTTTGTTTAGATAGAAATTCAATCCATCCACTAAATTTGGGATATAAATCCCAAATAATTGGGTTCTCAGTGTTCATGACTCAATCTTGTTTGGCCATTATTGGCCTTAACCTTTACCATATTTGGAGAATTGAATCCTTCCATCAAGCTGGAAAATATATTTTTAAATTTTGCAACTTGGAAATGACAAAATATTTAAATGAAAACTTATCCAAATGTTTATTTGGGAGAGATCACTTTTAAAAACTGTAAATAACATCAGAATAGAATAAGGCTTCAAAATTTTGATCAGTGGATTTTCAAAGATGTGTAACATTTTTTTCCATTTATCCTTCTCAGTAAGATGGTTAGTTTTATATGGTGTTGTATTTTTCTGGATTCCGTGAAATCTTGAAAACTCCCAGCTTGAATCTTTTTATGTGCAGAATTTTCCAATGTCACAAATGCCATTAATTCCAATTTGGTCTTAAATTAAAGCATTCAAATTGATAATGTGTAGAATTAGGGATAAACTACCGACTGGGTTTAAGTATCCATCTTAACATTAACCTGATATTGAGTCTGAAGAAAGGTCCTGACCCAAAACCACCTATCAATTTTCTCCAAAGATGCTGTCTGAACCGCTGAGTTATTCCAGCATTTTGTGTCTGTCTTTGATATAACCCATACCTGAACTAGAGTTCAATTTTCTGCTCACAAGGATTAAACAGATTGAGATTTAAACATTCTAATTTTCATCTCAGAGCTTGAATGCAACCTTTAAATGAAAGATAGACACAAAAAGTTGGACTAACTTTAACACTTTAAATGACAGGATAATTTGACTGTTTCATCAGCAGAAGTCTTAACATATTCTACTTCTTAAGTATCTTTTGGAGTGGATGCCAAGTGCATGGAAATGCCCTGTCAATTTAGGTCCCACCCGTGAAGCTGCTTGCATTTTCCACAGTCAATAAATTACTCTTGCAACATGGAAGGAGGCCATTTGGCTCACAAAGGTATGGTGGCAATCCCATTCCCCCTCGAATTTTTCCTTATCGCCTAATCTCCCCAGAATCCCGTTTCTTAATAAGAACGTATTTATAGAGAATGATGTTTATTTAATTATAGACCACCTATAGGGCACATTGAATGATCGCCACCATCAAGGTTATCCATTATTAATTTGTCCTTGTCCTGACTTATTTACAAAATTGACAGGTAAAAGTGAACAATATTATCAATCCCACATGGGTAATAGAAACTGCCAAATCTTATGCTTACAAATTTAAAGATGGCTATGTTTTGCTTTAAAACAACATTCTTTTTTTTTTTCTCTTAATATCCTTTTTCAGATAAGAATGGTATGCAGTGGTGAATATAATTTTGCTGAAGTTAAGAATATTCTCCAAACTGTAAAGCTTCAGTCAAGGAACCTGTTCTTAGACTGCCTACAATTATATTAGGAATATGACCCATTCAATGTGTTAATTGCATTGTTAACCAATAATAGAATAATATTTCTCATAGCCTAATTGAAAAATAAACTTGGATCTAATTTAATTATGTATTTGCAGTCAAATAATAAACAGTTTTGTTCACTCATTTTCACTTTCAGAAGTAAATTACAATGCATGGAAGTTCAAATGCACATATTTTAAAGTAATATTAAGATGTAGTCAATTGCTGCGTTGCAGTATAGTTTATTTGGATAGAGAACATTTTGAGTTGATCTAATCTTTCCAAATAGTGAGTGATTTGGATGGACTGTTCTAGTCAAGTTGTTCTGGGATACAGTTTAAAAATTATAAGTTAAGAAGGAAGCTGAGAGGAAGAGGGTCCGCCTGGATTGAACCACAGGCTAGCTCTGTTATTTATTACGACAGATTGACAATATGGTTGAAGGCATTTGCCTTCATTGGCTGCCTCATCTACACTGATAATTCTTGACTCATCATCAGGTCCACCTCTGCCATGTCTGACCGGAATGAGGAGAGGAGCTACACAGTTGTGTAACCCCATTACATTTAATGGTTTGCTGATCCATGGCCACAAGAAGTTGGCGCTTGGGCTGTGCACAAACCACTCAAGCAAGGCCACCCCTCTGCACACTTTGCAAAAGCTCAGTATTTGCCCCTTCACGGGTTGTGTGATTAACCTAACTAATTCTCTGGAATTCTGTGGAATTCTCTGCCTCAGAGGGTGGTGGAGGCAGGTTCTCTGGATGCTTTCAAGAGAGAGCTAGATAGGGCTCTTAAAAATAGCGGAGGCAGGGGATATGGGGAGAAGGCAGGAACGGGGTACTGATTGGGGATGATCAGCCATGATTACATGGAATGGCGGTGCTGGCTAAAAGGGCCGAATGGCCTACTCCTGCACCTATTGTCTTTTGTCTAAAAGGCGGTGTGAGATTTTTTAATTTCTGTGTTTAAACTCAAGGTTTTCTCGCTCTTAAACAGCAAATATGTTAAAATTCATCAGGTGTGGGAGCACAGCCTAACGTATGTGGTTAAAGGACATTGAAAGAACATGACCCAAAATAAAAAGCATTTATGTAGTACAATGAAATGTAACTTCGAGGAAACACAGCATTAGATAAAGATACACTTGCTTCATCCGCTCACTATTTTATTTCATGTCCTTGTCAGAGTCAGCTTCCAGACTCCCCTAATATCATTAATTATCCAACACTTTGCATAATACTCACTCTTTTGCCTGAGTGACCTGTTTAGTATGGATCCCATAATTGCAATATAGTGCAGCATTTTATTCCTAGATCACTTGATTCATCGTTAATATTACTACTTTATTTAGTATTCTGTATCGTTTCATATAAGGTAGACAAAAATGCTGGAGAAACTCAGTGGGTGAGGCAGCATCTATGGTGTGAAGGAAATAGGCAACATTTCGGGCCGAAACCCTTCTTCAGACTTCACTCATATTCATCCTTTCATATAAACTCAGTAATTAGATTTTTGCAGCCATTTTTAACATTTTGGCAAATAGTCCTTGACATTACATTGCAGAGATTTTCTGCATAGTACCCAAAAAGTATTTAATTTTTTTGCCAAATATATTGCCATGTGTCACTGACATTATTCAAGGGCATCACATTTTTCATGCTATGTTGTTGCCTATCTCACTGATACTTCTGATAATTTTGAACGTTGCTGCCTTTTAAAGATAAGATACAGTTAATTGATCTGTTTATTATGTTGAGGTGGCTTCCTACTGAGCAGTGTGTGATTCTCTTTGACTGCCTCAATAGGATGATTTCAGGTTCCAGCAACACTAATTGTGTAGGTGTAGCCAAGCTTGACCATCACTGTACATACTCAAGCTTCATGAAATTGATAATAAAAACAAAATCCCTGCAGCATCCAATGCGACAGGCAGCATCTCTAGAAAGTGAATTAATTTGGATGACAGGTCATCAACATGAAACATTAACCATTTGTTTTTCTTTAAAGATGCAGCAGCTCCAGACCAGCTGAATGTTTATTATGTTTTCTGTTCTCACTTTGTTT
The DNA here is from genome assembly GCA_963514005.1 of Raja brachyura. The sequence goes on along the minus strand of OY740804.1, from coordinate 32,727,025 downwards.
TTATTATTTAAATATTTGTGATTTACATTTTAAACTATCAAATATTTGATGGATATTTGTTTTTCCAATTTTGTATTGTTTTAAAGAAGACTTAATCACTTGTCTAAATTTGAATCTAAATCTAGACTGAAGTAGAACCAATTATATTGACACTTACTGGTCAATTAATTGCTCAAGATAAAACGTATCCCTGTGTATTTTGTTTACCATTTTACCAGTACTTAATTATATATTTCATAGAATCATAGAAAATAGGTGCAAGAGTAGGCCATTCGGCCCTTCGAGCCTGCACCGCCATTCAATATGATCATGGCTGATCATCCAACTCAGTATCCCGTACCTGCCTTCTCTCCATACCCCCTGATCCCTTTAGCCACAAGTGCCACATCTAACGCCCTCTTAAATATAGCCAATGAACTGGCCTCAACTACCTTCTGTGGCAGAGAATTCCACAGACTCACCACTCTCTGTGTGAAAAATCATTTTTAGCATGATATTATCTGTCAAGATAATCTATATATTAGGAAATGTTATACATTGGGGCTCAAACCTGAAACACTAACTCTGTTTCTCTTTCCACAAATGTGGCTTAATCTGAACTTTGCTAGCATTTTCTGTTTTCATTTCAGATTCTGAACTTTTTTGATTTTAAAGCCATGAATTATTGTTTCTGTGGATGTCACATTTTTGTTAGAAATAAAAGAAAAACAAAACAATTGATAACACGGTAATAAAAAAAACTAAGAGATATCAGCTAATAGCTACACAGTATCTATTGGCAGTAAAGTGTTACAATGTATTTGAGGTGTGGTAGATCCATATTAAAAGGCCTTACAGCAAGCAGCAGAGAAAGCATTGGAGTCATTTAGTATGACCAGTAGGTCGGGTTGACTGAGGAAACACTTGGTTATCTGCACTCGAGCTGGGAATTATATGTTCTCTCACTACATGTAGTCATGCTATTCCCAGTCAAGATGAAGATGCCTACTTACATAATGCTGACGATGTTGCTGTAAATGACTAGATTACTTTAATCCAAAAAACTAGTACAGTTATATTCAATATGTAACAATCATTACAATTTTCAGGAAAAACTGTACTTTCATGATATGAATTTGCCATATTTTCGGAATTATAGTTTTCTTGTGCCTTTCTTAATTTTTTTAATTTTAGAAACATAGAAACATAGAAAATAGGTGCAGCAGGAGGCCATTCGGACCTTCCAGCCTGCACTGCCATTCATTGTGATCATGGCTGATCGTCCCCAATCAATAACCCATGCCTGCCTTCTCCCCATATACCTTGATTCCACTAGCCCCTAGAGCTCTATCTAACTCTCTCTTAAATCCATCCAGTGATTTGGCCTCCACTGCCCTCTGTGGCACGGAATTCCACAATTTCACAATTCTCTGGGCGAATTTTTTTTTTCTCACCTCAGTCTTAAATGGCCTCCCCTTTATTCTAAGACTGTGGCCCCTGGTTCTGGACTCACCCAACATTGGGAACATTTATCCTGCATCTAGCATGTCCAGTCCTTTTATAATTGTATATGTTTCTATAAGATATCCCCTCATCCTTCTAAACTCCAGTGAATACAAGCCTAGTCTTTTCAATCTTTCCTCATATGACAGTCCCGCCATCCCAGGGATCAATCTCGTGAACCTACACTGCACTGCCTCAATCACAAGGATGTCCTTCCTCAAATTAGGATATCAAAACTGTACACAATACTCCATATGTGATCTTACTAGAGCCCTGACAACTGCAGAAGAATCTCTCTACTGCTATACTGAAATCCTCTTGTTATGAAGGCCAACATTAGCCATTAGTTTTCTTCACTGCCTGCTGTACCTGCACGCCAACTTTCAGTGACTGGTGTAGAAGGACACCCTTCTCTCACTGTACCTTCCCCTTACCTAACCTAACCGCATTGAGATAATAATCTGCTCCCTTGTTTTTGCCGCCAAAGTGAATAACCTCACATGTATCTATTATACTGCATCTGCCACGCGTCTGCCCACTCACTCAATCTGTCCAGGTCACCCTGCAACCTCCTAACATCCTCTTCACAGTTCACACTGCCACCCAGCTTTGTGTCATGTCACACTGCCACCCAGTTTTGTTCATGTGGTTCAAATGTTCTATAATGTACTACTTTTTATGTTTCTGTAACATTTAATTTTGCAAAATAGGGAGCCATCATAAGTTTCCCCAGTTGTGGTCCTTTATGACGGGGGTTATGCTGGTTTGTAATGCAAAATAATCAGTTATTTTGATATTGGATTGAATTCTTGGGTGAATAGTTTTCTTCTGTCTGTAATTAGCAGATATCACAGTAGCATTTGTAATAGGTTGGAAACAGTTTTCTGCACTGCTCTTAACTGAGAAAAAATATCCTGAGCTGTGACTAATTTTGGACCGGGATTAATTTTGTTTTCAATTGTATACGAAGAAATTGAGTGGGAAGAAATCATTTTCTTCTACTTAGTTTCAAGAATTGTAAACCTTGGAGGCAGGCACCCTGGGCAGAGACAATTTGGTTCTTTGTATCTGTGATGGCTCTTTGCTTAATCAATCCAATCTAGGCATTGTGTGTTGCATTCTCCACGGGTACGACTGTTTCCTGCTTCAAATATATTCCCCTTTAAGGATGAAATGATGTTGCCCTCATCCTTCTGTAAGTTTTATTCCGAAATCAACAGTGCTTCTTCGTTGCATTCCGAATCAAAGAAAGAACGACTTTACATTTATATATAATGCTGTACAACTTTATGATTTCACAAAATTCTTTGCTACGACTGAATTTTAAACTAAAATGAAGATGATTGATGTTGCTCCAGCTGTTGTAAATAAAAAGGTCCATAGAGGGTAGAAGGCAGCATACTTTTGTACTTGAGCTGCCTTGGATTAAAATCTACGCTTCCATTTGCCTTCCTGTCCAGTAACCTGGTGCTTCAACAGAGGCATGCATTTACCTCTTCATCTGGTATCTATTGTCACTGAAACAGGATTCTGCTTTCCTGTTCCATCAGACATTATGTATATTTTTCCGTCAAGGCCTCCTGGATCTCCTGGATCCTAACCATTTTAACTTCCCTTCCCATTCCCACACTGACCTTTCTGTCCTTGGCCGCCTCCATTACCAAAGTGAGGCCACATACAAACTGGTGGAATAGCACTTCATTTTCTGCTTGGGTAGCTTACAGCCCAATGGTGTGAACATTGAATTCTCCACTTTTAGATAACCTCTAACTAACATTCCCCCTTCCCCCGACTGTGTTCCAGTCCAACAGTACAGTATGACCATTAACCATGAGTTCAGATATTGTGACCAAGTCCTTTGCCATGTTCTGGAGACACAAGACCACAGATGCACCAAACTGCTGGAGGAAATCGGCAGGTCAGGCAGCATCTGTTGAGGTAAATGTATAGACCACATTTTTTTGTTGGGACTCTTCTTCAGATTGATGGAGTAATTGATGTTGCTATTAGCTGTCTCCCCTCTATTGATCCCTCTACACCAGACTGAACAAGGGTCCCAATCCAAAAGCCACCTGTCCATTTTCCTTATTGTAAGCTGCCTAACCTGCTCAGTTCTTCCTGCAGTTTTTCCTTTGTCTTGCTTTGGCTTGGTAGTCATATTCCAAGGACTTATCTACTTTGTGTTTATCTATTTTCTTTGGACAACATTCAGCTTTGCACATTAGTGACCGCCTTCTCATGCAGAAGGTTGCAATGCTGAATTTGAGGTCAGAATTTAGGCTGGCATATCAGCATCGCATTAAAATGTTATGTATTGCTGACAGAGTTGTCTTTCAGCTTCAAGGTTAAATGTTAGGCCCTAGTGGATGCGAGTTATCCTGTGTCATGATTTTGAAAAGAGAAGCGATGCTCTCCCTGTGACCTGCATGGCATTTGAACCTAAACTCGCATAGCGTGGGAGTTCTTAGTTTCCAAATGCGTTTGCACTTTTGTGCCTATCTGGGAGTTCTCGTTTTATAATACCAAATGTGGAAATCATCAATATTTAAATTGACAGCTGTATTTTTCTGCAAAACATGTGCTCTAGTAAACAAAATTAATTCAACAAAGTAATTTAGGTGTCCTGGAGACATGAAGATTCATTTTAATACATTTTTTCATTTCAACTCTTCAGTGTATTATTTGTCCTATTTCCTTTTCCAGAATGCCTTTATCTTACCCATTCATTATTTAAAAAAACTGCAAAGAAGATTTGTTTGAAAATTCTTCCATACCTTCATTCGCAACAGATATGTATCTTCTTTTCTGATTGGTTTCTGCTTTGACTTTATTTTCCCTATGAATGCTCAAGAACAACTTTTCAAGTTACATTTTGCAATACCTTTTATATTTCCTTTCATTCTTTTGGATTCCTCCTCCTCTTTGTCCATTGCTGCATTTATTTTTGTCATAAGTGAATTTGGTCTTGCATTTCTCATGTTTTAGTCTAGTTATAATTGTTCAATTGATTCTCCAAACTTGCATGGTTCATCCTCATTCCAGTAGAAGTGCAATTATTTTATTCATTTTCTGCTGATATGAGGTTTCCCATGGCTTATCAATATCTAGGAGGCTAGCTCTTTCATTTGCTGGACTTTAGCCCGCTTGTTATGCCTCTCCGAGTCATTTATTTTTATTTCTTTTTCATCCAATTCTCTAATCTGTAGAGGAAATTTAGGGAGGAGGAGAACTTCTTCAAAGTAGGCATACCTTGAGGAGTCTGAAGAAGGGTTTCGGCCCGAAAATTGCCTATCTCCTTCGGTCCTTAGATGCTGCTGCACTCGCTGAGTTTCCCCAGCCTTTTGTGTACCCTCTAATATGTAGAGTTGTTTTTAGCAAAGATACTTGGCTCCATTAGTTAAATTCATGGGCTCACATCTTTCATATAAAAGAAAAAGTTTATTTTTCTCCCAAATTTGCGGTGTTTATTTCTGTACCTCATCCCCATTTTGTTTAGTTTAGAGATACAGTGCAGAAACAGGCCATTCGGCCCACCAGGTCCACACTGACCAGTGATCCACACACATTAACACTATCCTACACACAAATTCACTTATGACAAAAATAAATTGGGGATAATTTTTTACATTTACCAACCCAATTAAACCACATACCTGTACATCTTTGGAAGGTGGGAGGAAACCGGAGATCTTGGAGAAAACCCATGCAGGTCACGAGGAGAATGTACAAACTCCGTACAGACAGCACCCGTAGTCGAGGTCGAACCCAGGTCCTTGGCACTGCAAGCGCTGTAAGGCAGCAACTCTACCACTGTGCCACCCTGTGTCAGTTTTACTTTCTTAACGTAATAAATTTCATTAACTCAGAACTTGGACTTCAAATGTATCTTGAAAGAACGTTTTTACTCCATGGGTATCAGTTGAAAAATTATGATGGGAACTTTGTGTCCCTATTCAAGATTTGTTAATTTGTTATAAATCACACTTCCATCATTTCCCATGTTTTATTCATTTTGTGGTCTAGTTTACAGTTTATAGATACAATTTCTATTCATGTATTTTATACTACAGATGGTTATGTTTCTCAATTGCATGCAGTGTAAATCTTTCAAGTAAAAATGTTTTATTTGCATGATGTTCATAACCAAATATGTTCTAACCCAGTTCCAAATGGTCAAGTAAAAGCCGACCCATAATTTAATATTCATCACTCCCTCTCTTGTACCTCCATAAAAAAACAACAGTTACATTATGGAATATCTGAAGCCAATAGAATCTGGATGTGGGTGTTTCCGTAAATAAGGGTACCAACCTGTGACATGGGTGGCCAAATTTGAAAGTCATTCAATTATAACAAAATACCACAGCATTACAAATGGGCCTACCTGTGATCTGTTTGAGCTAATGTGTTATCAGAAATGACCAAAGTTTAATACTTTCAAAATTTGCTGGGCTATGGTGAAGTATACATATATGAGAAAGAATATAGTAAACTTTCATCAAATTCGATGTTAATTTACTCAAAATCGGAAATTTGGCTTATATGGAGTTATTTAAATGTAAAATTAATGTAACCTTTCGGGTATAAATTAGCCTAAGGATTTTATGAAATCCTGTTTGAAAAATGTCACAAAAAAACGTAAAGAAAACACAGGGACATAACTGATATTTTTCTTTGTAAACCAGATGTATTTATTTTTGCTTCATCTCATTATTTTGGCTATACACTATCTATACTACTTAAAATACAGGATATGAAACAATGGGAATTTTACGTTAAAAAACAGGAAAATAACCTGTAATTTTGGAGACCTTCAGTTTCACTACCGAGTGCTGTATTTATGGAAACACCCATATGTAAATTCCAATTGAATGCTTTCATATTAATAATGACAGAGGTCATTTAACCAGTCGGGTCTATCGATGCCCCAAACGTGAATTCCATCAGTCCTATTCCGTCAATTTCACCATAGCCCAGCAACATTTTCCTCTTGTATGTCCTTAGATCTTTTACCATCTGCCTACAACAAAGGATAATTGATAGTACACAAAAGGCTGGAGAAACTCAGCGGGTGCAGCAGCATCTAAGGAGCGAAGGAGATAGGTGACGTTTCGGGTCAAGACTCTTCTGATAGTAGCCAATTAACCTGCCAGCATGTCCTTGGGATGTGGGAGGAATGTGGAGCTCTCGGGGGGGGGGGGGGGGGGACCCACACGGTCACAGGAAGAACATATAAACTCCAAACAGATAGCGCCCAAAGTTGCTCGAGCTGCAAGGATGTGGCTCTACTAGCATATCATTAAGATGAAGGGAGAAAACTTGAGTAACTGACAGAAACCAGAAACCCGAATGGATTGCTTGCAAACTCTACACAGACAGCATTCTGCATTAGGATTGAACACAGTGTCCGGTAACTGTGAGGGAACAGCTACAACTTCTGCAACATTATTCCGAATAGACTCTCAACACGTTGACATGGTTGAGTTGGTATCTTATATAAAAATAAATTATCTTTGGGGAGAGGCGGCTCCTAATATATGAAAAGTGATGTAGGATTTTGTTGGTGGACAATAAAGTTGTGCCGTGGAAGAAAGTTGGCGAACAATCTTGATTTCCAGGTATTTAGTGTGGAAATACAAATTTTTTCATGTTCCTGTGGAAAAAAATAATGACTTGGAGTAAACCTGTGAAGGTGCACATTCACAATTGTCAAATTTGCACTTCAAATTGATGATGTAGTTGTGTTTTTTTTGTGATTGTGAAGTGTGTTGGGGAAGTGAATGTAGTGAAGATTTACAGGTGACCTCTGTGTTATGGCCATTTGGGTAATGGTCATTTGCCCGTTCCACATTTCTCAAATCATTATCCCACATTTGTGACACAGAATAAAATTAACTCCCAGAATTTATGTTTTTTTTAAAAAAGTAACTGAATGGATTGTATTTCCTTTCAATTCTCATTCAAGTCGCATGTACAGATGACTTGTCTCCTGAAAGGCCTTAAATCGACAAATCCCCAGAGACTGATGGAACCTGTGCATTGAAAGAGGCAAAAGAGGAGATTGCTAGGGGGCTTAACGGTCTGTGCCTCATCTTCTGCCGCAGGCAAAATCCCAGAAGACTGGAGAGTAGCCAAACATTGTTCTTTTCATAAAAAATGAAGTATAGATAATCCAGGAAATTTCAGGCCGGTGCGCCTCATGTCAGTGATAGGGTAGCTATTGCAGGGATTCTTCCGGATAGTATTCACTCGTATTTGGAAGAGAATTAAGGGCAGTCAGCATGGCTTTTTTGTGGCAAATCATGTCTTACGAGCGTTAGTAGGTTTTTTGAGGATGTGAGAACGTTGATCGATATGGGTAAGCGAGTGGAAGTTATCTCCAGGGCTATTAATAATGTCCTTCATGGTGGGCTGAACCTGAAGATCAGATGCATGGGGTCAACAGTGACTTGATCGTTGGATTCGGAATTATCTTACTCATAGAAGGCAGAGGGTAGCAATGGTAGTATTATTCTGGTTGGAAGTCTGTGACCAGTGGCTGGAACTTCTGCTGCTTCAGATATATGTACAACTGACTGGCATAAATATACGTGGGTTGGTCAGTAAGTGTGCAGATGACACCAAAATTGGTGACGTTTGGACTGTGAGGAAGGCTTTCAAATGATAGATGTAAGAAGGAACTGTGAATGCTGGTTTAAACAGAAGATAGACACAAAGAGCTGGAGCAACTCAGCGGGACAGGCAGGATCTCTGGAGAGAAGGAAGGGGTGACGTTTCGGGTCGAGAACCTTCTTCAGACTGGTTAGGAATAGCGGAACCGAGGGATATAGACAGTCATGTGGAGAGATAAAGAACAATGAATGAAAGATATGCTAAAAAGTAACGATGATAAAGGAAACAGGCCATTTTAAGTACTGCAACTTGGTTGGGGGAGGGATAGAGAGCGATGGAATGCCGGGGCTACCTGAAGTGAGAGAAACAATATTCATACCACTAGGCTGTAAGCTGCCCAAGCGAAATGTGAGCTGCTATTCCTCCAATTTGTGTTAAGTAATAAATGTCACATTATTATGTACCAGATTGTTTGGAATTCTTATTTTATGTTCGGCGAGGTGGCAATTAAGGAGGAAACGTGGCAGACAGCAAGGAAACCTTTTTGTAACCGATATGATTGGATCTGTCATCTCCTTTCTTGAATCTGACCAGCCCCTCTTTCCAAACCTTGGGTCCATTTTAGTCATTGTTTGCAACGGTAGAATGAACCGAGGAAGCACATTACCCTAATCAAAATAATTTGTAGTGCATATTCATGGATAACATATTCGTGAGCCTATTCTCAAAACCAATTTTATATTTACACAATGATCGTTGCAACATTATTGCATAAATATGTGATTTTTAATTTACTGCCTGAATTTTAAACCAGTCACAAAGCCCAGTTTTCTTAATATATTTCAAATAAGAAAGTCTCAGCAGGAGTAGGCCATTCAGCTCCTCGACCTTGCTCCATAATTCAATATGGCTGATCTACTTATGGCCTCCTCTTCTCTTCTGTGCCAGTTCTCCAAAGCCTTCACGTCCCAATGTTTCAAATATATGTCTACAGTGCCTTAAAATACCATCAGTGATCAAGCCTCCATGATTCTTCAGGGTAGACTATTCCAACAGAACATCATGGTTGGTTATTTCTCCAAATCTTAGTATTAAATGACTGTTCCCACATCATGCAATTGTCTTCTCATTCAACATCTCCAATGAATGAAAATATCTCGATCTGCCCACCTGTGCTTCTGGAGGATCGTGCATGTTTCAGTGAGATTACCCATACCTCTTCACTCCAAAGAGAATAGATTTAAGTTCCTGAACAACTTGTGATAGGATAATCCTCTGACCCCTGGAATTAATTTACTGATTTATTTTGTGCTCTCTTCAATGTCAGCGTATACTTCCCTAAGTACAGTGAATTAATCTGTGCACAAGACTCCAGATATGGCCTCACCAGTATCCTGTACAATTTCTAGACTTTCCTATTTCTTCACTTAAACCCTCTTGCAATGACGACCAGCGCCATTTGCCATTCCTAATCATTTACTGCAATGTCTTGCTAACATTTTGTGATTCATCTGCAAAAATACCTAGATCGTAATGTGCTTCGCTCATCTGCCATCTTTCTCCATTTAGATAATAGTCTGCTCTTATATTCCTCTTTGGAAGTGTTTGACGTCAAACCTGCCCACTTTCCCACATTGAGCCCCAGTTTTTACTTAACCTGCCTTTATGCAGTTGCAGAGTGCAAATATCCCCATCGCAACATGCCCTCCCATCGGAAAACATGAACACCTTGCATTCTGTTCCCCTCCTCCGAGTCTTTAATCTGAATTACAAATAATGGTTCCAGACCTCCAGCCAGAATAACACCCTTCCATCACTCTGCCGTCTTCTATCGTTGAGCCAATTCTGAATCCAAACTAATGGCACCATGGAGCCCATGCATCTTAATCTTCTAGATCAGCCTGCGATGAGGAACCTGGTCAAATGCCTCCGTAAAGACACATCCACTCAATCCTGATCAATCATCTTTGTCACCTCCTCAAAAAAGTCAATCAAGTTTTTAAGACATGACATGCCCTGCAAAAAGCTGTGCTGACTGTCCCCAACTAGCCCATTCTCTTTCAAGTGCAAGTAAATCCTGTGGCTATGAATTCTCTCTATTAGCTTCCATGCTTATGATGTGAGCATCACTGGCCTATAATTTCCTGCATTATCCCTATTTGTATTCTTAAAATAGCAATATTAGCTACTCTCTGGTCCTGATCCTCCATGATCTCACCTGTGGCTAGTTAGTTTACCCTGAGAGTTGTGAATTTGTGGAATCGCCTAGAGAGTTGTGAATTTGTGGAATTCTCTGCCTCAGGGCAGTGGAGGCCGATTCACTGTATGCATTAAAAGGGAATCAGATGGAGTTCTTGGGGCTAGCAGAATCAAGGGATAAGGAGACAAGGCAGGAACGGGGTACTGATTGTGGATAATCAGCCATGATCACATTGAATGGCGGTGCTGACTCGAAGGGCCTACTCCTGCACCTATTGTCTATGTATCCATGTAAAATCTTCATCAAGGCCCCAGCAATCTTCCCCCTTGCCTCTCTCAATAACCTAGGATAGATCCTATTAGATTCTGGGGACTTATCCACCTTAATACTGTTTGAGAAACTAACCACCACCACTTTCTTTATCTCAAAATACCTTACATACCAGTAAACCCCAAACTGATCACACAATCCTCCTTAGTGAACACTGATGCAAAGTACTCAGTACCTCGCATACATTCTCTGACTAAGCATAAATTCAATTAATTCTTGAATGGTCTTGAGGGATGTACAAAAATCATCAGCTTTCTCTTTAATCCTCCTTACCAAGTCCTCGCAATGCCCTTGAGTTTCCACAAGGTTTTTTTTTGCTTTCTTTATATTCCTCAAAGGATTGTCTGATTTCATCTTGCTAAACCTTCCAAATGCTTCATTTTTCTTTTTGACCAAATTTATATCCCCTCTGAAAACTTTAGAGATGTAGAGTGGAAACAGACCATTCGGCCCACCTAGTCCATGACCAGCGATCACTCCATATGCTAGCACTATCTCATACTCTAGGGACTATTTACAATTCAACTAAAGCCAATGAACCTACAAACCTGTACATCTTTGAAGCGTGAGAGGCAACCGGAGCATTGGGAGAAATCTCACGTGGGCACGGAGAATGTACAAACTCCATACAGACAGCACCCATAGTTCGGATCAAACCCGGGTCCTGGGGCAATAAGACAGCGTCTCCACCGCTGTGACACTGTGCCGCCCAATCTCATTATCCAAGGTTCCCTTGTCTTGCCCAGCACCGGCTACATCCTACGAGAACCTTCGACCTCCTGGCAACGCACCTACGGCACAAGAATTCTAGCTACTCTCCATGGCGACTTCATTCTATTCGCCGCTAATTTTTCTACTTGTTGAAAAATTTGTGGCGACCGTACTGAGGCCGCGTCTAGTTCCCAGAATGCGGGAACTCCTCGCGACCTGAAGGCGACTCCCTGGTAACCACCCGCGAACATGTGGCGACTGCGTAGTCTCCTGCAGTCGCCTCTAAAGTCGCCTAAGTTGGACAGGCCCATTAGGCTGCACCATCTTTTCGGTTTGCTTCCAATGTTCAAAAAAATAATTGACCATTTCATTGCCCAATCCACTTCACTATATGATTTATTTAATATCCATCAGTCCATTGATCTTAGTCTTTATGATACTCGGGTCTCTGGGTTAGAGAATTTAGAGGAGTTACGATCCTCATAAAATAAACTTTTCATTTGGTCCTAATAGGTTAAAAGGCTTCCTTTCATTGTATTGGGACTAAAATTAATAGGTGACTTCTACCTCTGTTGGTTCCTCTTTGCTTCCAATGTTGATTGGTTTTAATGCCAAACGACAGATCACCTTATTTTAGGTTATCATAATCTCATCAAACGATGAGAACCCTTGGGTTACACAAAAAGCTGGAGAAACTCAGCGGGTGCAGCAGCATCTAAGGAGCAAAGGAGATAGGCGACGAAGGAGATAGGCGATGAGAACCCTTGACCTCTGCAGGGAAATGGCGTGCAGCGCAGAGTAGTTTTGTAACAGCGGGCTGCAGTTTTACATGTTAGTTGGATGCACCTTGGCGTTAGTTTGTAATTAGCTGAAAATGTGGTATAGATTCTTGGGCGTCAAAGGAAGACGTGTAAGAGACCATAAGAGAAAGTAACTATTGGCATTATATTGATATTTCATGTGGTGCATGTGGTTTCTGTACAAGCAATCGGGACTCATTCTATCAAAGAACAGGGCAGATTTTACCATGATAACATGATCTGTTTTTGATCCGTATTAAACAATCCGTATGTGAACAAGTTGTAATTTGCCTCTGATTATTTGTAGTTTTCTCATGCATTGTCACATTTCCAGCTTTTAAAGAGTGCCAGACATGTGGGTCATTAAAGTAATTTGAATAATTTAAACTGAATTTGTTCAAAGTTTTTTTCTGCACAAAAGAAATTCCACAGCAATTTGAAATTCCACAGCAATTTCAGTATAAAATTTGTCCACAGATTTTGCATAATTATGAATGAAGACTGAACTTCCTCTAGGTCTTTTATGGCCCATATGTAGCATCTGTGAGTATTCTTTTAATTTTTTTCCGATTCTTATGCCATGTCCCTTTCACCACTTCAGGATCAAAGATGACTCTTGTCCTGTAGGTCTAGAGTTGACAAGCCCCAAATCGGACCCATAGACACAAGTACAGATGGGACAGGAAGTAACCATATAACAATTACAGCATGGAAACAGGCCTTCTCGGCCCTTCCAGTCTGTGCCGACCATTTATTTTCCCCTAGTCCCATCTACCGGTACTCAGACCATACCCCTCCATTCCCTTCCCGTCCATATACCTATCCACTTTACTTTTAAATGTTAAAATCGATCCTGCCTCCACCACTTCTGCAGGAAGATCATTCCACACATGGGATGGGGGAATAATTAGGGGGAATAATTTGTTTGAGTTGTGAAGAACACTTCTACAGTTGTGCTGTTATGTCTGTGTGATACATGAAGTTCTCGGTGCCATAAAGAATACGGTTTCTCCATTTTGAATGATCATGGGCCAGAGATTCCCAAAAGTCAGTAGAGATGTAGCATATTTTCAGGCAAGCTTTGAGAACATTCTTGAATCTTTTCCTCCTATTCTGGTGATCTCTTTAACTGACAGAACTTGAAATAAAGTGTCTGTCAGATCTCGTGAAGGGCATGGTCTGCCCGACAATGTTTTAGTGTAATTTAATGTTTCGATGCAGGAAACATTGGTAATAAGAGGATACTGACATTAGTTTGCTTCTCCTTAGTGTGTTTGTCAGATTTTGCAGATAAACCTTGTTACTGACTCTCCAGTGTTTTGAGGACCCAGCTGCGGATAGGCCAAATCCCAACACATCTCGGCCAGGGATCACTGCTGCGTGGTAGCCCCTGAGCTTTGATCCAGGTTTGAAGTCATGACCTTCAAATACTCATCAGTGCACCAGCACAGCCTTTGGCAGACAGAGGAATTGTCCACAACTGCCCCTGGCTGCTTTCCATTTTCTAAAAATATTTCAGCTGCTTTATGGTTGAGCGTTTGCTATTTAACACAAACAGAAGGTTGTACTTCTTTTCTATTGTCATTCCAATAATAAAGTCAGTTATTTTCAGTTAGCATTCGGCCATTGATAACACAGGATAGCACATCAATCATCTTATTGGTAAATGTGTTTGATTTTTTACCTTCATCTTTCCCAAACAACTTTAATTTCTAATATTTGTTTGCACAGAAGGGAGGGGGGTGGATTATGGTAACCAATTGTAACAACACTTGATTTGCTTACAAAAAATCATTAATGGTAATCACTTTGGTACTGCACTTAATCTTTTATAGTCATTTTTATTGTTCCCCTTTTTCCCTGCACCCTCACCATGAAGCCAGATAATGGATTGATTTTCTGGTGAGAGCACAAGGTTTCATAAATGTTAATACCATTTTTGTAATTGCCCGTATTTTGCTTCATGTTAGCATTCTTGCTTATGTTCTGTTTTGTTTGCTGTCAATACTACTAAAAATAATAGAAAATTGTTTGTAAATGTGAGCTGTCATATTTAGGAAAGTGTTGCAGTTCTCAGTTGCTAATGCATGTGAAACATCAAATTGAAAAATAATCTCCTATAGTTAGCTGATTTTCTGAGATCTACATTACGCCAGTGTCCTTTTGCTCACATACTTGGATTTGCTAACTCATCTTTGAATTCAGCAGCTTAATATTATTTGACCTTGCATAGAGAGCATTTGTATATGGTGTTTTGCAGCTTATTTGTGCATTCTGCAGAACATGTATTTGATGTATGAGTATGAATTCAAGGTTAAATTTGTAATTTGACGTGTCCGTGGTTCCTGTTTACAATGCATTTATTTAATCTCCCACAGCGGAAACCACTACTTCCGTTGTCTAATGCTCGCAGAAGTCAATCTTTGTACAGTGTAAGATCTTTGTTGTTGTGTAGAATGGATTCTAGAATGGTGTGAGGAACTCTGGATCTTTTTGTAGTCTGGGAAACTATTAATACTAATCAACACTTGCTTCTGGATTGGTCTGCTTCTTTCTACTTTTTATCAGTGGACATGCATGTTTACGTTTTATTTTTAAAAAGGTGGCCTGTCGCAACATATCCTGCAAAACTGAACTGGGCTTTAGCTAGTATTGTGACTTGCTTCAATTGGCTTGTGCTTGCTGATTTGGTGTTCGAATGCAAGTATACGGATGAAAGAGATGCCGAAACAATCATCATCCTAGATGCTTATTTCTATTTTGCAGATTGAAAAAATAATGAATTCCATTGGTGCAGGAATTGACAGTGACTTCAGGAAAGAATGGCACAATACTTCAGGTAATTAGAGTGTTCATTCTACGTTAGCAATTTTGTTGAATTAAGGTATTCATATTATACTGCTTGTGTTAAATCTTGAATTGAATTATGTGCATGCAAGGAAGCAAATAATAATTATGCCATGTGAATAAAGAAGGACATTCACATGAGTAGTTTAGGGGAGTTTATCCCTGCCCGCCACAAAGACGTATGTGAAATATGTTACATCAAACCTAGAGCAGTGCAATCATTGCAGTCTGAAGAAGGGTCTTGACCTGAAATATCCATTCCCTCCACAGATGCTGCCTGTTGTTGAGTTTATCTAGCACTTAATTTTTTTGCTCATAGAATGGTACAGCGCAGGAACAAGCAGCTCAGTCCACAATGTCTGTGCTGAATATGATGCCAAGTTAAACCAATCTCCTCTGGCTGCACATGATCCGTATCCCTCTATTCCCCACATATCCATATGCCTATCTAAAAGCTCTAAAATGTCACTATTGTATCTGCCTCCACCACCACCCCTGGCAATGCTTTCCAGGCATCTACCACGCTGTGTAAAAACAAAACCTGCAAGGACATCTTTTTTTATACTTTCCCACTTTCCCTTTAAAGCCATGCCGTTTAGTCATTGAGTCACAGAGTGACCCAGCGTGGAAACGGATTCCTTCGACACAAATTGCCCACACTGGCCAACATATCCCAGCTACACTAGTCCCACCCGTCCAAACCTGTCCTATCCATGTACCTATCTAACTGTTTCTTAAATGTTGCTATAGACCCAGCCTCAACTACCTCCTCTGGCAGCTTGTTCCATACATCCACCACCCTTCGTGTGATATGGTTACTCCTCGGTTTCCTATTAAATCTTTTCACCTTAAACCTATGTCATCTGGTTCTCTATTCACCTAGTCTAGGCAAGAGACTGTGCATCTACCCGATCTATTCCGCTCAAGATTTTATACACCTCTGTAAGATCACCCCTCATCCTCCTCCTCCTGCGCTCCAAGGAATAGAGACCCAGCCTACTCATCCTCCCCCTATAGCTCATACCATCTAGTCCTGGCAACATCCTGGCAAGTTCTGGTAAATCTCTGTACTCTTTCCAGCTTGATAACATCTTTCCTATAACATGGTGCACAGAGCTGAGCACAATACTCACCAACATCTTGTACAATTGCAACATGACCTCCCAACTTCTATACTCATTACCCTAACTGATGAAGGCCAATGTGCCAAAAGCCCTTTTGATCACCCTCTCTCCCTGTGACTCGGCCTTCAAGGAACCATGCATCTGCACTCCTATATCCCTCTGCTTCACATCACCCCCCAGAGCCCTACCATTCACTGTGTAGCTCCTGCCCACGTTAGATTTCCCAAAATGCAAGACATCACATTTCTCTATTAAATTCCAATAAACCATTCCTCAGCCCACCTAACCAATCGATCAACATCCTGCTGCAAATTTTCACAACCATCGTCACTATCTGTAAAACCATCCACTTTTGTATCATCAGCAAACTTCTCATCCAAATCATTGATATAGATGAAAAACAGTAATGGGTCCAACGGCGAACTCTGAGGCACACACAGGCCTCCAGTCCGCGAAGCAACCTTCTACCATCACCCTCTGCTTCCTTCCATGAAGCCAATTTTCTATCCATTCAGCTATCTCTCCTTGGATCCCATGTGATCTAACCTTTCAGAGCAGCCAACCATGCGGAACCTTGTTAAATGCTTTGCTGAAGTCCATATATACATCTAAAGCTCTGCCCTTATCGCTTTTTTGGTCACGTATTCAAACAACTCAGATTGTAAAACACGACATCCCATGTCCAAAACCATGCTGACTATCCCTAATAAGCCCTTGTCCATCGAACTGTCTGTATAAACTATCCCTCAGAATACTCTCCAGTAACTTTCCGACTGCAGATGTTAAACTCACTGCCCTGTAGTTCCCAGCATTTTCCCTGCAACCCTTCTTGAATAAAGGCACAACATTTGCCACCCTCCAGTCTTTCGGCACCTTGCCTGTATTTAAAGACGTCAAATGTCTTTGACATTTCCATCCTGAGAAAAATGTTCTGATTGTGTACTTGGTCTTTGGGAAGATCGTGATGCAATGCAATTATGCTTTGATTTTAATTTCTGCATGTATGTTAAACTTGCAGAAGACTTTATAAATTGAAATAGACCATAGAGAAGTTTGGAAAAATAAATAAATTGCCATTTCAACACGTTCCAAGACAATATTCAATGCAGATCACAAAATGCTGGAGTAACTCAGTGGGACAGGCAGCATCTCTGGAGAGAAGGAATGGGTGACGTTTCGGGTCGAGACCCTTCTTCAGACCTCGACCCGAAACGTCACCCATTCCTTTACACCAGAGATGCTGCCTGTCTCGCTGAGTTACTCCAGCATTTTGTGATCTACCTTCGATTTAAACCAGCATCTGCAGTTCTTTCCTAAATATTCAATGCATTTATATTTGCCTTTTTACAATTTATCTGTGGACTTACACTGAAATAAATTTAACTCAATCCACTGAACATAAAGACAATTCAGTTTAGAATTACATTTCGAAATATGAGACTTTGGAAAAATAATAGCAATGTAGTTTTGAGAGGCAGGAAAGAAAAAATCCATAAAACCAGGAATAAAACAAAATCTATTTGTGGCTTTTAATTGACCAAAAAACATTGTTTCTGGGGTATACTTGGAGGGCCAGTGGGGAAGTGTATCTTTCACTTCCACTCTCAGTTGCAAGTCTTGCATATCATCTCTGGGAATAGAGTTCTGCGATATTTTGTAAATGGTAGTTGGATTGCAGTTTACTAAAGTTTGAAGTAAAAGTCCTGTAGTTTACTAAGTGTAACTTCAGTTCGAACATGATGTTTACTGTGCAGGAATGTGCAGATGATATACTGGATGCGTAAAATACCATTATATAATATTTTCTGGGAGGAAGGAATTATGAATTTATCCAGACCTGTATTAGGCATTTTGCAAAGTTTCTGCATGTTGACACGTAGAAATTCTTTGGCAGAGTTAAAAGGGCATTAATGGTACACTACAGAGACCATCTTTGTTAACGGCTAACTGCTGCAACATTCAGTACTGGGCAACACTAAATGCTTATTGCACTCTGTGTTCTGCGGAATGCACCATAGATAATACAAGTCTGTAACTGAGCCAGGGCCTGTTTTTGAAGGCAGTAGTACTGATGGTAGGAGGCCAAAATGAAGCTTTAATGGTGCTGTGGGTAGAGGTGGTATTGTCAGTGCAGGGGATAGTATGAGGTGGTGCTGGCTGGAGATTGAAGCTTAATTATGAGAAACAAAATTGTTGGGAATACTCAGCAGGTCAAGCAGCATCGATGGAAACAAAAGCAGGGGTCCTGGACCCTTTGTCAAATGTGACTGCCTGTTCTCACGGCAATGCAATTAATTGTTTATGATTAAGATGAACGTTATGTCATTGGCATAAGGATGTTTTATGCCTGGTGAGCCTGTTTGAATTTCCAGACTGATTTAAATTTAAGCAATATTTGGATATGTTGCCCTGAAGAAAAATTAACACTTGACAAAATATTTTGGAATGAGACGTTAAAAACTTTAACATGTGGTACAATTTAATGTTCTCAGCCTGGTATATTTTCATTGCTTCAGAGCTTAAGCTTTAATATATTTAATTTTATTTCCACATTAGATCTTGCAGTGTCATATCTATTTTGAAATGGGCCAATTAAATTTACTTTGGACTTGCTGCATTTTACATAAAGTGGCATACTATATTCTGGGAATTTGGAGAGAATATAAATAATGTTTTAATCTTGTGTAACGAATAAGTTGGATTTTGAATGCAAGGAGCATCTGAATCTTGTCAGGATTCTATTTGCAGTAGACCGAACTATAGATCAGACTTGTCGAATAAATCCTGTGATTTCTGAAGTTATGATTAGTAGTAATTTATCAGTAAAAAAATGCATGAAAGCAAGATGGGGGTTAAAATCAGCAGTCTAAAATCAGCAACTCCCAGGATCAAATTGGATACTTTTGCTGGCAAGTGTTGTATTGCAAATATTTTATGAAGGGATGGAGTTTTGTCTGAGTAAAAGGGTGTGATTTTCAAACTGAACTTCCATCTCAGCCTGGTTGCACCATGAAATACATGATGCCTCCTGTGGAGAAGGAAGAAATAGAATCAGCATCTCCATCGGTCATTTATATATTACTTTATAACAATTGCTGGAGAGCATCATCAAAATCCTGCCATCCACAGAGATTCATGCACCTGGAAATGAGAAGATTTGTGCAAAAAAAGAACAGGCCAAATAAACATGCACGTTCTGAAAATCAAAATGTTCAGTTTATTATCCCCACGGTCTTCACTCTGCCCTCCCCCTCTTATTTCTTTGTCTCCTTTACTTGGGTCGTTCCTCTTACCACCACCTTTTTTTCCTTCACCCTTTACTTTAATTCCTTTTAACAATTTAACTCATTTTAATCTCTGACCGATTGAACGAATATATGAACATTTAACAGTAACTTATCAAAGAATAACCTTTCAACACAGTTTGATCGCTAAATTTGTATTCCTGAGTTATTGTGGTTCCCTTTGCAGAAGCAGTCATGCACAATCTAATCAATTGGGTGAGAATATCATTCAATTGATTATAGGGCAAGGTTTAGAAGGCAATTTTTCAGATAAATAAGATTCCAATTTTCATTTTCTGAAACAAGATTTTTTGCATTTTGCTGATGCCTACACAGGGGGACACTCCCTGCTATTTAATACACACAGCTAGAATGCATGCTCATTACTGCAGTATTTTATTTCCATGCCTTCTGAAGTTGTTTAATTTTTCCGACTGTCAGTGGCAAGCTGCTCACGATATTGAATGGTAGATAGCGTATTGTAATCGGTGTTTTGTGTTAGGAGCTCGGAGGGGGAGGGGAAAAGAGAGTGAGGCAGTGAGATAATAGTGTTGAGGGATCAAACGAGGAGCTCAGCTGGCAAAGGGTGAACATTGCTGCAGCACCAGGAGCTGATCATTAGTACGACTTGGAGGCTCAGATCCCAGCTGTATTATTAACAACATCAGACTGGAGGCAGCGTGCAGCCGCTTGACCTGACTTGAATGCAGAAGCAGCAGCCTCATCATGCTGCATGCCACATTTTTAATTCAAACAAGTTAACTAATGGCGATACGACCAAGTCTGTGGTATTTGAAAATTATTCTGCATGATGCTTTCTGTGGATTTTTTAAAATGTATGCAAAGACTGACAAATACATATGCCTGAAGTCTACTTGGGAACTCTGCACGGTTTAATAGCACTCTCTGGATTTTGTGAAACTGCAGGAGGAGCTGAACAGGGATATTTTGGTTGGATCAGTTGCCCAGGGACATCGCAGGAAACCATGATGTGGCAGTGTCATATCTCCTCATCGGAGTGCCATTGTTATCGCCTCAATGGTTTTTCCTTGCTGAAGCGTTTGCCAATCAATCTCTCAACAGGTTCACGGATATTGGAGCAGAGTGTTGGGCAATGGCTTGAGTCCATTGGAATGCCACAGTATGAAAGCAAGCTAGTGCTGAATGGGTTTGATGATCTGCGCTTCATGGTGAGTAGAAATACTTCTGACCTAGTCAGTTTTAGCCATTTTACTCTATTCAATTTAGGTTTGCGTTAATTATTCCTGCCAAATATTAAATTGATAGCCTCGAGTTAAAAGCATCCAGGAGATATTGAAGGTAATTCTTCAACTTCAGAATCCTATTGCTTAAAGTACAGTAATATGTATGTACCATACTGTGAAAAAGAGAAAAATATAAGAGCAAAATTTTAAAGCTAGTTCACAGCTATGTCTATGACTTTATGACATGGCAGTAGGGGGAAAAACGTGTAGCTCATCTATTGCTGCCCTTTCTAACTAGTTAGGATATACTGATTCCAGAAGAAATTGTTTAAAATGAACTGTTTCTGGTAACCAGATTTATTAACTAGATGAACAAGTTTGTTTTTTTCCATGTTATAAGATGTGATTTGTCAAAGATTCATCCCCATTACTCTGCTAATTGTACTTATGTTTCTTCCTTTCCAGTGTAGAATAATAAATGCTGTAGGCAACTAAAACATCAATTGTATGAATATAATAGTTCACTCCATTTTTAGAAGATTTAAAGTGTGAACATTACTTGAAATATGAGCATTTAAAGGTTAGATGAGGATACGCAGAGTCAGTGATGAAAAATTGCAGGTTAACAAATATGAAGGTGGTTGATTTAAAAAAAATAATAATAATGTCCCCATGTTGTCAGTTCTGAATCAGCTATAAATTACATGTGATCTTGGAAATTGCCTCAAGTCTTGGATTATTAATTGTGAACTAGCAAAGTGTTTCTCTCCTAATAAGCATTTAAATTGTGGGAGATCGGTGCTTGAAACCCACATTCCACAATTGACAGCTGTTATATCTTTTTATTAATGATCAACACTAACTTTACTTAATGATAGACACAAAGAGCTTGAGTAACTCAGCGGGTCCGAAAGCATCTCTGGAGAAAAGGATTAGGTGACGTTTTACTTTACCTGGATTAATATTCCATTGTTTTTCATTCGATGCACAGTTGTCAAAGAACTGATCTCACTTTCAAACAATTGCAGTAGCATTGTTGTTTGGGAATGAGGATATTCTGTCAGGATGTTATTCTTGAGTGAGGTAATACACATACTTGTCTCATTGTGAATTTTCATTCCAAAAATAAGGTGACAGCTAAATCAGATATCCTTTGTATCATTCAATACCCATTTTGAAAAGGGTACTTGTAAAAAATGAATCACTAAGGAAGTAGAGAGGGATCTATCAGGTGTGAAGTTCTGCCTGAATCTTTATTACAGGCAGCGATTGCTTTACTGTTGACAGTAATGGATAACTTAATTTCAGCTCATGGTGGTTTGTGCACAAACTTCATGCTGTAAATTCGGATCCCAGCTTAAAGCCAACAGTGAAATCAGATTGGAATATCATCATGTACAATTTTGACTTTTGCCTTTATTGGAAATGAAGCTGCAGCAATCCTTGCAGCAGCACAGATTTATTTTTCAAGCTTTATAATTATTAATCAACATTTAACATTGCTTTCATTGGGATGCAGCCATACTCATGGTATTCTCAAGGCAGTTACATGAGTAAAGGTTTACTGAGTATTGTAGTTGTAACTGTGCAACAAAGTTCTTAATCTTGATTTTCTTACAAATGCATATTAAGAGATCAACGCATATATATATATATATATATATATATATATATATGTGTGTGTGTGTGTGTGTGTGTAAGACAAGCTCTTCCAGAACAGAAGACCTTTGCTTCAATTTGCAGGGCAGAGTGAACCAAAGCTATGTTCCTTGTCACTGGGTAAACTTGCAGATAATTTGTCATTTTATTGACTTTTAAGACGGAGTAGGTAGTAAATCATAGATTTTAATTAAATTCATTATTCTTATGTTATTAAATCTTGTGCTTCCTCTATCTTAGAAATTGAATGCAATCAATGTTATCATTAGTATTGGGTATTTCTGCAAGTCTAATGGAACTTGTTTTTTCTTTATCCAGTAACCAAATGGGCTTAGTAATATAAGGTAAACTATCTTATCATTAATCATGAAAGAAGTTAAAGCTAGGATAAAATTTTAGTTTTACAATAATGCAAGTTACAGATTATGACTGGAAGCATATTTTGTGTTTTATCTTAGTTTCTTTTTTTTTCCACCTAGTAAATTTGGCACATCGGCCTTCATCAGTCAAAGTATTGAGTATAGAAGTTGGGAGGTCATGTTGAAGTTATATAAGACGTTGGTGAGACCACATTTAGAGTATTTTGTTTAATTCTGGGCATCATGTTATAGGAAAGATATTGTCAAGCTGGAAAGGGTACAGAGAAGATTTACGAGGATGTTGCTAGGGTTAGAGGGTCTGAGCTGTAGCAAGAGGTTGAGCAGGCTGGGACTTGGAGGGCAGGAGGATGAGGGGTGATCTTAAAGCGGTGTATAAAATCATGCAAGGAATATATCGGGTCGATGCACAGAGTCTGTTGCACAGGGTAGGGGAATCGAGGACATAGGTTTAAGGTGAAGGGGAAAAGATTTAATAGAGGTAACTGAGGGGTAACCTTTTCACACAAAGGGTGGTGGATGTATGAAAGGAGCTGCCAGATGAGGTAGTTGAGTCAGGGACTATCCCAACATTTAAGAAACAGTTAGACAGGTACATAGGGCAGATATGGGCCAAACGCAGGCAGGTGGGACTCGTGTAGCTGGGACATGTTGACCAGTGTGGACAAGTTGGGCCGAAGAGCCTGTTTGCATGCTGTATGAATTTTTGACTCTAAGATCTAGCAGGAATCTGGTTCTGCATGAAGTATCAATGACGTACAATTTGTAAATTGTACATTTTGTGCAATTTGTAAAGGGCTCGGTGCTGGGACCGCAGCTATTTACAATATACATTAATGATTTAGATGAAGGGATTAAAAGTAACATTAGCAAATTTGCAGATGACACAAAGCTGGGTGGCAGTGTGAACTGTGAAGAGGATGCTATGAGAATGCAGGGTGACTTGGACAGGTTGGGTGAGTGGGCAGATGCATGGCAGATGCAGTTTAATGTGGATAGATGTGAGGTTATCCACTTTGGTGGCAAAAGCAGGAAGGCAGATTATTATCTAAATGGAGTCATGTTGGGAAAGGAGAAGTGCAACAGGATCCGGGGGGTCTTCGTTCATCAGTCAATGAAAGTAAGCATGCAGCTATAGTAGGCAGTGAAGAAAGCAGTTGGAATGTTTGCCTTCATAACAAGTGGAGTTGAGTATAGGAGCAAAGAGGTCCATCTGCAGTTATATAGGGCCCTAGTGAGACCACACCTGGAGTATTGTGTGCAGTTTTGGTCTCCCAATTTGAGGAAGGACGTTCTTGCTATTGAGGGAGTGCAGCGTAGGTTCACCAGGTTAATTCCAGGAATGGCGGGACTATCATATGTTGATAGAATTGAGCGTCTGGGCTTGTATACTCTGGAATTTAGAAGGATGATATCTTATTGAAACATATAAGATTATTAAGGGTTTGGATATGCTAGAGGCAGGAAACCTGTTCCCGATGTTGGGGGAGTCCAGAACGAGGGGCCACAGATTAAAAATAAAGGGTAAGCCATTTGGTATGGAGATGAGGAAAAACTTTTTCACACAGAGAGTTGTGAGTCTGTGGAATTTTCTGCCTCAGAGGGCGATGGAGGCTGGACGCTTTCAAAAGAGAGCTAGACAGAGCTCTTAAAGATAGTGGTCACGGGATATGGGAAGAAGGCAGGAGCGGGGGTTCCGATTAGATGATCACATTGAATGGCGGTGCTGGCCCGAGGGGCTAAATGGCTTACTCCTGCACCTATTGTATATTGTCTCATGTCTAAATTGTGGAATACTGTTTCCAATAGTTTTGTGTGCCCCATTTAGTCACAGGGAACCAAAATGTTGCTGCTGCTTTTCTTGAATTGTAAATAAGAACTTTTGTTGCATCCAAGTGTTTGATTTTCGTTAATACTTTCTTCCTCTCCTGACTATATTTGTTTTGTGCAACAGTGGCAGGCTCAGAATGTTTCACAAGTTTACAAATCGGACGTCAGCTTATTTGCAGTCTGGAAAGCAAAGTGAGTTTTGGAATGTACACCCTGTAGAAAAGAGTACAATTTTCAAGAGATAACCTAACTTGTATATCTGCTTAGTATCATGGAGTACTATCTATTTTGATAAAAATATATCAAATATGTCCGAAACTGCTTGATTAGAGCAACCATGGATTTAATACGAGGAAAAAGAATAAGAGTTCACAAATTTGGAATGTGAACAGTAGAGAAGATAAAATTCAAGGTTTCAAAGGTCTTTTATTTTCACGTGTACCAATTAAGGTACAGTGATATGCGATTTACCATACAGCCGTACAAAAAAAAAAGAACCAAGACACAAAACGACATAAAAGTTAACATAAACATCCATCACAGCGTATTCCCCACATTCCCCACTGTGATGGAAGGCAATTAAAAAAAAATTGCATCTCTGTAGAAGTAAGAGATTAAAAAGTTTCCCACCCCCCACATAATACAAGCTAAAGAACACTAAAAACATACATTTAACAAATACTACCACAGCAAAATACCACCGGGTGGCGCTTTGATGGCAGCCTCGCCTGCAGTCTGCCTGGACCTGAGATTCCCCCCCGTTGCAGGAGCTTGATCGTCCCATCGACGAGGAAGGCCCACCGCCGGCTACGGGGGTAAGATCGTCCCATCAACGGAAGGCTAGAGGCCCCCGACTGCTGGAGGACAAAGAAGGGAGAGATTGGACTTTTTTTTTGCCTTCCATCACAGTGAGGAATGCAGAGAAGTCACTGTGGTGGATGTTCATGTTAATGTATTTTGTGTGTTCTGTTGCTTTTTATTAGTATGGCTGTATGGCAAATGAAATTCCTTGTATGTCACAAAACACACTTGGCTAATAAAAATGAGTATGATTATGATACTATTAAAACAACAAAGAAGGAAAGGACAGACAGACTGTTGGCGAGGCAGCTAATGCTCAGGGTATTCATTTTCAACTAATTGATATCCTAATATATGTAGAAAAAATGGTTTTCTCAAATTGGACAAAGCTTCCAGCAAAGAAGGTATCCTATACTTTGAGAATTTAAAAATCTGTGAAAGTTATCAAAATGTATTGTCAAATGGCAAAGCGTTGGGAGAATAATTTCATGCTCATATTCTATTGCTTGCTTTTTCATGAAGTTGTTGCCAGGACTTGAGACCTAAGCTATAGGGAGAGGCTGGGCAGGCTCGGACCTTATTCCTTTGAGCGCAGGAGGCTGCGGAGTGATCTTAGGGGTGTGTAAAATCATGAGGGATTAGATAAGGGGATGCATGGAATCTTTTACCCAGAGCAGGGGAATCAAAAACCAGACAACATAGGTTTAAAATACGAGGGAAATTTAATTTTCACACAAGGGTGGTGGGTGTGTGGAATGAGCTGCTGGAGCAGTTAGTTAAGGCAGGTACTTACAACAACTTTTAAAAGACATTTGGACAGGTTCATGGATAGGAAAGGTTTAGAGCATTATTGGCCAAACACATGCAGGTGGAACTAGTGTAGACGGGGCAAGTTGGGCCGTAGGGTTTGTACCAACTCTATGGAGCTATCAAGGCTGGCCTACAATTGTCACGCTCTCTCTATAGCTTCACCACCTTTAGAAAGTCAGCAGCCTGTCCGTTTTTTTCTACTTTGTTTGTTGTTTACGTATGTTTTTAATGTTTCTTTGTGTGGGGGGTGGTGTGGGGGTGGTAAGGGGGAAACCGCTTTGGTCGCCACCTCCACGGAGACGCAACTTTTTCCACGTCGCCTCCCCCGTGGCCTAACAGCAAGGATCGGTGCGGCCTTTCACGGAGACGTGCCCGGGGCTTCAACGGCGGGCGCAGCGCGGACTCTCGGCATGGAGTGGGTGAGCCCGTGTCGTGGCTCGCCGGAGGGGAGCACTCCATTCGCTGGCCCGCGGCAGCCTGAAGCCGGAGACTGCAGAGCTCCAGCTGGCGCGGCATCCTGGGCCCGGGATCACTCGTGGGGGACCCGGGGGAAGAAGAGCTCCTACTGCCGGACCGCGGCCAACTTCTACCACGGGCGCGGCAGGGACTTGCCATCAGGAGCGGGATCCCTCGCCGTGGATCCCTGGAGAGGAGCTTCGACCGCCAGCCCTGCAGTCTGCGGTGCTATTGGCTGCGGCGCAAACTTTAAATCTCTGACCGCCGGCCTGCACCAACCTAAAGCCGCAGTCTCCGGAGGGGAGGCACCGATTCAGGACTTACCTGGACCTTACCTTGTCTGAACATTTGGACGTCCGCAGCGGCGACTGCGGAGGGTTGAGGTCCCGACCACGGGGGAAAATGGAGGAGGACTGGCCGATTTTTGTGCCTTCCACCACAGTGATGAATGCTGTGGTGGATGTTTATGTTAAATTTTTTGTGTGTATTCTGTGTTCTCTATCAATGTACCGCTGCTGGCAAATTCATTTCACTTGCACTTTATGTGCAATGTGACGAATAAAACTGATTGATTGATTGATTGATTGATTGAATGAAAGCAATTGCACAATAATTTTTATTCCAGTTGTGATAAAGTTGATTAATACTGTCAGTTTTTGATGGTTTTCTGATTAAATATTTTGTTTACCTCTTGTCATATTCTGCAGATCATCATTAAATGATTTGCCTATAATCAGTCAGTGTAACAGCAATATAAATGACTATCACTTTCACAGACTTTTGAGAAATATGTGTAAATGTTGCACAGATGTTGGCAAGTGGAAAATGGGAAAAGCAGTTCATTGTTTTCGTATCACAGAAGAGAGTAATTTGATCCATCAAATTCGTGTAGGTGCTTTAAAACAATTAACTAAGTCCTCCTGTGCTTTCTCTCTACCTCCCCCCCCCCCCCATTCAAAGAGAAAACATTATAATGCAGTATGTATTAATTTCTCTTCAGGAAGTTAATGTTGAATAGAGCAGGGAGGAGAGGACGCAGCCTTGGGGTGGTGATGTTCATTGGTGATGACAAGGTGGGTACCGTGGTAGTGCAGGCCTCTAACGGGCTGAGGCCAGGCGACAACTCTCAGAGACCTCCTCCTACTTATCCTTGGACCATGATCCCACAGATGAGCACCAGGCCTTTATCTCAATCACCATTACTGGTTTCATCACTTCTAGCTGCCTGCCTTCCACAGCCTCCAACCGTATCATTTCCCAGCCCCCGCATAGCCCGTTTTTACCTTCTCCCCATTCCCAAACCCATTGTTTCTGCCTGCTCCTAACCCACAGAAATGATTTCCACGTACCTCAACTCCATCCTATCCCCCCTGTCCAATCTTTCCCGGCCTATGTCCAGATACCTCACATGCCCGTCTTCTCTTTAATGACTTCTGCTTTCCGAGCTCCACTCCCTCATCTTTACTATGGACGTTCAGTCACTCTACACCTCCATGCCCCACCAGGAATGCCTTAAAGCCCTCCATTTATTTCTCGACCGCAGAACTGTCTAATATCCCTCGACTAATACTCTACTCCGCCTAGTGGAGCTGGTCCTCATCTTCAACAACTTCTCCTTTGACTCCTTCCACTTCGTCCAAGTCCAACATGTAGCTATGGGCACCCTCATGGGCCCAGCTATGCCTGCCTCTTTGTTGAACAATCTCTGTTCCAGGCGTACATTGGCCCTATCCCCGAACTCTATCTCCGGTACATTGATGACTGCATCGCTGCTACCTCCTGCACCCATGCAGAACTCATGGACTTCATCAACTTAACCAACTTTCATCCTGCACTCATATTTACTTGGACCATCTCCCGCACCTCCCTCCCCTTTCTTGACCTCACAGTCTCCATCACAGGAAATAAACTATTGACTGATGTCTATTGCAAACCCACTGATTCCCACAACTATCTTGACTACACTTCTTCCCACCCTGCTTCCTGCAAAGACTCTATCCCTCACTCCCAATGGGTTCTCCACTCCCATCATTGATGAGGCCTCACTCGTGTCTCCTCGGTAGCCCGCAGCTCCGCCCTTGCACCCCCTCCCCCTCGTCCTTACCTTCCACCCCATCCCAAATAACACATAATCCTCCGAAATTTCCGCCATCTCCAACAGGATCCCACCTCTAGCCACATTTTCCCATCTCCACCCCTTTCTGCCTTCCACAGAGACTGTTCCCTCCGCAACTCCCTGATTAACTACCTTCCCCTAAAATCGCAGAAGACGCAACGCCTGTCACTATACCTCCTCCCTCGACTGTCCATGGACCCCGACAGTCCTTTCAGGTTAGGCAGAGGTTCATTTGCACCTCCTCCAACCACATCTACTGTGTCCCTTGTTGAAGATGTGGACTCTTATACATAGGCAAACCAAACTCAGACTGGGCGATTGTTTTGCAGAACACCTTCGCTCAGCCCCCGTGAACCAACCTATTTTTTTTTCCTGATTGCTGGGCACTTTAACTCTCCTTCCCATTCTGACCTTTCTGACCTTGGAGTCCTCCATTGTCAGAGTGAGGCTAAACGTAAATTGGAGGAACAGCATCTCATATTTTGCTTGGACAGGTTTTAGCCCAGTGGTATGAATATTGATTTCTCTCACTTCAGGTAGCCCCGGCATTCCCTCTCTCTCTATCCCTTCCCCGCCCAAGTCACACTAGCTTCTCATTTTCACCCTACAAACAGCTTACAATGGCCTGTTTCCTTTATCATAGTTACTTTTTTGCATATCTTTCATACATTGTTCTTTATCTCTCCACATCACCGTCTCTTTCTCTCGTTTCCCCTATCCCTAACAAGTCTGAAGAAGGGTCTCGAGCCATTCTTCCCCAGAGATGCTGCCTGTCCCGCTAAGTAACTCCAGCTTTTTGTGCTATTGCGTTCCTGTTATCCGGATGTGCAGAACAGAGTGGAGAGCCAGTGAGATGTACCTGTTGTAGCGATAGCTAAATTGAAGCAGATCCAGATAATTTGAGGCAGGAGTAGATTTGTGTTATTACAAACCTCACAAAATTCCTCATTACAGCGGACGGAGGTGCTGTCGGCGATAATCAAAGAGGCAGGTTATCATGCACCACCATTGGTATAAATGGTGTCCTTTTAAGCAGATGGGAACCTCAGATTGTAGAAACGAGAGGTTGAAGATGTTGAGTATTTCTGCCATATGTCTCGGCAGAACTTTTGCAAGAGGTTATGCAAGCACTGCCATAGCTGTCGAGCGTCCAACTGTGACCTACATATTCTGGATTTGTCTCTTTGTGACCTCTTGGCCTTCAGATGGTTATACCTGCCCTTTTTCTATGTCTCTGTATCACCAGTCCTAAATGCGCAAATTTAGGCTTTGGCAAATTACAAATTTCCTGTTTCATCCATGGCTTCTAGTTGGGGAAGACTTGAAGTGTTTTGATAGCTGCACATTCATCCATACTTTGTTTATGAAGTTGTTTATGACGGACCTATTCATTAAGGTAAGCTGACAAATCCACCAATTTGAAGCAGTCCCATAAACACTTAGAAACGCTTAGACTTCCATGACCAGAACTTCGTAGTCCTCTTTGCCATCCTTGGGTAGCTGCAGTAGTGCAGAAAAATAAGTGGAACATGATCAAATTTCCAGTTTTGCGGGGATTGTATTTTCTGTACTTATAATTACGGAATAACAACAAAAATAAATTGTGCATGTATCAGCTTTTTGTACAGCTAGCTAACAAATGACCCTCTCTACAAAAAGCCATTTAATTTCTTTCTTTCAAGAATGTATCCGGTTTATTGTGAAGGTTAGCTACATCTCCTTTGATTATCCCTTCAGATCTGATCAACCAACTCAATGCAAAAAAAAAAAATGGTATCATTCCAACTTTTGGATCAGTAAACCGATGATCACCAGTAAACCGCATCTCTGATTTGTTACTATTGTAATAATCAGTTTTCCACTAGGTTTGTTAAGTACTTATTTGTCTTTGTGCAAAAGGATTGAAGTGTGATTTATAAATGAGCTAATTCAGAGACACAGAGTTGGACTCTGTGGAAGAAGTAACGTGTACAATTGGGAGCTTGTAATTCAGTTATTGAACGTTGGATGTAGCAAGCATGAAAGGCTGAATTACCATTTCCTGATTCTTTTTCTTATGTTCTTTTTAAACGAACAGCCAGTTTTGCACACTGCACGGATCCACGAACAAAACCGAGTAAGGGCAATATAATCTGATCTATGACTTTAAGTGAGGGATAAATAATAGCTGGGGAGCTGAGAAATACTCCTCAAATTTGTTCTGTTGGGTCTTGGTCATCTGCTGGAGAAAATGTGGAGCTTTGGTTTAGTTCTTCACTCAAAAGTTAATACCTTCAACTTCAGCTTTGTCCTCAATACTGCACTGAAGCACGGGTTTAAATTCTTTTGACTCTGGAATGTAATTCAAAGGTGTTATGTACCACTACATTATAGTTCTACTGCATCTGCATTTCTCGTCTTTGATTATCCTACCTTATGTTCATGATCTCCCACCTCCATCACTCTCCGACTTCCAAAATTCTCCCTCTCTAGATTCACTTGCTCACATTCCCAGCCACATACTAGTCTCCAGCTTTGGGTGTGTCCATGCTCCATCTCCCTCTTTAATAGCTGGGCACAAACTGCACACTTGGCTCTATTCCCCATTGTGTTCCGGAAGTACACTTGGCCTCATTCTAGTTGGCACACTGGACCTGGTTATTACATACATGGTCTGTTCACATACGGGAAGAGGAGGAAATGTCAGGGAATCCGAGTTTACGAAGGGGCACACAATTGATTGCAGTAAATGAAGAGATGCCTCTCTTCTTGTCTGTCACAATAAAGGTCAACACTAGGGTTTTACTCTACTGTCTCCTCCTCGCCTGCTCAACACTGCAGTGCAGATTCCTTCTGGTCTCATGCAAATTGAGCATAATAGTCAGCAAAGAAGTAGTGATGTTGACAATTCTCAGAGAAATGCAGGGAGGAAATGCATGTTTTTTTGCCCCTCGCTCATTACCTCAACTGAGAGAGAAACTGGAGCATCCTTCTCTGATTAAGCTGCCTGTACAAATTAGTCTCCTATCTTACATTTACTTTCATGAATGCATGCAAGCCACCATGTCAGCACGAATCTTAGTGTAAACCAGGGTGAAGCAAGTCTGCATAATCATTTGGCCATTTTTCTAACTTGCTTCCCATAGTGTACTTCCAACAAGCTTTCTGCCACATAGGAATTGGCTGCAGGATCAATGGTAATCTCTGAATTCAACGTTGCTTCATGTGACCCCCACCTTGGTCGAATTGACACTTCACTTTACATAACTTTGGAGGCCATGCTCCAAATTATGAAATTAGCGATTGGAGCAGGCATTGCAGGGCTCTCACTTCACTTTTTTTCTCTGTTTCCAGCCGGGCAACCTAGGCAGCTTTTTATGTTGCCAAATGACAATTTAGGTGGTCATTTAAGACGGCTTGCATGACGCGTGCGATAATGTGCTCGGACGAAGTGCGTAGTTACCAGTCGGAATTATGCTCAATGAAGCATTCACATATTATTTCTGCTTCAAATAAAGTCACAAACTAAACATATTCACCAATCAAGACATGATCTATACCACAATGGCATGCAGCAAAAATTATAATACAGTATGTACAGTATCTCAACCCTTTTTTACATGTTGCAATGAATGTAATTTCTATTATTTCCACTTCCAAACAAAAACGTGGTTGGATTATTCAGCGTATGATCCACCTCGGTGAGACCAAGCGCAGGCTTGGCGATCGCTTCGCCCTACACATCCGCTCAGTTTGCAATAACGAACCTGATCTCCCGGTGGCTCAGCACTTCAACTCCCCCTCCCATTCTGAATCTGACCTTTCTGTCATGGGCATCCCCCATGGCCAGACTGAGGCCCACCGCAAATTGGAGGAATAGTGCCTCATATTTTGCTTGGGTAGTTTGCACCCCAGCGGTATAAACATTTGGTTTCTCCAATTTCAGATAGTCCTTGCTTTCTCCCTCCTTCCCCTCCCATTCCCAGCTCTCCCACAGCCTACTGTCTCCGCCTCTCTTTCTTTTTTCTGCATCCTCCCCCCAATATCAGTCTGAAGAAACGTGGCCTATTTTTTCGCTCCACAGATGTTGCCTCGCCCGCTGATTTTCTACAGCTTTTTTGTCTACCAACGGGATCCTACCACTGACAACATCTTCCCATCTCCTCAACTGTCGGGTTTCTGCAGAGACCACTCCCTCCGTAATTCCCTGGTCAATTTGTCCCTTCCCACCCAAACCACCCCCTCTCCTGACACTTTCCCTTGCAACCGCAGGAAATGCTACATTTGGCGCTTTACCTCCCCCCTTGACTCCATTCAAGGACCCAAGCCGTCTTTGCAGGTGCGGCAGAGGTTCACCTGCACCTCCTCCAACCTCATCTATTGCATCCGCTGCTCTAGATGTCAGCTGCTCTACATCGGGGAGACCAAGCATAGGCCTGGCGATCGCTTCGCCCTACACATCCGCTCGGTTCACAATAACCAACCTGATCTCCCGGTGGCTCAGCATTTCAACTCCCCCTCCCATTCCGAAGCCGACCTTTCTGTCCTGGGCCTCCTCCATGACCAGAGTGAGGCCCACCGTAAATTGCAGGAGCAGCACCTCATATTTTGCTTGGGCAGTTTACAACCCAGCGGTATGAACTTTGACTTCTGCAATTTCAGGTAGTCCCTGCTTTTTCCTCCCCTTCCCAGCTCTCCCTCAGCCCACTGTCTCCGCCTCTTCCTTTCTTCTTCCTGCACCCCCTCCACCCTCGCATCAGTCTGAAGAAGGGTCTTGACCCGAAACATTGCCTCGTTCCTTCACTCCATAGATGCTGCCTCATCCGCTGCATTTCACCAGTATTTTTGCCTACCCATTCACACAAGTTCTGTTATCCCACTTTCCTCATCCACTTCCTACACATGAGGGTCAATTTTGCAGAGACAAGTTAACCTACAAAGCCATTGTGTATTTGGGATGTGGGAGGAAACCCACACGCTTGCAGGGAGAATGTGCAAATTCAACACAGACAATGCCCGAGGACAAGATCGAACACAGATCTCTGGCAGGTGAGGCAGCAAGTTCACCAGCTGTGCCACTATATTTTGTTTTCCAACACACAAAAAATTATACGTTGATAATTTTGGTTACTAAAAGAAAATAAACTATCCATTTTCAGTCTTAAATATCTAAGTAACGCTATGTCCCCCTTTACAGCCTTTGGATGTTTTTTTAATTCAGTTCAAGACTATGGGGCCATAAAGTTGCTGCCTAAAAGTGCCAGAGACCCGGAATTGATCCAGAATATGGGTGCAGTCTGTATGGAGTTTGCTCCTTTTCCCTTAGATCGCATGTGTTTTCTCCGGATGCTCTTATTTCCTTCCACATTCCAAAGGTGTGCAGGAACCTTTTTCAGACCCAACCCAAAACGTAATATTTTCCTGTTATATTCTGTCTGACCTGCTGAGTTACTCCAGCTTTTTGTGTCTATCTTCAGTTTAAACCAACATCTGAAGTTCCTTCCTACACACACAATACTAAATGCTAGAACTTTATTAATCCCAGGAGATAAAAAGTGTGTGTGTGGGTAGATATATTATATGCGCGTGTGTGTATGCACGTACACACACACACACACACACGTGCACACACACACACACTCTCATATACACTGTTTTGTTTTCTCCTTTATAACATTGTTTACAGAGTGCTATGTTTACATATTCTGTTGTGCTGCTGCAAGTAAGGATTTCATTGTTTTAACTGGGACGTGAGAATAAAACACTTTACTCTTGACTGACTTTGCTAATGTGTGGGATGGAACTAGTGTACAGGTGGTCGGCGTGGACTTGGTGGTCCGAAGGGCCTGTTTCCATGCTGTATCTTTAAATTAAACTAAAAACACTAAAACCAGAGGAAATTTAAAGAAGGGTCTCTACCCGAAACGTCACCCAATTTCTTCTATCCAGAGATGCTGGCTGCTCCATGGAGTTCCCCCGCACAATTAAAGCACGGAATAGTCTTCACCCAACACAGTTACCCAACCAGATGCAACTAAATTTAAGGTAACTTTTTTCCCAAGAACTCTTTTTTGCTTAAGTCCAAGTCAAGAGAGTCCCAGATAGGGCAATGAAATTCTTGCTTGCTGCAGCACAACAATATGTAAACATAATACAGAACAGGAGATAAAGGTTCAATGAGTCTGTATACCGTAGACCATATATATATACACAATAATTAAACAGATAAAGTTCAATAGGCTGTTATTTTTCAGAGTTTGGTGGTGGAGGGTCCGCTCCAGTTTAAATTCCATTTGGAATATTTTTGGAGGACCAAGAAACAAGAGTTACTCCAGCTCTAGGGAGTGATTCTGCGTTGGTTTTCAGCAGTTGCAGCGAGGCAGTGACCGGACAGCAATGGCGGCCAGATCTCCCACAATGCAAAGGGAGGGAGAAAGTGCCCGACGCTGACCAGTTGCCATGGCAGTGCGCATGTGCAGGGTGGTCGATGATGTGCTGACCGTGGATGTGTGCATGTGCAGGGAGAGGATGTGCAGTCCGTGGCAGTGTGCATGTGCCAGGCGGAGAACCGGCGGCCTGGACACGGATGGCGGGCGGAGACGGAGAGTGACAGAGAGAGAGATAGAGAGGGGGGTCCGCTCAGAGTAGAACGATAGGTGTCCCGGGTGCTTGCCAGGGCCAGGCAAAATGTGTGTAATATTTTTTTATTTGAAATAATCAGTTTACAATGTATAGCTTACTTTATAAACTAACACCTTAATTCAATATTACTACAAATAACATATCAATACTTAATATCTTCTATTTTTTGGAAATAAAGAAAAAGATATATAAAAGAGAAAAAAAAAGAGGGAAAAAAAAGAGAATTAAAAAAAAAAAAAAAATTCCCACATACTTTAACCATAAAAAAAAAGGAAAATTTAAAAAACAAAAATATTACATATATATAAACAAAACTAAATACATTATACGAAATACTATTTCATACAGTAATATCTATAATAAATGCGCAATAATATCAAATATAAGTAAGTTATTCGCATCGGATTCCGTAGGGTACCCGTCGAGCCGTGATTCCAAGAATAGCTACTTCTCTAAATACTGTATATATGGAGACCATATCGATTCAAAAGAATTATACCTGTCCAAAAGGACAAATCTAATTCTTTCCAAATTCAACGTCTCCAACATCTCTGCTTTCCACATTTTAGTTGTTGGGGATAATGTTCCCTTCCAAAATTTAAGTATCATTTTTTTCCCTATTATTAAACAGTAATCAAAAAAATTTCTTTGATTTACTGTGAGTACCAAATTTGGCTCCGGAATTCCAAATATTATTAATTTTGGGTCTGGGTCGAGTTCAACCTTAAGAACTTCCGAAATAACTTTAAAAATTTCAATCCAATAATAATTCAACCGTGGGCACGTTACAAAACTATGTATTAAATTTGCTTCAAGATTCTTACATTTATCACAAATAGAGGAGAGACTAGGAAAGATACTTTTTAATTTGGTTTTCGAGTAGTGTAATCTATATATAACTTTAAATTGTATCAATGTGTGTCTGGCATTCAAAGAACACCAATGTATTCTTTGTAAGCTTTCTTCCCAAGTTTCTTTTATTATAGGTAATCCAATTTCATTTTCCCATGCTAGACGATATGTTTCAGTTGTTGGGTTCTCTTTATCTAAAATAATATTGTATATATAAGCTATAAGCTTATCCGTATTTGGATGTAAATTAAACAGCTCATCTAATAAGCCTGATTCTTTATTTTTATAGTCTTGTGTGTTGCATTTAATAAAATCTCTAATTTGTAAATACCTAAAATGGTGTTGTGAAGGTAGCCCAAAAATATCTTGTAACTCTTCAAATAATAGAAATTTTCCATTTCTATAAAGGTGTCCTATCCTTTTAATTCCTGAATCCTCCCACAGTCTAAACCCCGCATCTAAGATTGAGGGTTTAAACAGTGGGTTATTCCTAATTGGTAACCTAAAAGAAAGATTATCCAGATATAAGGTCTTAACTATCTGTTTCCAAATACGCCTATTATTATGAATTATAGGGTTGTCCCTATAAGTCTTTTTTTGTACTTCCTTTGGTGCGAAAATAATCGACTCTATATTGAAAGGTAAACAGTCTTCCTTTTCCATTTTTAACCACATTGGTTCATCATCCATATTTACCCACCAAAAATTCATATTCTTAATCTGGACAGCCCAAAAGTAGTATAGAAAATTTGGAAGTGCTAGCCCTCCGTTTATCTTAGACTTACATAAATGTTTTTTACTTATTCTATGACTTTTGTAATCCCAAACAAAACTATTAACAATATTATCAATTTTTAAAAAAAAAAATTTTGGGAGAAAAAAAGGAATTGCCTGAAATAAATATAACAATTGTGGTAAAAAAATCATCTTTATAGCATTAATTCTACCGATCATAGATATAGGGAGTGTTTTCCAATATGAAATGTTTTTTTTAAGTTTCTCTAATAATTGATAATAATTAGCTTTAATTAATAATTTATAGGATTTAGACACATTAATTCCTAAATATTTAAATTTATCTGTAACTATTTTTAATGGGTATTTTTGTAATATATTTACATTTATACCAGTTATAGGCATAATGTCGCTTTTATTCCAATTAATCCTATATCCTGAAAATACGCTAAATTCATTTATAACATTGAATAACTTGGGAATACTACATTCCGGCTTAGTAATATAAATCAGAATATCGTCTGCATATAAAGATATCTTATTATTTGTTGTGTCAGTATTATACCCATATATTTCAGGTTCTGATCTAATTCTTTCAGCCAGAGGTTCTATCACCAAGGCAAATAATAAAGGGGATAACGGACATCCCTGTCTGCATCCCCTAAAAAGTCTAAATTTAGGTGATAGTATTTGATTGGTTAAAATTCTTGCAGTAGGGTTAGAATATAATATTCTTACCCATTTACAAAATCCATCCCCCAGTTGATACTTTTCCATTATATTAAATAAATATGACCATTCCACCTGGTCGAATGCTTTTTCAGCATCCAACGATATAACTGCTAATTCTATATCTCTTCTTCTCGAGTAAATAATATTAAACAAGCGTCTAAGATTATGTGATGAGTAACGTTTTGGAATAAAACCTGTTTGATCATAATGTATTATTTTGGAAATCACTAAACTTAGTCTCCGAGAAAGTACTTTAGTTAATATTTTTTGATCAGTATTTAAAAGGGCAATCGCTCGATATGATCCAGGATCTTCCAGATCCTTATCTAATTTAGGAATTAATGTAATTGTAGATTCATTTAAAGACTCTAGTAATTTTCCTAACTCACAGGTGTGTCTGTACACTATTTGTAATCTTGGTGAAAGTAGATCATGAAATTTTTTATAAAATTTTGCACTCAGGCCATCGGGGCCCGCTGTTTTACCATTTTTTAACGATCCAATTGATTCTTCAATATCTATTACAGATATTTCAGCGTTTAACAATTGCCTACTCTCAGAATCTAGCTTATTAAAATTACATTTTTCTAGAAATGTTTCCATTTCATCTATTTGCCCTGTTAATTTAGATGAGTAAAGATTTTGATAATATTGTAAAAATGTGTCATTAATGTCTCTTGGTATAGTCAACATATTTCCCTGTACCGATCTAATACTATGTATAGTTTTTTCATCGTCTAATCTTCTGAGTTGTCGTGCTAATAATTTTTGAGGTTTATCACCAAATTCAAAATGAACTTGTTTAGTTTGTTGATAAAGTTTTATCACTTGATCAGAGTAAATTTTATTTAATCTATTTTAATATTGCAATTTTATTACTCAACTCTTT
This sequence comes from Raja brachyura, assembly GCA_963514005.1. The sequence continues at coordinate 32,688,552 of OY740804.1, read as the reverse complement.
AGAAGGATGTATTATATTTTCACTATCTAATTGTTTTATCTCTTTTTCTAACTTTTGCTCCATCTTTCGATTTTCTTTATTAAAATGTGCTTGTGCTGATATTATTGCACCGCGCATAAATGCTTTAAATGTGTCCCATAATAATAATGGGGAGGTCTCAGGTTTATCGTTAGTTTCAAAAAATAATTTAATCTGTTTCTCCACATAATTACAGCAGTCTTTATCCTTTAATATCTGTGTGTTGAATCTCCAAATATTAGTTTTATTAACTATATCTTTTAAATTTATCTTAAATGTTAACGGGGCATGATCTGAGATAATAATATTATGATACTTTGCATCATACGTAAAGGGGAGTAATTTTGAGTCAACTAAGAAATAATCTATCCTCGAATAAGTTCCGAATACCGGCGAGAAAAATGAATATTCCCGTCCGGTTGGATTATCCAATCTCCAAATATCTTTAACATTCGATGTATTAATAAAAGAATTTATAAGCTTACTTGATTTAGAAAGAGCCTTACTTTTCGTAGAAGATCTATCCAAATAATTATCTAAAGTACAATTTAAATCACCTCCAATTATTAAATTATATTGGGTGGATATAGGAATACTATTAAATATTTTCTTAAAAAATAGTGGATTATCAAAATTAGGTGCATATATATTCATAAGAATTACTTTTTTTGAATGTAATTCCCCTGTAATTATTAAATATCTACCCTCCTTATCCTCTATTATCGAATTAAGTTTAAAAGGTATACCCTTGCGAATAATTATTGCAACTCCTCTAGATTTGTGTATAAACGAAGAATGATATACTTTTGAAATCCATTTAGCTGTTAATCTATATTGAGCATCTTTTTTAAGGTGTGTCTCTTGAAGAAACTCCAGATTTCAATCTATTCAGCTGAGCTAATACCTTTCCCCTTTTAATTGGTTTATTGATTCCTTTAACATTCCAACTGCAGAAGGTGATTCCATCACCCCCACTCCTTACATTCATATCTTGCATTTTATTGTTAGGGTGGCTTTTTTTGGAGTAGCCTTCTTGACACCTCCAGCCCGACATTACACCCCAACTTCAATCCGATGCGAATTTCCAATTCCATTAAACCATATCCATTTAATCTGATTATATAATATAGATAGAAGTCATGATTATATAATATATAATATAAAATCAAGTATGTGTTATACAAAAAATAATAACGAATGTAAATATAAAAAAAGTAAAGGGTGAAAAAATGGTGATCAGAAAAAAAAGAGACTACACTTTTATAATGTGTAGTGTGCACAGGTGAAAGCCACACTAACATGGCTACTAATCTAGCGACTTCCGTTTTCTAAAAAAAAAGATGTTGAATATTCCAGCTCTTATTTGGAATACTGTATATATTGGGGTGGGGGTGCTAACTTTATGTTCTTAATAACTTTTTCTATTATTCATATTACTAATTTTTAGTTGTTAATTTCAACTATAATTAGTATCATAGTTAGTAATACTATATAAGGGGAGAAAGGGAAATCAAACTAATTAGTAATTAGTGATTAGTAATTAATAATTACAAATTAGTATTTATTAATTAATTAGTAAACAATATAGTACTACAATTCTATGTCCGTTATTCCGCCTTTTTCTCAGTAAGTAGTTCATAACCGCAGGTCCATAAAGTTCATCCATCAATTACTCCTGTCGGGTCTGCTCCTTCTTCCTCTGCTTCTCCTTCTTCTCTTTCTTCTGCCTTCTTCTGTATTTTCCGAGCGAATTCCAGTGCCGCTGTATGCTTAATGAAACGATAATCCTTCTTCTCGTAGGTAACTCTAAGTATTGCCGGGTACACCAGACCATATCTGAACTCCTTTATTCCTTTTATATCTCTCAAGATGCGTCTTGTTTCTGTAAATAGAGCTCTTCTTTTAGCCACTTCAGCCGGGTAGTCTCTGAAGATACTGATGTTATCTCCTTCGTATTTCAGATTTCTTTTTCTTATTATTATCTTCATCATATCTTCAAAGACGCCGTCATAAACCACCTTTACAATTACTTGTCTTGGTGGTGCACCACTCCTAGGAACCGGTCTTAGAGCCCTGTGGGCTCGGCCCAACAGGGGCTCTTGATCCAGATCCAAAATGTCCTTTAGGAGTTTTGCAAAGAATTTACGTGGGTCATGGTTTCCTTCGCGTCCCTCAGGCAGACCTACTATGCGCAAATTCTTATGTCTTTGCCGCCCCTCCAAATCGATACATTTCTCGTTTATTTTACGTAATAATTCAGAGAGGCGTTTGTTCTCTTCGTTTATCCTTTCATTCTCCCTCGCAGTTTTTAGAGCAACATCAGTTAGTTCTTTAATCGCATCATTTTGTTGGTCCAGTACAGTTGACATAGGGCTTAACCTCGCCTCTAATTTCTCATCCATCATCTCTTCCATCATTCGCTCCATCCCAGCAATCTTATCAGTTACCTCGATCAGTTGAGTATGTATCTCCTCCTCCAGTTCTGTTTTCCATTCATTCAGCATGCTTTTTACCATTTCTTTAACTTCTTTTGCTAATTCTTCTTTGATTTTTCGAATATCCGTTTTTAAGGCTTTCATTTCATCCTTAATTTCTTTATAATCTTTCTTCACTTCTTTTTGTGTTTCTGTTTGTGTTTCCTTCAGCATTTTCCTCATATCAGCCAGCAGAGACTTTTTAAGTTCTTCCATTTCAGCTTTTCTTTGTGAAATCTCTTCTTGGGAGGCAGCCAGTCCCGAGCCTGAAGCTTTGGTGGGGCCTACCTCCCTTCTGGAGCTTTTCTTCGGCTGTGTGGGGGAGGAGGGATTCATTTTAAATTTCTTACCGGAGTCGCTAAAGTCGCGCGCCTGATGACGTCACGCAGCTTACAATCGCACTCGGAGCCGTTTAAATTCGATCTCCTACGGTAAGTAGCGTTAGCAGCCTCCTCTAACCCCGTTTTTTTTTCAGATTTTTTAAGAGCTGGTCTGACGCTGTTCTCTCCTAGAACATGGCGCCACCGGAAGTCGGGCCAGGCAAAATGGCCGGACTTTAGGTGGCCATTGGCACCCGGGCAACCGTTAATTTCGAGTCCTGCATTGGAAGAAAAGAGTGTTTGAAGATAATTACTTCAAACCACAGTGCAAATGCAGCAAGTTTTCTGCCCTCCAATATTCCTCTGAGACCTTGCACAGATAAATAGGAACCTCAAGGCACGAAAGAGAGATACCACTTGCACCATTTCTGCCTACACCAGACCTCTAAAAAAGTGTGCCTGCTCCAAGCTCTAACATTAAGAGATTAGTAGGTGGAGAGAGGAAAAGATGCAAGGATATTCTTAAGACTTCCTTGCAACACCTATATTGGTTCCTGAGAATGTCTGCTCTATGACTGCTCAAAGTGGAGGCGAAGAAAAACCTCTAATCAGGAGCAGAGGTTCTCAGCAAAATCCCAGCAAAAATGTCGGAATGATTTGAAACAATTTAAACGCGTATTTGAAAAACTGAAAAATTGATAATAAAAATATTTTTTTTTAAATTTAAAAAATGACGGAATGAATGCATCACCTCACAAACTACCCCCTCACATGTTCAATCAGGGACTTCCTGCCTCATCTGTGGTTGTAACCAAAGATCATAGAGCGGAGCAAGATGGTTCACTCTGCGAAAAAGCCATAGTAGGTGATGGGTAATCTTCAGCACCATTTCCGTAACCGGCTTCCGTCATGGCATCAAGCTAATTCAAGGAGATTCTGCTATAACAGGCCGAGAGATTAAAGGATAGACACAAAATACAGCAGGTTGGGCGGCATTTCTGGACAAAAGGAATAGGTGACATTTCGGGTTGAGACCCGTCTTCAGACTGAGTCAGGGGAAAGAGGAACAAGAGATATAGACGGTACTAAGGACAAATGAATGGAAGATATACCTCTATCTCCCGTTTCCCTTTCCCTTGACTGTCAGTCTGAAGAAGGGTCTCGACCCGAAATGTCGCCTATCTCCTTCACTCCTTAGATGCTGCTGCACCCGCTGAGTTTCTCCAGCTTTTTGTGTAACCCTCGATTCTCCAGCATCTGCAGTTCCTTCTTTAACACATCAAAGAATTACCTATGTCTTTGCTTTTGTTCGTCTGTCCGCGCAGTCGCTCGCTCTTGGTGCCGGAGCTTCTCCCCTCAGACACCGCCAAACAAACACACACACACACACACAGCATGTCCGGCAGATCGGGGCGGGCCGAGACAAGGAGCAGGGCGAAGGATAACATCAAACGAGTCATGGCAGCTATCGAAAAAGTCGACCCGAAATATCACCTAGTCCTTTCTCCAGAGATGTTGCCTGATGAAAAACATTTAAAACATTTAAAAACACACAAACTGTTCCCCCGCAACGCTCATTACACTGCTAGAGGCATAACTGAAGTAGGGTCGGGCGCGCACTACACGTCAGTCCATTGGATTTTGCAGGAGTGGACCATCTTGCTCCACTATAAGATCTTTGGTTGTAACTGCAGGTTCCATGTTGTTCAGCCTCTTCAACGTTGACATGTCCAGCGTGGAAACAAGATATTCTCTATCCCGTGGGGATGACTAAGAAGAAGATTTGCAGTTGTTCAATCAGTAATCTTGGCAACTAGACGATCAAAGAAATGGAAATTGAGAATGAACTTTGCACACGTCTACTACTTTAATTAAAAAAGCCCTCAGGGTTTTGCAGATCAATCCAAGATGGAAGGAAGTACACCTTTTAAGATTTACTGGTTGAGCATTGTAGTTTATTTTGCAGACTTAGCTTGTATATGTATCCTTCTGTTTGAGGTTTCACAGTTTTAATGCTTATTCTTTTGCTACATTTCAAGCAGTACAATCCATTTTTGAAGCTCTATTCACTTGAAAATTGAAACTTTTATGCATCAATTAATATTTAATCTTACAGCACATCTTTTGTGATAAAGAACCTATTATGTCCGATAGATTTACATGTTGTTTTCACTCTAGGGCATTTTAGTTGCTTGATCCAAAGACTTTACAGTGATCTTTCCCTTCTTGTGTGAGATTCCCTTCACTTATACTTATTTGCTTTTAATAAGCAATGTCTTTTATTTGCTTATTTGTTACTGTTAACATAATAGAGAGACTTGAGTAAAATTAATTAGACTAACAATTGAATACAGTACAAATCCACACATGAAGTTATGAGGCTACAGGCATAAGAAGCATGACTGATTCAAATTATTTTTACAATGGCTATTCATGACTTAAATGTAATTCTAAGGTAATAACTTTCTTTCATGCCTTTCCAACAAATGTAACACAGAAATCTATTTCCCATTGGTCTGATCCCAATTGTGGTCCAATAGGATTTGCTGCAGCTTTTCTTACAGCATGGCTTATAAAATATATTTATCATGATAGCTTACATGACACTTGTCACATTAAATATATACAGGATTGAATCTCAAGGGAAGGTAGACGCAAAATGCTGGATTAACTCAGCGCCATTCCGGTTCCGGTGTCGCTGCGAGTCGGCTGTTTTGTTGGTTTTTTTTTAGCATGTCCAAAAGTCTGTTTTAGTGTTTCTCTATACGTCTTGTGTTGGGGGTGGAGTAGGGGGAAACCGTTTTCAGGCACCTACCTCGAGGGAGATGCGACTTTCTTCCATGTCACTTCTTCGCCACCCCCCTTGTGGCCTTACAGCTGGTTTGGTGTGGCCTTTCCCAGAGTCAGGCCCAGAGCTTAATCGGCGTGGACTTTAACATCGCGGAGGGGGGGGTGACCCTTTGCTGGGGGTTGCCAGAGAAGCACTCCGACTGCTGGCCTGCGGCCTACAACATCTTGGAGCCTTGGTCAGTGGAGCTTCTGGCGGCAGGTGTGGAGCGGACCTTCCATCGTGGAGCGGGCGATCCCTCGCCGGGGGTCGCCCGGAGAAGAGCTCCGACCGTCGGCCTGCGGCCTCCAACACCTTGAAGCCGCGGTCTCCGGTAAGGAGGTGACCAATTTTGGGAGCTCCAGGCCGCGGGCTGTGACCGACCTGTCGGCGATCCTACCATCCTGACCAGAGGGCTTAAACATCGGGCCTTCCGTATCGGCGACTACGGAGGGTCAGGGCCTCGACCACAGGGAAACAAGGGAGGAGGAGGACTGTCTGAACTGTATTGTCTTCCACCACAGTGAAGAAGGCTGTGGTGGATGTCTGTGTTGAATTATGTTGTGTATCATGTCCGTTTTTAATTGTAACGTTGCATGGTAAATTCATTTCACTGCACCTTATGGTGCATGTGGCAAATACATAAATTTGAATCTTTGGGCAGCACCTCTGGGGAGAAGGAATGGGTGACGTTTCAGGTCGAGACCCTTCTTCAGACCCGAATCTACAGGGTATGGTTTTCTTGCTCCCATTGAAACATAGTAGATTCCGAGAATTATTAACAGAAATGGGAATGGTCTGCCCAGGAATAAAGTGAAAATCTGTAATATATCTGTTATTTAGAAAACATTAATTTTTCCTCATTATTCACAAAATAAATTAATTTTCATGTCTGAAGGTAATTTTGAGGTAAATTCCATTTGTTAATGATTCAGTCCATTGGAGCAAATACCTGACATCTGCTCAAACAGCAATACTCAGTAAACAGAACTGCCCTGGCAGACCCATTGTTTCTGCTTGCTCCTGACACACTGAATTCATTTCCACGTTCCTCGACTCCATCCTATCCCCCTTGGTCCAATCCCACCCGACCCATGTCCAAGACACTTCACACACCCTTGGTCTCTTCAATGACTTCTGTTTTCCAGGCCCCCACTCCCTCATCTTTACTATGGACGCTCAGTCACTCCACACCTCCATCCCTCACTGGGAAGGCCTTTAAAGCCCTTGACTTTCATTCTCGACCGCAGAACCAGCCAATTTCTCTCTCCCAACACCCTCCTCTACCAAGCGGAGCTGGTCCTTACTCTCAACAACTTCTTTGACCTCTCCTACTTCCTCCAAATGCGAAGTGTAGCCATGGGCCCCAGATATGCCTGCCTCTTTATTGGATACGTCAAACAATCCCTGTTCCAGGCGTACACTGGCCTAATCCCCGAACTCAATCACCGCTATATTGACGACTGTATCAGAGCTACCTCCTGCATCCATGCAGAACTCACAGACTTCATTAACTTCACTACCAATTTCCATCCTGCACTTAAATTCACTTTGACCATCTCCGACATCTCCCTTCCGTTTTTTGTTTTCACCGTCATCATCACAGGAGATAGACCATTAACTGGCATCTATTATAAATCTATTGACTCCTACAGCTATCTAGACTACACTTCTTCCCACCCTGCTTGCTACAAAGACTCTTTCCCCAACTCCCAATTCCTCTGCATGTGTGGCAAAGGTGAGATGTTGCACATCAGGTCATTCTTTATGGAATAGGGGTTCCCCTCTTCCTTCAAAGTGAAGTCATCACTTGGATCTCCACGGTATTCCGCAGCTCAGCTCTTGCTCCTCCTCCCCTTTCAACCCATCAGCCATTGCATACAGCACATAATCCTTTGACATTTTCACTACCTCCACTGGGATCCCAACACTAACCACATCTTCCCATCTCTGTCACTTTCCACAGAGACCGTTCCTGATTATAGTGTATTAGCTGCAGGGACAGACTTGGATTGTTATTTTTGGAACACTTGAGGTTGCGGGGAGATTTAATGGAAGTATATAAAATTATGAAAGCCATATATGGAATAAATTGTTAAAATCTTTCTCCCAGGTTGGGAAAATCAAATTCTGGAGGGCAAAGCTTTTCGTGAGAGGGGCAACGTTTAAAGGAGATGTGCGTGGCAACATTTTTTACACAGAGGGTGGTGAGTGCCTGGAATGCCATGGGGGGGGGGGGTGGTACGGATATGAAAGTGGCATTTGAGAGATTTTTGGATAGGCATATGGATTATGTGTAGGCAGCTAAGAGTTGGCCTTGGCATCGTGTTCGGCACAGACAATGTGAGCCGAAGGGCTTGTTCTTCAATTCAATTCAATCTTTAATTGTCATTGTACAGTGTACAATACAGAGACGACGAAATGCAGTTGGTATCTCCAAAGGGCGAACTTACGAATGAACAAGTAATTGCGCAGTAGTACGAGTTAATATACGTCTATACATATACAGTGTCCGGGGGGGGGGGGGGGGGGGAAGGGGGGGAAGGGGTGGAGACAGGCAGTCATTGAGGTGCAGCGTTGAGATGTGTGACAGCCGCAGGGAAGAAGCTGTTCTTGATCCTGCTGGTACGGCAGCGGAGGGACCTGTAGCGTCTCCCGGATGGGAGGCGGGTAAATGGGTCTATGGTTGGGGTGTGAGCTGTCCCTGGCGATGCTGTGCGCCCTGCGCAGGCATCGTTTACTATGGACAGACTCAATGGAGGGGAGTGAGGAGCCTGTGATGCGTTGGGCGATCTTCACCACCCTCTGCAGAGCTTTCCGGTCGGCGACAGAGCAGTTACCATACCATACTGTGATGCAGTTGGTAAGGATGCTCTCGATGGTGCAGCGGTAGAAGTTCACCAGAATCTGGGGAGACAGGGGAACCTTCTTAAGTCTCCTCAGGAAGAAGAGACACTGGTGAGCCTTCTTGATCAGCGAGGATGTGTTGTGGGTCCAGGAGAGGTCATCTGAGATGTTGACCCCCAGGAACCTGAAGCTGGAGACAAGTTCCACCTCCGTCCCGTTGATATGGATGGGGTGTGTGTGCAGCCTCTCGATCTCCTGAAGTCCACAATGAGCTCCTTGGTCTTCTTGGAGTTGAGGGTCAGGTTATTGTCGGCACACCATGTTGTTAGGAGCTGAACCTCCTCCCTGTAGGCCGACTCATCGTTGTCGCTGATGAGGCCAATCACCGTCATGTCATAGGTGAAGAGGGAGTAGAGGAGGGGGCTCAGTGCGCAGCCCTGGGGAACACCAGTGTTCAGGGTGAGGGTAGATGAGGAATGGTTATCCAACCTAACAGACTGTGGTCTGTTGGTTAGAAAGTCCAGTAACCAATTGCAGAGGGAGGGGTTGATGCCCAGGTAATCAAGTTTGGCGATCAATTTAGAGGGGATAATGGTGTTGAATGCTGAGCTGTAATCGATGAACAGCATTCTCACATAAGTGTTTCTGTTGTCGAGGTGGGAGAGGGCGGAGTGGAGTTGAGTTGAGATGGCATCTTCCGTGCTCCTGTTCTTACGGTATGCAAAGTGGTAGGGGTCCAGAGTGGGAGGTAGGCAGCATTTGAGGTATGCCATGACCAGCCTTTCGAAGCACTTGGCGATGATAGGGGTGAGTGCAACTGGGCGGAAGTTGTACTCGTTCTTGAGTCGTACTCTATGTTCCATGAGACTAAAATTGTGTTTCGTCCTCCAATATGATCTAGTAAAGGTTCTATTTTAATTATTGTAATCTCTGCAACCCTTGAGGTATATTTCTGCTGAAATTGTGCAATAGATAAAATAAAACAAATTGCTTGGGATAGCCAGGAAATGTGGGGGAGTGGGAAAAACCATTTAGATTATTTAAATTAACAGCTAGGTTGATAAGGAGCCAAGTCTACAGGTTGATAAGGAGCAAAGTCTTCTGCAGTTCTGCTTACCTTGCAGAGAGAATTGAGAAAATGAGATGCTAATGACCAATAGCGGTAAAAGTTCCCTTTATGCAAAGTATATGCAAATATTTAATTAATTTATCTTTGTACACAGTGATAACATAAATGGAGGTAGTTTAAAAAAAGGTCTTCAAAATGTTTTATTGCATCTTTGGCTATGAACACTTGTGATAGTGGACTATTTGTGATTGTCAGCATTGATCTGTTTAAGTGTAAGCTGGATGAGTAATTGTTATTTTGGTGTACAAGGGGCATAGATTTAGAATTACAATCAAGTGCATTTGAGAAAGTGTTCAAAGAATTGACTCTTAATTAGCGTTTGTGTTTTGTGTCTTCACATGCTGATTTAGTTTTGAATAGAATTAATTAGCAAATGCTGTTTTTGTAGGAAAGGCAAGTAAGTTATAATAAGAGGGTGTCTCCAAAATGTGCCGTCTCAAACAATTATAATTAATTTATCAATGTAAGATATTTAAATTGTTTCACACTATATACGTGCACAGTTTACCAAGTTTTTGTTTTTCAAAAAAGCAGTACAACTCATTTTCTAAACCTATATTGCGTCTGCACTTTTTTAAATGCTGTTGCTAGGATTTTCTGCTAATCACAAAATGATTCTGCTCAATTCATCCATCTCTGGTTCCTAACGCATAGCAGTATTAGAAATTGTCATTTATTCCAGGGATTCATTAATCTGTCATTGTTTATTCCACGTGTTGATTACTATTTAAAAGAGAGCTTGAATATTAGTTGCAACTAATTTTATAATTAAATTCTCCCTGTTCTCTTACCACAATTGACTTTGGAACTAAACTAAACTGTTGCTGCTGTATGTGACTTTGTGGAAAATTCTTGATGCTGTTACACCTATTCTCTCATCCTTTCTCTGCAGAAGCTTGCACTTAATTAATATTTCCTTGAAAATTTGAAAAGAAAACTAGTGTTGTTAAGTGTTATCATGCATGATAAAGTCCGACATAAAATTCTTTCTGCCATTATAAAATTCATAATTTTTATAACTGGAGAATATAAGTCGCTGGCTGGCTTCCATGATTTTATCTAAATGTGTATTCCTGTTGTGATGTTGCACTTCATGGCTTCAGAACCTTTTGATTGACAGGAGTATCTTTACTAATTCAGTAACAGCCATTAGTTGTTCTGTAAGGAAGATGTCAAAATAACAGAGAAGATCTTCCTGAACCAGCTGGCTTTAACGATAAGCTATTGGTACACATCACTAAGCATGCAGAAAACGGCCTCTGTGATTACAGCATAAATGTGAACGATGTGCATGTTTGTGTGATCAAAGGGCAAAGACAAACCTTGTCAGGCTTTAAAGTTGTAGTCTTATATCATGTAATATTATGTTAAAACAGATTTCTCTGATATCCTAAAAATATGTTCATTATTTGTAGGCTACTTGCAAGAGATCCTGATTTGGAATACTCTGGTTATGCACTGTTGAGCTCTTCCAATTCTCTTTCCCAGGGGTCTAAAGTAATGGAAGAGCAGGATTTGAGAGAACTCGGAATTCATGAAGTAGGGCATCGACGGAAAATTCTTCAAGCTGCACGTTCTCTACCAAAGGTAAAACTTCTGATAGTGTTTTGTATACCAACAAGTGCAAGGTAATCATACATTTTAAATGAAGTGAGAATTTAGAAATGAATAAGGAACAACAATATTATAACTGTGACAGAAGCATATAGTTATTATTGAACGTTAGTTTACTTCTAATAGCTTCATAGAAATGCATCTCAATTTACGAAGAATTTGTCAGAATGATTTATTTTTGTGACTAATGTAATTTTTTAAAGTATCATATTGAACAAATATGCATGACTGAATCAAAACTATTTTGAATAATAATCTGTTTCGCACCTCTTAACGAAAAAATAGTTTTTGGAAGAATTACGTTTATCCTAGGGCATACAAAGTGTTTTTGGAAGAGGCCACAGAATGGATGAATTAGTTGTTATTAATAGTAAATAGGAAAATGTAAAAGAATACAGAGAGAAAACTAAACACAATGGGATAAACTTTCAAACAGAAATTGCACCCAGGAAGTACATGATGTGTTGAATAACCGATATCATTGTTGACATTTCTTAAATCCATCCTGAATGGTATTCAAAGTACTGAGTAAAGATTATGTGACCTGATAGTTTTCCAACTGTTGCGCTGAAGACTTGAGCTCCTAAACTAACCATGCTATCTAAAGTGTTCCAGTATAGTTGTGAGATTGCTTTCTATCTGACCATTTGGAAAATAGCTCAGATATGACCTGTCAGCCAATTGCAAGATATTTAGCCTGGCAAATTATTGTCCTTCTGCTCTATTCTCATTAATTAACACAATGATGGAAGGGGTTGTTAACAGTACGTTTACATGGTATTGACTCAGCAATACACAGCATTCTTATAAACTTAATTCCATGAAAAACACTCATTTCCAGGCCTCATTAAGGTCTTGACCTATGCATGGACAAGAGAACTGAATTCAAGAGGTGTGACAAGGGCAAAAACCTTTAAAGTCAAAGCAGTATTGAATGAGTATGGAGTTAAGGGGGCTTTATCGAAAATAAAGTGTTTGGAAATTGAGGCGAAAACTTACCACTGTGAATGTTGAGGCCCTGGGAGTTTGGTAGAGCAGAGAGATCTAGGAGTATATGTCTGATATGGTACTAAATTGACCTACTTGGCTTAAAGAACATGTTTGAATTTGCTGAAACCAATTTTCTTATATCGTCAGGATATTGCTGCGGGAGCTTCTTTAATTGGACCCTTGTGTTCTAGTCTTCAACTGCTTCATCAATAGCCATTGTAAACACAAGATTAAGATGATTTTACACAATTCTCAAAGGAATCGCTTCTATCTACTTTTATGAATATTCTGGAGCACGGGACTCTGATTTGAATTTGTTGTTACTTAAAATTCAGGTGGAGGGAATTTGTTGTTACTTAAAATTCAGGTGAAGGGATTGAGGAGATTTGATTATGTTTGGTTTAACTTGCATCAATTTTGTGAATGGTCTGAGATATGATGAGCATCTTTTAAATGTCATAAGGGTTGTCATATTAGGGGATTTTAACCAGGGTTGTCATAATAGGGGATTTTAACTTTCCCAACATAGACTTGGTCAATGGTCATAGAATGGTCAAGAAGGCTTTTAGTACATTGGCCTTCATCAGTCAGGGTATTGAAAATACAAGTTGGGAGGTTATGTTACAGTTGTACAAGACATTGGTGAAGCCACACTTATTGTGGCTGTTTTGAGACTGCCATATTGCCACGGGTTTAGACGGCATGGTATTTGTCAAATGTCAGGAAAGTTTCCTTCTGCAATACGTAGAGAGCCCTATAAGCTAGAGGGCAGAGCTTGACCTACTCTTCCGAAATGGCAAGTGACTAAATTGTAGGTGGATGAACCTTTAGAGACCAGCAACCACAGTTCTATTAGCTTTAAAATAGTTTAAATGAGCAAGGCCTTTGATAAGTTTCCCCATGGTATGCTGCTCTAGAAGGTTATGTGATCCAGAGAGAGCTGGCAAGCTGGATACTGAATTGGCTGCATGAGGATGGTGATGGAAGGGTGTTTATTAGATTGGAGGCCTGTGATGAGTGGTGTGCCTCAGGGATTGAGCCTGGGCCCATTGCTGTTTGTGGTTTATATCAACAATGTGGCTGAAAATGTGGAAGGCATGATTAGTAAGTTTGCAGCTGACACTAAAGAGGATGGTATTGTAGATAGTGAAGATGATTATAAAACATTACAGCGGGCTCTTGATCAGCTGGGTAAGTGGACAGAGAAATGGCTACTGGGGTTTAATGCAGAAAAGTGTGACATGGTGCATTTTGGGAAGTCACACCAGGGCAGGAACTTCACAGTGAATGTTGGGGTTCTGGGGCGATTTATCAAGCAGACGGATCCAGGAGTACAGCAACATAGTTCCATGAACCATGAGACACAGGCAGATAGAATGGTCAAGAAGGCTTTTAGTACATTGGCCTTCATCAGTCAGGGTATTGAAAATACAAGTTGGGAGGTTATGTTGTACAGTTGTACAAGACATTGGTGAAGGCACACTTATTGTGGCTGTATTGAGTTTTGGTCACCTTGCTAAAGGAAGAATGTCAACAAGCTGGAAAAGAGTTCAGAGAACATTTACGATAATATTGCCAGAACTCAAGGGGTTTGAATTATAGGGAGAGGTTGGGAGGCTTGGACTTTATTCCTTGGTGCTCAGGAGGCAGTGGGGTGATCGTATAGAGATGCGTAAAATCATGAAGGAAATAGATGGGATGAATGCAGAGTCTTCATTCTCTTGTTTTTGATTCTCTTGACCCAGGTGGGGAAAGAGAATCAAAAACAAGAGAACATATGTATAAGATGAGAGGGTCAAGGTTTAATACAAACCTGAAGGACAACATTTTCCACTCATACTGTGGTTGGTGTATGGAATGAGCTGCCAGAGGAGTTGAAGCAGATACTATAACAGCATTTAACAGACACTTGGATAGGTACATGAATAGGAAAGGTTTAAAGGGTTACGGGCCAAACGTGAGCAAACAGAACTGACTTTGATGGGGCATCTGCTTGGCATGGACATGTTAGTCCAAAGGCCATGTTTCCATGCTGTATGACTATGTAGAATAATGTTGTAATAAATAATAAAAGCTTTTTTTTAAAGTATATAAAGATAAATAGACATAGCTTGATTGCATCTGGATAATAATATGTTAGAATTATTAAGTTCTGAGATCTGTCTGATGACATTGGCCTGCACAGAGGAATGGGAATGCTGACATTATACAGACCAGTGAGGCGACTGGAATATGATGCTTCATCTTCAAAAACTGTTTGGAAGAGACTGACCAAGTTGATTTCATGACTTTGGGCTCAAAGTTTTTCTTAGGTGGAGGAAGGACATCTTATTTTCCTTGGAGAAATTCTTGCAGGGTGACTTTAGTTCGAAGTAAATAAAGTTCCAGATGACTTTAATGTAAACAGATCCTGAGCATAGAACTGGGCACATATACAACTTTGCATTTCTCAAAACACGTCAATTCACGTCATATAAATTCTTGCCTCTCATCCAAGAAAAACTGTTTTGAGAAATAGGTCCTTGTGAAGGTTGTTGATGCTTTGAAAAGAGGTGAATTAATTTCCATTGCACTGTGTAAAAAAATTGAAAGTTAGATAGACATTAATGGTTTCATTCCCTTTGTGACTCTTTCGGAATAATGATTGTTTTAAAAGTGAAACTGGTGACGACACTGAGAATGATCACATCAAAATCTATCAATTACTGGTTTACTTTAAAGTGCCACTGGAATAGATCATTAAGATGCTATCTAATTTGGAAGTTTATAAAAATATTTATCAGAATTAAACTATTAGTCTTTATATCAAATTCATATTGATATTAAGTTTTATGACCATTGGGAACATTTATGCGTGTTGTTCAGACAGGTAGAGAGAGTATTCCTTAAGACCACACTAGTTGAGGTTGACAAATCTTTTTGAAAGAGGATGAGACATTTTCTTCGGCATATCTGTCCTCTGATATACCCTGTGCAGGAGGGAACTGCAGATGCTGTTTAGTGAAGATAGACACAAAATGCTGGGCTAACTCAATGGCAGGCAGCATCTCTGGAGAAATGGAATTGGTGACGATTTGTGTTGAAACCCTTCTTCAAATACAATTCAGTTAATGAGTAGTTCATTGTTACATTCTCTTGGATAGGTTCTAACATTGCTTTGCATCTGGAATACGGTTTAAATAATGTGGGTAATTTTATGCTTATAATTTGAGCCACACACATATTTACAGACGAAGCAATGGAAATACCACAGCATGCTATCTTATTGAATTTACCTGCCAGTTTGTGCAAAAGTGCTTCATGGAACATTAGATGTTATTAAGCTTTGTTTCGGTGTAGGCAACAATAAATGCAGTTTGATTTATTTGACTTTAGTCAAGAATGTCTGATTGTCATATGTAGCGAAACAAATCAATGAAATTCTTCACTGCAGCACGACAAGGTTTGTAAACACAGTCCTCAATAGATAACATAATAAACAAATAAAAAGTTCAAATAATCAAACACCCAATATAGTGCAAAACAAAACAAAGCCTGAAGTTTCTCATGCAACCAACACAGTTTGAAGTTTAGATGGAGTTCACAGTTTTTAGACTCCTGTACCACCTTCCTGATGACAGGAGTGAAATGAGAGTGTGGCCAGGTTGGTGTGGGTCCTTGTGAATGCTGGCTTCCTTTTTGAGGCAGCGTTTCTGAAAGATCCCTTCTATGGCAAGGTAGTTCAATACCTATGATGAACAAATGTACTGTGACAGAAGTTGAATGTCAAAATATTCCTACTACACTAAAACATGAATGTGTTCACACTCAGAATTCCCGGAATTAGAAGTAGCTGCATCAGTGACCTGAAATTTGAAGTATACGCATGTTTGCTTGATCAGTATATTGTTGCTCCTTATAAACATTCTGGATTTATGAGAGGCTTTAATAGAGAGCCAGTAAAGTAATCGTTTAATTTTAATTTGCAATTTAACATTAGTGTAATGAATGACAAGTGTGCACTTATTTTCTAGAGCTCAATGGATGTACCCATCTCTGAACTTCTTATCAAGTCAAAATCCCAAATAACTGCACCATTAACTCCTCATATATGCAAAGGTCATGTAGGGGAAAGGAGATCTGAAAGAAGGTTGTTTTAATTAGTGCCTCTACTGTTATCACAGTAACCTTGCAGTTTTTGTGAGTGGGAAAAAAGGGTGTGAGAACTTGCCTGGGAACAGGGCCAGTTTCAAGGATATGACTCGCTTTTTGCATGCCACTTTTAAAACAAACAAAAAATAATTATCGAAGCGTGAATTTCTGAATGATGTAGGTTCTTAAAATTCAGCATTTTGTATTGGTTATCCTGATTTCAGAGAAGCTGCTGTGCAAACACCTGCACAATTAAGTGGGAACCCAGGTGTTGCCTTTTAAATGCACCATTTTAATTTTGTGAAAGACCTGTCAGAGATTTGTGCTGTAAAATTGAATGATATTTTCCGGTGTAAAAGATCAATATTTTAAATGCATCAATAAAACCACCTACACTGGACCTTCCATGGTTATAAAATACAGGAATTATCTTTACAGCCTACCATGTTTTATGCTTTCTCTTTTGCCATGCTCCAATGCCTTTCCCACATGTTAATTGCTTTTAAGCCCACATAAGGATGAGGAAGAAATCATGATTATTGAAGCATGGTCTCTGAAGTTTCAGAATCAAACTGCTCAGGAATCTGACAGCTCAGCCAAATTGGTCTGCAACAGGTCAAGTTCTTAATGGAAAATGAATGTTGTAGTCCTTTTCTGGGTACAATGTGTTTTTTTTTACCAGGAATAATGCCTCACCTTTGTATTTGGCACATTGCAGTCCCTTGACTATGAATGAAACAATTTCATATCACTGCTCTAGTTTCTTCAGAGAAATAGTGCCTTGTAATTAACAGCTCTATTTCAATATTTTCACATTTTCCTTGATTGTGTCATCCTTTTGGCCATTTAATCTATTTGTGCCTTCCATCCGAGCAGATTTGTTTTTTTCTCCTCTCTCCCTTTTCCCTGCCTTTCTAATTGTTAAAGCTCTTGCATCTGTAGTAGATTCTGGATATGACATCTTAAAAAAGTTAACATCCTCACTCGTAAGTATTTTCTGTTTATAGTTCAGGTTCTCAAAGTGTGCAGTTACTTACCTTTTCTTTCCAATTGACACCAGCTATCGCCATAAATATCACCCAGGGTAAGGTAATTTCAGCAAGCAAGATAGTGGAAAGTTTGCCAATGTCCTAATACTGCGGTTGCACAAAAAGGCACCTAGTGCGCAGATTTTGGTTCTGTCAATAGTGCTTGTGATCTCCTTTTTAGAATTAAATGTGTATAATAACAGCGAAGCTTAGATTTCTCAGTAATTTAGTTTGGCATCTCAAAGTGTTGATTTATTTAATGTGTACACACAGTTGATTAGTTAAACAAAATATTCATTGTTACTACAACTGAGATTCTCCAGTGTGAAGAATTCTGAATTGTATGGCACAGAATATATGAACATCAGATATACTGTGAATTAATTTTGGTTCCACCATGAGAAGAACAATACAACAGGCACATGGATACAATTATGCTAACAAACTCCACTCCTAATTGAATTGAAGATAGGTCACCTTTCTTTCATTTCATTCCTGGTGATCCCTCCCTAGCAATATTGGGAGGGCATAGGCTGGAAAATGGGCAATAAATAAGGGCTTTCAAATGATTCCCATTTGCTTTTCAAATAAATCATTAAAGCAAAACACTGGAGATTTACATGGGTTATGTTTTTCACATTTTTGGAAGTGTACATTATCCACAAATTTCAGGGGAAAATAAATCAATATTACTTGATTAGTATCTTATTTTCTTAGATTATGGTGATTTTACACGTAGTAATGAGAGTAAGAAGAACCTGGATTGTTATTCGTATTGGCGTCAACTGTACTAATTATTGGTTTGTATTTTTGTATTGTAGATTAAGCCATTTGGTTTTGATGGAAATAGCAATACTTCACTTATAGCGTGGTTGGAATCTCTTGGACTGCAGACTTACAATCAGAACTTTCTGTCCAATGGCTACAATTCGATGGATTGTGTGAAAAACCTTTGGGAACCAGAAATTATAAATGTAAGCTAAATGGTTTTTTTTTAATGTTTCTTGTAACACAATTATGAAAGTACAATCTTTTATAATGTGATGTCTGCTAAAAAAATATGCATTTATGATTCCATCTTAGTTATGCGTATCTTATTTTGCATGTAGTTGGCAGATTTCTTGATGTGATTTCTATCTAAGAGATTCAGCCAAACTGAGAGAAGTCTTGAAGACGAAACGCATGCACACTTTCTCGAACATGCACGGTCTCTCAATCCCTGGCTAGAAATATCACGCACACGCTTCCTGGCCGACACTATCACTGCCCACACCTGGGTTAGCCGAAGTCTCAGCACCTGTACACCTCTCTTGCTCTCTTCTTGGTATGTGCCCTCTCTAGGGTGCTTCGTTTCTTCCCCTCCCCCTGGCATGCATACAGCAGCTGTCTCATCCCATTCTCTAACATTTGCTCACTTTGCCTCTCTCGCGGTCTCCAATCCCTGTGGCACCATGTCCACTTATCATTGGGCATGGGCAGTATGTTTAAGAAAGAACTGCAGATGCTGGTAAAATTGAAGATAGACACAAAATGCCGGAGAAACTCAACAGGAGGCAGAATCTATGGAGCGAAGGAATTGGTGACGTTTCGGGTCGAGATCTTTCTTCAGACTCATGGGCAGCAGATGAATTACTGCATCCAGCACTTTTATTATCTCTCTCAACTTGTCAGAGCACTCCAATTAAATTTGACTTCTTGTCATTGTTGTAATAAAGGAAAAAATAACTAAATTCCCTGGTACACATAAGTATTTGCTGCTGACACTAAGTTCCGTTTAGACAAAATGATGGATGAAATTACATTTCTGTCAATTACCATAGCTTATTAAACTTAATTAATAATGACAGCTTCTGCCCTCATTCCCCTTGTTGGGAACCAGCCTTCTAAAGCTCTTTAAAAATAAGCATAAAGGCAAATTAATGTCATAATATGTTCATTCAGATGCTCTGATTTGCCACCTCATTGCCATATGCAATTCTATTAGTCTTCAAGAATATAATTGTAAAATATTTCTATAATTGGACAGATATTAGGTGTTTTCTAAAAAAATAAGCAATATTCGAGATCTGCAGAGTGAATCCCAATTTGAATCAAAATATACTTAGTACAGCCAAAGCTTCTAGTTAAGAATGAACACCATTACGTTACGTAAGATCGGTTTTCATAAGTATTGACAAATGCAGAACGAACTTTCATGCATTCTTTAGTTCATCATTTCACAGAGGCAGTATTTCAGGACTTTAAGCCCCTGTCCCTCTTAGGAAACCTGAACGGAAACCTCTGGAGACCGTGTGCCCCACCCAAGGTTTCCGTGAGGTTCCCGGGGGTTCCGGTCATTCTCCATCAGTCACCAGAGGTTCTGGTCAATTGCCTGGAAAGCCTCAACCGAAGCGTGAGCTGCATCTACTGACCAAGGATCTTTGCTGCCGACCGCGCGCACACACACACACACACACACACACACACACACACACACACACACACCCCCCCCCCCCCCCCCCCCCCCCCCCCCACAGATTTCCTCTTAGCCTCTATTGCAACATATCTAGTGAGCCTTAGTCATGGGAGAAGATAGAATCCATTACTAAGGGGACAACCAATCAAAATCAGAATGAGAAACCATGTTTAAGAAATTGCTATTTTTTAAGGATGCAACAAGCAAGGTGAGTAAAGGGAAACCAATGTCTCGTATATTTGAATTTCTCGAATGTATTTGAAAGCAACTATATGAATGGGATATATAGGGGTTTGGCTGGCATAAAATAATCATCTAAAGGGGTTATTTCGCAGTGGCAGTCAGAAATCAGTGTTGGAGTATTATTTACAATTGACATTATGGCTTGTATAAAGGGACTGGGTATATTGTGACTATATTTGCTGATAGCATAAACATGGGTACGTTAGCAGGTTACGAGGCTAATTCAAAGGGCAGGAAATGACAAAGTGAAATGACAGGTGGAATATAATGTGGGAAATGTATAATTCTCCTCTTTTTGAAAGTAAGAATGTAAAAGCGAATTATTATTTAAAGTAGAATGAAATTACAAAATGTTGTGGTATGAAGCACATAAATGGAGGGATAGTTTCCGAATAAGGAATCACTTATTTAAGAAGGAGATAAAGAGGAATTTCTTTTCTTGAGGAGATGCAAGAAACTGCAGGTGCTGGAATCTTGAGTGAAACACAAAGTGATGGAGGAACAGCAAGTCAGGCAGCATCTGTGAAGGGAATGGACAGACGATGTTTTGGGTCAAAGCCCTTCTTCTGACTGATTGTTGTAGTAGGGGGAGAAAGTGGAGGTGGGGCCGAGGCGAATCCTGGAAAGCAATAGATGGGTACAGGTGAGGATTTGATGAGCAAGGGCAAACAAAGGCTAGAGATGAAAATGAGACAAAAGGGTGTCAGATGATAAGAGAAGAGGAGTGAAATGTAAGGCCAGAGGTTGGAGGGGGGGGGGGGAGATTGAAAGAATATACGAAAGAGGGGAAAGGATTGAGAATTTGGGAGATAATGGGCAAAAGAGAAGTGCATGGGTTGGAGTACAGGAAAGAGAGAGCTATGCCTGCCATTTTGTTGATTACATTGAACTTAAATTTAAACTTATACTGGCCACCTCTCCCCATCTTGTTCTCCATTACATCAACAACCACATCAGGGTTTCCTTCTGCACCCATGCAGAACTCGTTGCTTTTATCAACTTTACTACTAACCTCCGCTCTGCCCACAAGTTCACGGTTTAACTCTCACCCCTCTTTACCCTTTTTCCCCTCAACAATTTTCTCTGTCTCCATCATAGGGCACAGACTATCGACTATTTTCTACTGCAAATCTGCTGACTCCCACAATTACCTTCAGTACACCTCCTCCCACCCTGCCTCCAGCAAGGATGCCATTAATTTCTTCCCCACTGCATGAGCTCCCAACATGAGTCATTCTACTTTAGGACATCCAAAATGTCTTCTTCAGTAAATGCGGTTTCCCCTCTGCTGTTGTGCTATTGTAGATGGATCTATCACCCATGACTCCACTGTGTCACACAGACCTGCTCTCGTTCCTCTTCTTCCTAGATGGAATAAGCATTGTTCCCCTGCTCCTCGCCTTTCACAGACCAGCCTCCGCATCCAGCACGTAATTCTCTGACATTACCTACACCTTGAATGTAATCCAGTCACATTTTCCCGTCCCCACCCCTATCTGCACAGACCACTTCCTCCACAGACCGCGGTTCACTCATCCCTTCCCGCCCGTCCCTTCCCCGGGTACTTGCCCCAGCAACTACAGGAGATGTAACACTTTACCCTCACCCCCATCCAGGATCCCCATCAACCCTTCCTGGTGAAAAGGGTTCATGTGCACATCTTCAAACCTCATGTCTTGCTTTTAGTCATGCAAATGTGCTTTCCTTTGCGAGACCAAGCGAAGACCAGGCAATAGTATCACTTGCTCTGTGTCTGCCAAAGCCTGCTGGATCTCCCGGTTGCTAACTATTTTAACTCCCCTTCCCATTCCCTTACCAACGTTTCTGTCCTTAACCTACTCCATTGCCAGAGTGTCCACAAGCAAATTGGAGGACCAACATCTCACATCCCACTTGACTAATATGCAGTGTATCTTCTTAATCCGGGTACTGTGGGAGATGATGCCAAGTTGAACAGAAGAGTTGAATAGTTACTGACCGGAAGAAAAGTGAACTATTAGTTCAGTGCAAAAGGATAACAAAACTACTAATACTAAGAGACTGAAAGAGTCCTTGACCAAGCGGGATTGTACCCTATGAATAACGGCCTTATCATTGAAAATGGGGAGTTCTATTGGGGATATCGTTAAAGTAGGATGATATGGGGGAGGAGTTGGTTGAATGTACTAGATGGATGAATAAATTGGGGTTAATTTCTTAATTTTTTAAAACTTTTTTTTTCAAGTTGTTTTTTTGCAGCTTTGTATTTTCCATACTTTTAATGTCCCCTTCAGACTTTCACGCAAATATTTCCCCACAAATAGTCAGTGGGCCGAAGGGCCTATTTCCATGCTGTATCTCTAAACGAACTGAACAGGTTTTTTTTGCATTGAATAAGATCACGGAAGACCATAATAGTCTTCCAGCATAAAATAGTTGTTTAAAAACTAATTGAATCATCTCTGATAAGGAGATTTATTTTTTGGAATAGAATCGTGTATATAACTGAGCGCTGTTATGGCTTCCTTGAAGCAAACCTGATACAGTTGTCACATCAGTAAGATCATATCATTCTGTGAAGAGCAGACTGCTTACAGGTTGTGACAGATTGTTATTGAATAATCATTCTTATCAGATGAATTTTTCAATCTTTATTGCAACGTATGGAAAGGACTGCTTTTCCTGAGCCTCTTCTCTTCATTCACACTAACCTTGAATGACTTTTTCTGAGAAGTGTCTTCAAAGCCCAAGGATATTCACTTGATTAATTGCCCCTTGGGTAAAAGGAGATAAACACATTCTTGCAAAATATAAATGATTTATACTTTCCTGATTAAGCTGTGTGTTATTTTAGGTTTTGAAAATAACCTTACCAGGTCATCGAAAGCGAATTTTAGCTTCTCTTGGTGAACGGCCCAATGAAGAACCACCTCAGAAACCACCGCGCACTTCCCAACTGAAGGTAAGAAAGTTCTTCCGTTGTCATGTAGCTGGTGGCATTTTAAAACCCTAACATTGTTAAATAACGCACATAGAGAGATCTCTTTGCAGAAACATGCTTGAGAATTCGATGCAAATATATAGTTGTTGAAAACTTGGGCACTGTTTACATGTCTCTCAAATTAAAGAAATAAATGTAGGGCTAATTTCCGTAAATGAGTTAACAGCAATAGAAAGCCAGTTAATTCCATATATTCAAATCTTGTAGTTAACAATGTTTCTAGAATTGATTTAATTTCATCCTTTTTGAGCAAGTGTTCATGCTAGCTGAGTAATGGAGGAATTTTATAAACCTAATAGTGTTATATGTAGCACAAGATAATTTTGGTTGGAATAATGCATTGTAAAAACACACTGATATCCATAGAAGAATATTCAACAAGGACATTATGCCACTGTAAAGATGGTGTTGGCCTCCTGAGATATTAAAGTGAACTGATGCCCACATGTCTAGAATGCTGTGCTTCTGCACAAGTTTGCTGACAAACGAATATCTAGACTTTGCTCAATCTCCTGTATATTTATAGGACACTTATGTCGGACTGCACTTATTTTGTGGATAACAATTATATATACGTCCCCCCTCCCTCGGCTTTTTCTCTCATTTCTGTCACTCCCCTACATTTTTGTTCTTTCTCACAAAAATAGGTGCATTTACCAGTTTTGCAGACTGTTTTATACTCAGGAAAAAAAAAGTGGCTTCATCTTCAAAGACTACTAAAGAATAAAACAAAAGTGTTGCAAACTGTCAAAACCAACATCTATATATCATTTATTTTAAATTTGTCATTGCATGGATTAGTTTGTGTGACACATTTGACCTTAGGCTCTGGTTTGTTGTGATGTTGCTGTCAATATCAGTGAATCCTCAGCATTTGGGCACAAGATTAGGCTTCTCATGGCTGATACATCATCTCAAAAGGACCCTAGATGTCGTCAAAACCATGACATTGGGATTCACTGCATACAAATTACTTGATTTGTAGATATCTGATTTTATGAAAATTCACCCTTAAGCTTTTAAACTATTTTCAGGCTAGTAATCACAAAATGATTCATTGTTTCATTAATGACTGGACAGTATATATTCCATTAGTTTAATTATGTGTCATGTTAGGGTAATTATTCAATGAAATTAAAGATTGTAGTCAAGTATATGTAGTGATAGGACATGGGTCAATATAGAAAACAAGACGGCTAAAGCATAGTGTACGGTAAGTCCTTTAAAAGAGATGGGGGGGGGAAGGTGGGAGAAGGAGTGGAGACTACTTTTAAGAAGCCAGAGATACACGGCTGTGAAGCTCGGCGGACATTTAACATTACCGGTCGGTTATCCTTGGTTCTGAAAATTACTGCTTACCTTTTTTTGTCCCCAATGAGCCAATGAAATTCACCGGTCAGCATCAGCTACAACCTACAAGAACCTTTCACCTCCTGGCAACCCATTAGGACCTCCTGGCGACCCACCTACGGCACGAGAATTCTCGCTACTCTCCATAACAGCTTCATTCTAGTTGCTGCAAATTTTTCATCATGTTGAAAAATTCACGGCGACCATAATGAAGCTGCAACTAGTTCCCAGAATGCGGAAACCCCTCACGACCATGAAGGCGACTCCCCAGCAACCACCCGCGAACATGTGGCGACTGCATAGTCTCCTGCAGTTGCCTAAAGTCACCTAAGTGGGACAGGCCGATTATGTAACCCTGTATCAGTTAAGTGGTATTTTCAATAACATTCCAAAACAAATTTGCGATGCAAATCAGCAAATGCACAGTATTAGTCCCAAAGGTTAGTCACAGCATATTTTAATGAGAACTGCTGAAGCAAACCATTTTGATGTGTGTGTGCGTAGTGATGTGTGAAAGTGTTCTGCAATCATGGTAGCATTAACTTTAGGGGCAGCTGAACATTTAGTTTAGTTTAGAGATACAGCGCGGAAACAGGCCCTTTCGGCCTACCGAGTCCGCACCGACCAGCGATCCCTGCATATTAACACTATCCTATACCGACTAGGGACAATTGTATACATTTACCAAGCCAATTAACCTACATACCTGTACTTCTTTGGGGTGTGGGAGGAAACCGACGCAGGTCACGGGGAGAACGCACAAACTGTGTACAGACAGCACCCGTCGTTAGGATCAAACCTGGGATGGCCGGCATTCCTGGGATTACAGCATTCGCTGTAAGGCAACAACTCTACCGCCGCGCCACCGTGCCGTTCTTTGGGAACTGCAGGAGCTAAGGATTACATGAAGCAAAATAAGATCTAATATGTTTCATGTTTTAACATTGAGCTTTTATAGTTTAGATTTTTCTTAACGTCAGGCAGCGCCCTTTGCTCAAGTGGGTTATTAATTATAAATGTCAAATGGTTTAGATGATATCAAGCCATAAGACTGAGACTTATCTGTCACATGCAAGTTAATTGAATGCCAGCATTGCATTCCATCAAATGTTTAACTCTACGATTTAAATGGAGAATGAAATAGGACCAAGGTCAAACATCAATATTGCATGTGGCTCTGTCGAGTTTCTGCCCAGTGGATTCAATTAAAATTGGCCTCTTACTTCCTGAATCTTCCATAAATCTCCCATTGCCACTTCTGATTTTCCTTTGGAACAACTACAATTTTTTTGTGATTATTCATGTGGATTGGCAATCTGTGTTTTAATAAAGCGCTGCAAAATTATCAATAAGCAATATTTCCGTGAGAGCTTTATTTCTTTTAATTAGTAAGTGTTAAATTCCCCCCAAAATGGTGACTGAAAATAAATTTCATGAAAAAAAATGAAGACTTGCAGTTCTCATGTTTCTTTCAGCCATCACGGATGGTTTACAACATAACATTGCA
This sequence comes from Raja brachyura, assembly GCA_963514005.1. The sequence continues at coordinate 32,662,639 of OY740804.1, read as the reverse complement.
ATTTTCACAGATGGATTATGGAACTGAAATGAGTATATACTTCCCTTATCTCTACAAACCAAAGTTCTTGATGGGGATTGACATTTTGAACAGAAGCAAGCTGCTTCTATTACTGGTTGTTTCAAAGACACGGCGGGGGTGGGGGGGGGGGGGGGGAGGTCAAAGATTTGACCCATTAAGAAATATAAGAGAAGAAGCTCTTATTAGGCAGAATGTTATTGTACAGGGGTATTACTATCTCTCTAATTCAGTCCAGTTCCTTGAGGAGATAACAAAGAAGATTGATGTAGGACACTGGACATTGGTGTGAATGGGCTTTTGACAATGTCCTACATGGTGGGCTGTTTCAGAAAGTTAAAACATATGGGATCAAAGGCAAGCTGACAAATTGGATTCAGTCTGTGACCAGTGATGTACCACAGGGATCAGTGCTGGGCCCTCTGTTGGTGCTAACTCATTGGCTTCTGTGCCACATGAATTTTCTGATTGTAATCTGCCAGTTTCTCATTTCTACCCTGACCATCTGGTCTGTAGCTGAATCCTCTGGAATCTGGCCTCCTTTTCCACAAATGTTACTGGTTTTGTGATGCAATGCACAGTCAGGAAAGATATAACCACTTGTATTCCTCTGATTGAACCATTTCAGTTACACCCCCTCCTCAAGACATGTCTAAACTGTCTATAAAAAACTGACTACTTCTCCCAACAAAATCAAGAGATCAACTTTTATCTCTCATCTCCCAAATCCTACTTCACTGTATATTAAAAATATCACTCTGGGATGATGCTAATTATTTTTATATATCAGCTAATCTTCGCACCTTCCTTCATTACTACTCCCTTCGTTGTATGGTGACTATTTATATATCTGTCTCTATTTGTTATCAGTTTTTAAAGGTTATCTATAAATGTAAGTTTCTATTCAAATTGTCTTTTCCCCCCCCTCTTCTCATAACTCTGTGCTTGTGCTCTTCTTCTGATAACCATTCTATTCAACCTGGTCAGATGGTGGTTGAAAGGCATGAGAGCAAAGTTGAAAGCTCGCCATCATTCAGCCTCCAAATGTTGCTACTGCATACATTTGGGTTACAAGTACAGTCTATACACATGGCCTGTAGTCAGAAAGAAAAGCCTCTGCCAATTTCCAATGAAATGGGAATGGGTTAGCAGGCCTTCCAGAAAACGTACTTGAAATGTTAAGGACCACAGGGGAATCTTATGCAAATAAGGTCATAAGGCATAGTAGAATTAGGCCATTCAGCCCATCAGGTCTGCTCCGCCATTTAAGCATGGCTGATTTATCTCTCCCTCCTAACCCCATAATCATGCACAAAGCTTTACATCTGACCCCCCCCCCCATTGTTTTATATAAGTCGGTGACATACAACATTTCAATCTTTATAAACCTGACCATCGTGCAACATCTAATGGGCAAAGTCTTGGCTTCCATGGTAGCAGAAGCCACCCAACCTCAGCCTGCTGCCTTTGTTTTATTTTGCCCTTTGCGAGGGTGATGGGATAATTCCATTGCTCAAAAATTACATTCTAAAATAGAATGGCATCCTTCGCAAGCTATATATGTCAAACCAGGTTTTGTGGCTTGTCCTTTATTTGACTTTGTGTTAAGGTATTTAAATTAATAGAAATCTCTTCTAATAAGTTAAAATTATTTTATTACAATTTTATCGAGTGTTTTGTTGACTGATATTAATTGATATAACGCACAAATCTCTGCTACTATTTGAGTCAAGTGTTTTGTTGCCATATGTCCCAAAACGGAACAATGAAATCCTTACTTGCAGCAGCACAACGCATATGCAAACCATAGGGCTCTGTAATCACCACAATAAACAACGAAAAATAAGTTCCGTGTATAAAAAACAACTAATAATCATACAAAGCCAAAAACAATGCCTCCAAGTCTATATAGTTCGGAGCTTGGTTGGAGGTTGTCGTGTTTAATAGCCTAAAATACTGATTTTGATCCAGTAAAAGCCACATTCTATCAGACAATATATGGGGCAGTGGTGTTTCTGTTGATTATCTGCTGCTGCTGCTGCTTCTCAGCTTGGAAATTAGTATTCATCCTTGTTTATTTGGAAGGAGCTGCAAAAATAGCAAGGGCACAGTCTTCAGGCCATGGTTATCTATCATCAGGTAGTTGAGTAGTGCAACCACTGAAAAAGTCAGCAAGTTCTGAAGAATGCAGCTGCTTTACCGGGGCTGACCTTACATCATCAGTATAGCTTTCATAGAATAATTTCATCCATGATCTTTCAAAGTGGGTGCAACTTAGTTCTTGCCCAGATTATGTTGCGTCATCGGGTCAACTGTACCGTTCATTGCATGGTACTGTCACTGTGCTAAATGAAATAGAATCGGAATTGACCAAGTAACTCAAAATTTAGCATCTCCAATGCACTTTGGGCCATCAGCATCTACCATTAATATTGAGCCAGGGGACCAACCCTCGGAACAAAAACTAGAAGAGCATGTGTATTGAAAAAAAAAACATGCCGTCCTGAGTCTGTACCTTATCAACAAAATGCATTATAACAACTAGGCAAAGATCCTAGGATAGCAGCATCCAAATCCACAATCCTTGCAGCCCAAAAAGACACTTGCAGCAGCCATATGGAAATACTGGCACTTGCAGATTCCTCTCCAAGTCAGCACCACACCACCAACCATCTGACTTGGAAATATAATGCTGTTTTCTCACTCTTGTTAAAATCCAGCAACTCTCTACTCAGTTAAACACTTGAACATAAACTTGGAATCTCGTACATAACCACAAGTCTGTTTTTTTTCTTTCATTTGGGGTCACTCGTGGGTGGACTTGCACCGTGAGACAGGGCTTTGAGTCGTCCCCTCTTCCGCTATATCACCCTCTAATTTTTTTCACTTTTCCTGGCAAATGTTGAGCCACAGAATATCTATGGCTAGCATATTATTATATTTCCCACTTTTAAAGTTGATGAATATGTTCAAACCTTTCCTCTGATACAATCACTGATACAATCTGATACAATTCCAGTGTTATAATCATAGATTAATACAGTGTGGAAACAGGCCCTTCGGCCCAACTCGCCTACACCGGCCAACAATGTTGCAGCTATCCTAGTTGCACCTGCCTGCACTTGGTCCATAATCCTTAAACCTGCCCTATCCATGTACCTGTCCAAATGTTTCTTAAACGATGGGATAGTCCCAGCCTCAACTACCCCCTCTGGCAGCTTGTTCCATACACCCACCACCCTCTGTGAAACATCTACCTCTCGAATCCTATCTTTATTTGATTTGATAATACTACTTCAGGTTCACCATCTCAATCTTAGCATTTTGGTTACAAGCTTCATAAGTGCAGGATGTTGTAGCATGTGTTGGGACGATGGTACAAGTGTTCTTTGTTAGTTTTTTCATTATGTTGCAACAGTGAAGACACCAGATATTTCTGATTTTATTTTAGTATTCTTAAATTCTTTACTTTTTAAAAATCACACTAGTTCTTAAAGTGCAGTTTTTGCAAAAGTTCAAATGAGGACCATTTGCTCACTATCAGAGGACTATTTCCCTTTCTAAGTGCAAGTGAATAAATACTCCATTGATCCTGCATAATTTAGCAATGAATTGGTAAAATAATGTTGCCATAACATTTTAGATTTTCCATATCAACAAAACCAGTTGTCAATTTGACTATAGATAAGTTGGAACACATGTTTGCAAACATTTTTTTGCCTGTTGTTTTTATGAACTAATTCAGTGAAATGTCTATGAATGTATTAACCTAAACACTGCTGAGGTGCAAATTGCTGCTATTTACATATCTGGCACAATTATAACTGATTATTCGCAAGCAATAATCTTTGATGATATCATCCTTCTGCTCCTCAGCACAGATGCTAAACTGCAATTTGGGCTAAAATATAGATAAAATATAAACAACTATGTATTTTCCATTCAGTTGCTCATGTATTGGTTGCCATAATTTGCAGCTGTCATTCTGAAATCTTGAAAGAAAATTGTGTAATTTCTACCTGAAATTGCAGGCCACATTCATGCGCACGACACACCTATTTTGAGTCGCTCTCCAAATAAGTTCACTCCCCTTCTATGAAGCCAGCAAATAGCCCCCTTCCGTGAAGGAATTGGTCAGTTTTTAATCATCTTGGATATATAGGGAATGTGATTGTCTGGCTCACTTACATCGCTAAAGTCAATTTGTCAGGTTATGTGGCAGTCAATAAGTCATGATGGTAGTCTTAATTTGTTTGTTAGTTTAACTGCAATAATAAAGCATAATAGGTAAATGTTGAGTATGGAGTAGTGTGAATGGGTACTAATGGTCTGTCTTGAGTTTGGTCAGGGGGGACATCGCAAAATCAATTGGAGAGTGTGCTTATTACAAATTAGCAACAGGAGATAGTAATTGGCGTATTTATTGTCCTAAAAAGTCCTTTGTCAATCTGTGGCTACGATTTGCTATAAATATACCTGCAGCTACAGATACAATTTCAATAATTTTGTTTTAAAATGTAGCATTTTTCTTGTCACTTACTACAATTTAAAGCTGACCACTTTAGCCATTGTTCCATCATTCATGAATATTTTTCATCTTTTGTGGCCATTAAGGTCACATCACATGGAAGAGTCAAAACCGATCCATCCAAGATTCAGATAAAAACCACAGGTTAAGTCACGGCCCAATCTTAGTCTGAACAACTGATGATGACATTTTTCCATATTTCAGAAAAAACATTATGGAAAATTGGAAAATTTTAAGCAACAACACATTGGAGAGACTTTAATGCATTTTGGAAAGATTTCAAATATTATTTTTAATTCTCTGGATGCTTTCAAGAGAGAGCTAGATAGGGCTCTTAAAAATAGCGGAGTCTGGGGATTATGGGGAGAAGGCAGGAACGGGGTACTGATTGGGGATGATCAGCCATGATCACATTGAATGGCGGTGCTGGCTCGAAGGACCAAATGGCCTACTCCTATTGTCTATTGTCTAATTAAACATTGGAAAGAGTATAATGTCAATTAATTATTTATTGGAAAGACTTTATAAGATGTAATTATTTAAAATATGCTACCTCGATCTCTTACGGATGTTCTCGATGATTTTCTTTCATTTTGATAATTTTTCTGGATAAATGCTCCATCCTCCTCCTTGTATGTGGTGTAGATTCCTTGGATGAGTTACTTTTTCAAGGGGCAAAAAGATGGAAGTTTGCACTTTGAGCTGTAAATTAATTTAAATCTCAAAACCCTATGTGCAGCCAGCGAAGGCATCCTGAGTATTTGATGGCAACTTCAGCACCTCCACATTAGATCACGCATGCCTAGGAATCCAAAAGCTGGTGTCAGTCTCAAGAAGTAAAGATGGCAACTTCCAGTAGTTATGCTGCAATCACTGCCATTAAATTTGGACACTGTTCATTTTATTCTTCCCTAGCAACAAGCATGTGGGGGAGGCCAAGGGTTAAATTTGGGATGCAGACTCCCTGCAGTACAAACATATTGAAGTTTTTTATAATGGGACTGATAACAGTTCAACCAATTGGAAACTTAATTACAACGCAATTGAGCTTTTCCATTCTGCCCATACCACTTCATTCATAATTATGCCATTGTTGAGAAAGTAGATTACGATGATGCAAGATGCTCTAACATTTATTCTCCTTAGCAGTGAAATCGAATTGATGTCTCTTCAGAAAACATAGTCCAACACAGAAACAGGGTCACATGGTCCACAATATCAGTGCCAACATGATGCCCAGACCAACTTTCATCTGCCTGCACATAGTCCATATCTCCATTCCCTGCCTATCCCTGCGCCTATCCTTAAATGTCACTATCAAATCTGCCTCCCACCACCACTCCTGGCAGGTGTGCCAAGTGTTCACCAGCCTCTGTGTAAAACATAATTGCCCCACACATCTCTGTTAGATTTTGCCCCTCTCACCTTAAAACTATGCCCTCTGGAATTTGATTTATCCATCCTCAGAAAAAATGTTCTGTCTACCCTATCTGTGCCTCGCATAATTTTATATACATATCGTCTCCCTGCAACCTCCAGCATTCCAGAGATAACAATCCAATTTTGTCCCACCTCTACCTGTCGTTAATACCCTCCAATCCAAGCAACCTCTGCATCCTTTCCAAAGCTACTTCATCCTGTAATGGGGCGACCAAAACTGTTTACTATACTTAAAAGGCAGTCTAACCAAAGTCCCAAAAAGCAGCATCATGACTTTCTGACCCTAATACTCAGTGCCCGATGCTATGAAAGTAAGCATACCATATACCTTCTTTACCACGCTATCTACTTGCCAATTTCAGGGAGTTCTGGGCTCGAACCCCAAGATTCCTCCGTACATTGATGCTGCTTTGGGTTTTTTGGCATCAATAATATAGTTTAGAGAGAAGATGCAAAGATCTTCAAGAAGGCTCCAGCAATCTCCCCGCTTGCCTCATCACCCCTCGGGAATTAACCACCTTAATACCCTTTAAGAGCCCAATATATCCACCTTGCTATTCTCAAACTACCCTTGGATATTCGTATTCTCCACACTAATCTTACTGCCACTTACAAAGCCATACTGACTGTCCCTAACTAACTCTCTTCCAAATGGAAGTAAATTCTGCTCCAAAGAATCCTCTCCTATTACTTCTCTATCACTGGTGTGCGGCTCACCGGCCTATACTTACCTTCTTAAACAGAGGAACAACATTAGCTACTCTCCAGTCCTCTTTGACCTCACCTATGGTTGGAGAAGATGGATAGATATTCAACAAGGCTCCAGCAAACTCCTATCTTCCCACATCAGAATTGGGAATTTATCCACCTTAATGCTCTTTAAGAGCCCCAACACATCCTCTTTCCTATTCTCAACCTGCCGTTGGATGTTAGTAATCACCGCACTAATCTCACTGCCGTCCATGTCTATCTTTTTGGTGAAAACAGATGCAAAGTACTCATTTCGTAATTCGCCTACGATCCCTGATTCGAAACACAAATTCCCTCCTTTATCCTTCAAGTCCATCAAGTATTTCTTCCAAAACATTTGTAACGTCGGCACATTTGCAAATCATGCTTTCTACATTGCTAGTAGAATGTTGGTACTAAATGTAACAAAAAGTTTGTGATCCTCATTTGTGAAACTTTAGAATTTTCAGATACGTAATCCTACATTTTGATTCTACCAATTTAACTTTAACCTGGTTGATACTTATTTGACATGAACCAGAAACCAAGAAAGGTTGCAAGGAGGATGCAATGGGTTCGAGCAACTTAGGCAAATTGAATCTATGAGCACATGTATGGCATTTGGGTTGTAATGTATAAAAATGGATGTTAAGAAGACCAAAAAACAGCATTATTTAAATGATGATAGATTACGATATGTTGATGTGCAAATGGGATCTGGATGTCCATGAACACTAGTTACTGCAAGAAAGCAAGCAGTTGAGAAGACAAATATATATTGGCTTTCATTGCAAAAATAACAGAAGAAAGTATGTCTCATTTCAAATAGATGTTGTCTTGATGAATACAGTAAGCAGTTTCCTTGCCTAAAAATAAAGACATAACAGATGAGGGAGAGCAACAAAGATTCACTTAACTGATTGGCAGAACCGAACCAGAACGGAACGATTCAGTTGGCTATGAATGTATCCGCCAGAGTTTAGAGAAATAAGAGGAGATTTCAATGAAACATAGTTAACAGATTGGATTCATAGCAGACGTTTACACTGGCTAGGAGATCTTGAACTAAGGGGTACAGTCTCAACAAAGTGGGCGAGAGATATAAGACTGAGGGAAGGAGAAATGTCTTCATTCATTGGCTGAATATATTTGAAAAAAGATGAATTTCTAAAAACAAATGACATTGAATCATATGGGTAGAGAGGGGGAATGTACTTCTGAGTTAGAGGATCTGCCATGATTGTATTGGATGGCGGGAGTGTATCTGAGAGCTGAATTGCATATTCCTGCAATTTTATTCTGTTCCAATACTACTCTAATCTGCTTCGTACTCTGAATATATGTGAATATGGTATAGGTTTATTTTTATTAGGGTGGTAGATATTTAGGAGCAACCAGCTGTTTTTAATCATTTTTACAGGAAGATCGACGTGAGTCCCGAATAACACTTCGCCCGCCTAGTTTAGCAACACCGTATTCTCCCGTTCAGAATTGGCAGCACCAGCCAGAGAAGCTTATCTTTGAGTCTTGTGGCTATGAAGCAAATGTGAGTATCTCGTTCTGGATCTAATCTTTTTTAATGTTGTTAAATGACAAATAAAATGCATACAACTTGTGGGTCAATATATGATACATTAGCAGAGCATTTGAACTTTACATTCCAAAGAAACAGGGAGAGTAATGATTGGAGCACGGGGACAATTTCCATTAAATGATGTTATTATTTACACTAACTGCATTCTTTGATAGGCTGGTCTCTTACCAATATAATTGCTCATGCTGTTCAATCATGTGTTATCTTTATTTCTTGTGAACAGTCATATTACACACGGAATTAACAGTTTTGTGTTACTGAAGTGCAAGGCAATATTTCTACTTCTGCTTGTTGCTTTTTTTTTATATACATGAAGGTGCATAGTTCGTAGTGGATTAAATGTTGATCTTACGTTGGCACTTGGACAAAGGAAGTTACTTCCATAATTCTCACTGATCTTCAATGGGAATGGTTTGGAATCTAAAGTACACTCATCTTTAGCTGCCCACTTAGACTGCTTCACAAAAGGTTGTGGTAAAGTGGCGCAAAACAATCACATCCAAAGCACAACTGCTGTTAGAAGTCTCTAACTTTGCAGAAATTTGCATCGCTTTTGGAAGTTGGAATTAATTGCTGGCCAAAAAAAACTGTTTGTTCTTCCTTTTCCACAAGAATACTCAGCATAATGTACATTTGAAGCATGAGGCATTTGTTGTATCTGAAATTTCCTACATAAATTTTGAAAGGCATGTGATTTTCCATACATTCCTCATAAAGAGGTAGAAAAAGCTTCTAAGAACTTTTTGTAAGCCAATTCAAAGCAGCTTATGTGTTGGCACCATTATGATAAACTCTTTCTTCACTTGTTGCAGTATTTGGGCTCGATGCTTATTAAAGACTTAAAGGGGACTGAATCAACCCAGGATGCATGTGCGAAGATGAGGGTTTGTATCCGTTCATCACGTACTGACACAATATTTTGGATTAAGCCATGTTTGAATCTTTAATATATCTCCTGTGCTTTTGTTTAGAAATCTACTGAACAAATGAAAAAGATACCAACTATTTTCCTCTCCATCACTTACAAAGGTGTAAAATTCATTGATGCGTTTAACAAGGTATTTGTGGAGTTATCAGATCTTGTTACTTTCACTTCAGTCTGTGTATTCTGCCATTCACTCAATTTGTAGATAATTTTGCCTTGAGAGTTCTCATAGTTCAAATTGTAATTGGCCTTGTACCAATCACATGTCAACCAGAGCATTGCACTAAGAACTGGTTTGACTGGTATATTTGCAAAAACAAAAAGTTTGAAGTTATCTTCTAGGTCAGCAGCAAACAGTCACGACTTGAAACGTCGACTGTTCCATTCCCCTGCACGGATACTGCCTGACCCGCTAAGTTCCTCCAGCACTTTGGGGTTTTTTTTAGCAAGCAGGACTGCTTTCTGATGGTGGGAACTTTGGGGCATGCTATTTATCATGCTGCTGGTAATGTTTGCCATTATATCACATTTATCCTAACCTCCAAGAGCTAAGTGTGGTGATTTGCGATTTTTTTGTATGTTGCTCCAACATTCATTAATAGTAAAAATCGTGACTGTGAAAATGGTGTTTATGTAGTGCTTACTACATAAACAACACCGGGACTCCCGTGTCAATCATCGGGTTGACTTTGCCCACTGTAGCCAAGACTTTGGAACTACGGCCTCAGCAGATCCATTCCCATAGTTGACTTCCCCAGCCAACTTTGTAGTCCGACAAATCGGCCCCCCAAACTGTGATTTCCGTTGCCCCGTCAAAATGGATAATACAGCAAGGCTCTGGAAGCAAGAGATGCCAGAAAATTGGCACTGTGTAAAGAAATTGAATAACAATAACGGTCTTGATACAGGCCGATACAGCACAATGATAAATCTTGGAGTGAACAAAAACAGAGGACACTGCGGATGCTCGACAGGACAGCAGCATTTGTGGAGAAAGCAACAGTTAACATATAAGATTTATAATTCTTCATCTGATGAAGGATCATTGATCTGAATCATTAACTTTTTTTCCATCACCACAAATGCTGCATGATCCCTGGAATATCCCCAGCGTTTTCTGTTTTTAATTCAGATTTCCAGCATTTGCCATTTTATGCTTCTCAAAGTTATACGTGACTTGTTCCAACAAAGTGCTGCTCACAATAGGTATGCTTGTATTTTCACAACTTCGACTCTTCTCAACCACAATTGGTTTGTTTGTTGTGATTTTTTTTTCCTAGGATAGTGATCATTTAAATCTATTTAATAATGTTTGTTTCATTCACAGAATATCATTGCTGAGCACGAAATCCGCAATATTTCCTGTGCTGCCCAGGATCCTGAAGATCTTTGCACATTTGCTTACATCACTAAAGATCTACAAACAAATCATCACTATTGCCATGTTTTCAGCACGCTTGATGTAGTACGTCATTATCCTCCTTTAATATTCAAAAGAAATATACAGCTCAAAAGTATTGTGCTTTCTTCTCAGATTCAAACCACTAATGTTCAATTCTCGAGTAATAACTTGCCTCTGTTGCCAAATGTGACACCTGACCCTCCCCTCCCCACTTCCCCACTGTTCGTAAACCCCTCCCTCTGTTCTTAAGGCTAAGCTTTGGTATAAAAGGTTGTTGTTTTTTGATCATATGAGTTTGTCTGAATATCTTTTCCAAATCCCACTCAGAAAAGGAAGTTTGGGAAGGGTAATTACTGTAGTGTTTAATAAATGTTAATTTATTTTAAAAGCTTATAATTTGGGGCAGCTTTAATATTTCACCACTCCTCATTTAAAAGCTATCAGATGAGGTATCCTCTCCCAGCTGGCATGACCGCAGCCAAATGTTTTCATACATTATCATCTTGAATGGGAGAAGTTTGGGAGGTGCAGGATAGGAGTAGTTGGTGCTGAGGAAAGGGATATTGCACAATAAAATAGCACTAATGCATGCCCTTCAGAAGATGAACAAAATACTGCGATAGTATAAAAAGGGAAAATATTGAATGGCTTATTTTTTTCATTTTGTGCATTTCAACCAAGTAGAGCCTGTTCAATTGCGACACTGAGAGCTGTAAAACACAATTCATCTTTTCTTAAACCATGCTCATAAGATGGACGCAAGGGTGCTTTCCAGGGCTAGATGCAATTATATGATTATTTTTCATCAACACTTTTTCATCCCAATCTTGGCACCCTCTTTCTACTCTTAGAATGCATTGAACAGTGTGGTGGACTTGATCTTAAAACTAAGCAACACCTTGTGTTGGAGAAAAACCTAGACAGAACTATTCAAATGTTTCATTTCACAGCTGAGGCAGAGATCAAGGGATCTGGAGAAAATATTTGAGATTTAGCATGTATTTCAAACCTGAACTTTAGAGCAGGGTCATTGCAACGATGGAAAAGATTTACCAAATTTAGGTTTCTATCCACAATGGTATTTAAAAACTATGACTTTTTTAACTAATTGAATTCTTCATGAAAGCAGAACTGGACTTCAGTATCCAATACTTTTAGCTGTAACAATGGTATCAATTTATATGTATTTTATTGAAGCAGAAATGGTTCATCATGTTACTTTATTTTAGAAAAGGTCATACATGTCCCACATGACCTTAGTTGCAGTGGCATCAGAAAGGTTATGCATGGATTTGACCCAGGTCTTCGCACAATAAAACAGAATGGTGTTAATTGTCTGATAACTAAACATGATTAACCACAGAAGACAATATTGAAACATAATAAAAACGGAAATAGTATTTTATTCATTGCTATCTTTATTCCAGAATTTAACATATGAAATAATCCTTACGCTGGGACAGGCATTTGAAGTTGCCTACCAACTTGCACTGCAAGCTCAGAAACCTACTCAGACGTCGCTTTCCATGGCTGAAGCAGAGTCTGCGGACATGAGGACATCTAAACCAGTCCCTAAACCACGATCCAGCATGAGAAAATCTGCTGTAAGTTTAATCTGTTCAAAATGCTCCTAAAATTACTTAATGAATTTGAGAAAGTTCTGGTTTGTAACAAGAAAATTGCATTTTTCAGAAAAGTATTATTGTACTTAGCGTCAAGAGAATAATTTTTAACACATGATTCGGCATCATTGGTAACATTATGAGTACATACTGTACAGCAATTTTCTTACAAAAGGCATATGAAACTGAAGCGGCATATAAATAACTTTCCATGAGATATGAAATTACAGTAAAATGCATTTGCGGGGAATGTTCAATACTGGCAGGAGGTATCTGAATCAATAAAATGTCCCATTTGCATCTGCAGCAAACTTCTCCTTGATAAATATAAATCTTCACAGAATTATTGAACTAACTTCAATGTTAAAAAGAAAACGAACAAGGAATTAGTATCGCATTTACCTTCAAGTTTGCTTAAATTGTGCTGCAGTTATTGTGTTAGTCTATCAAAATGCATTGGTGAATGGTAGCTGACAGATAAATAAATGGATTCAATTACTAGATTAATGATCTGGTGGTGACCTGGCTGGATGTTATAGTATGCTATAGTTCACTAATGACTGCTGTCGTTTCTTGCCAAATGGACCAGGTGCAGCCACTTAATAGCAGATGCTGTTACTGTCACACGTGCACTACTCACAGGCCTTCGCTTCCACCTCTACCGCTGCATTCGTTCAGCAAAGGAGTCCAGGTTTCTCTCTATATTTATATATCTCTGTTCCTCATGTGCATTCCCATCCATGCATGGCAGCCAGCAGCTTTAAACAAACCCACTGAAATTAGGTATTAACGAGAGTTCATTTTCTAATGTGCACCTTGATAGTTCTGGCATTTAAAATAAATTACAGAAAGAACTATTTGCAGCCTATGAGATTGGGGTGAACCAAACTAAAATAAAATCTTGAGATTTGAGAGTAAATTTAAATAATAAATATACCTAGAGCATTTTATGTTAAATCAAGAGTACTCTGGAAGAAGGTTTAGAAATGGGCATGCAAAAGTGGGAAAATTTTGGAAATTCCTGGGGTAAAAAACGCCAAATTATATAATCAACAAAATTACATGGCAGAAGGATGTCACTTCCATGAGGATGGTAACCTTTCATAGCAGCTTCTGGCTAATCTCATTTTGTGCATCTTTTTCATCCTTCCATTTATATTCTTCCTCTTCTAATAATTGTCAAATTTATTTTTAAGTGATTAATCTTTGAGATGTTTGTGTCAAGATTTATTTTCTCAACTATGTCAATATTCCTAAAATTTAATATTATATTGGTAACCCATTCCCTTTCAGTTAATAGACACATTTTTTGTTCTTCGTATCAAAGTGGATTCAAGTGATTTTATTAGACGTTTTCGTTATTTCCTGATTTGGTTTGTAAACTTTAAACAAAAGTAGATTTGGGGATTGCTTTGCAGCTGGCATTATGCTCTTCAACTATTATATTTCTACGATGATTTATGGTTTATCTAATTTATTTGTTTAAAGTCATTGCAAGAATACCAAGTGGCAGATGGACTCATTAATAGTCCGTTTCTGAATTTTATTCATATGCAAAGATGCATCATGAGTAATTTGTTTGGATTGATAAATATGGTTCACTTGAGGTAACACTGCTTTCATGGTTATTTGTGTCCATGACTTTAAGCAGCGGTAGATCATAGGTTGGGGTAGCATTTCCGATATTTCTGCCCATGATTCGGCTTTAGGTTTAATTTTTTAGGGCTCCCCTTAAATAATGTACTTATATATTCTCTTTTGCAGAATCTATATGTGTGCGGTTGACAGAAAATAATAGTAATGATTTTTCTAGCTCTTAAATATGCTTCCTCAATCTTTTTTAATTTGCAAATGCTGACTGATGAAACCTTTGTCACAGATTCATTTGCATTTAAAGTAAGATTTGTAGTCTCGTGCAGAACTGAGAAAAATGCATTTGTTACATAGTCTTCAAGCATCAACTACTTCTCAGCTCAAGGGTGGGATTGTCATAACCTGATAAATTTAGCAATCTGCATATTTCATTCATCTGAAATAACTTCTGTTCCCTGAGGTTTATTGCACCAGAACCAGCTTGATTACACAGAGAACACCGCATAAGCACTTTTCACTAGGTTTTCAAGCATGACTTTTCTGTCTGCTTATCAGACACTCAGAGATGTATGAGAAATTTGCACACTGATCAAAACAAATATATATTAGGTATCAGTTCGTATTTGCTGCCAAATGAGTCCCAGCTTGTCATTTGTGTGTTTAGTTTATTATTGTCACGTGTACCGAGGTGCATTGAAAAGCTGTCGGATTCACTTGAGGAGACATCTATGAAATTGAGTTGGCCTCAGAAGTAGCACAACATGGAAATTCTAGATGATTTTATGATAGATTACCTGCAGAAAGCCCAACCAAGCTGTTTGCCATGTATCTGATACCTCCATAACTTTTAACCTTTCATTATCTTGCTGGGGTCAGAATAATGCTAACAGTGTATGAAACAGGTACTTCTTCATTTGGGCAAATCATTTTTCAAAATCAGTCAAAAGAGCTACATTTATTTATTTTTTGGCAAATTACTTAATAGATCATGAGTATTGAACTCTCAGAGTGTTGCACCACTGCACATGATTATACCTTTGCAATTGCCAAGTACACAATATTGGATGTTGTGACTTTATTGATGTGAATGATGATTATGTTACATTACCTATTGTTCATTCTGCCCATTGCTTTGTTTGTGTAGCTTAACCAATCTCCTAAATTGGTCTTGATATTCCACCCTTGAGCTACTAAATAAATTATATTGTGATACAGTAAAGCAGTGCAACCTTTAAAAATCCTCTTTCAACCCATATTTTCCCAACGAGATTTGCAGAAAAAACAAATGGAAACAAGACACAATAGTGAGAACTGGGTATTGTTGCTACAGCTACCAATACGTCCTGCTCAGTATTGAGAAAGAGGATTTTGAAGATGGCTGCTAACTCCCCTAGTTTGTTCACTTGTTTTTTTGAAGTGTGTTTTTGCTTTTTTATCTTATGGTTGGGTAGAAACTACATTTGACTGAAGGTGTTTCTTTTGTTAAAGGTGCCTTCAGTAGACCTCCTCAAGAAACGTCTTGCACAAACTTGTAATTCAGTTATTTCCAAATGAGCCACAACCTGCAAAAAAACTGTTGTCAAAGTGTTGACGTGCATATCCGTAGTTGTTTGTTAGAGGAAGGCAATTTTTTTTTCCACTTCTATTCCTCGCTAAAAATACCTTGGTTAAGTCTCAACCACGTTAGTCTTATTCACTTTTTGCTGTTTTTCATTATTCATCTGTAAAAGTTGGGTAGTTTAATGCTTCTCAAAATTATCACAACTGATTGTCAATAATTTTCATTGCATTTCTCATCAGATTTGAATTGGTTATTAAATGCACGGCACAGTAGTCTGCATATCAAAATAATTTGCATTTTCTCACATTTCTCTCATCTTATTGTTGTAGATTGACAACATTGATCAAGATTCTCAATCACACGGTGCTGTGGCATGGATAGCTGACTCCAAGCAGGATTCCAAGAGGACAATTAGTACAAAGTATGAAACCACCATTTTCTGACCACCTGGTTCTCCCGCTTCTATTCTGTGCCTTTGCACTGTGAACCTGTTCCACTACTCCGCGTCCTGTAGCGGGCACTTAAAGCTGCTTTCACTCTTCTGAAAGGGGAATTTCGTATTTGAGCTTCCTATACTCAACCCTGTAATTCAAATACAGCTGCCTTCAACTTCTTGGTGATCTTTCAACTGCTTTAAAACAAAAACTCTGGAAATACTTGGGAATCTTATTTCGTACCTGAACTTTGAAATACTCTAACCTCCCAGCACTGTGAGCTACTGCACTGTTACCTAATATACCCGAATGCTACTAAAGTCATAAGCCAATGTTATATGAATTCATATCTTGCATTTTTTCCAGTTATACATTTTCAGTAAGACATTTGCTTCTAAACCATGTAAATCAAAGGTGCTTTTAAAAGACCACATATCCTTTTTAACTTGTTTTTTTAAAGGGGTTGATTTTAAACTGTTTAAAAGCACATGCCTCATCCATACTGTCTTGTAGTTTGGTTTGTCAAACTGTTTGGGAACGATGGTGTGTGAATCAGTCAAAATGGCATGCAATGATAAATTGAGGACTTATTGCTATGTTCTGATAATTTTTAAAGAGTTTCAACCACAAGGTAAATTTGACAACAATTTTCTTAATATAACTGAACTTGTCGGATGACCTCCAGCCTCATTAGCTGGAGTTTTCTTTTAAAGCTTTGCCTCACGATGGGGATGTCTGAAATAATCAACTTTTCTGATATGGTTATCGAAGCACTGACTGAGCAGATAAACCAAGAGATATGCCATTTAGCTTCTTATCTGATCCAATATGAGATCTTCCGTAATTCCTGAATGATCAAATTATATTAGAGTTATGGAGATTACTTTGAATTGTTGAACTTTTACAACTGCTAAATATTTGTCACAAACTGTATATTCAAAATTACTTTATTCAAAATATAGAATAACTCAATTTTGGGCTCTACATTATTCATCTTGTGCAATACAAATGATTGGAAAATTCAAATGTTTTGGAAACCAAACCAATTGAAATTATGAGGAGTACACTATGCTGGAGTGGTAAATATTGGGTATTATGCATTGCGCTCAGCATTCATATCCACTTGGGCTGTTAACGTATGTAATCATCGATGTGTGAAATTCTTGATTTACTTTCTGCACAATTCAGTTTCTTTCTTCAGTATTCAGCATTTATTAATACGGTGCACAAACATTTTAAATGTGACTGGTAAACTTTCTAATTGTACCCTTTCATCTTTTTTTTAAGGTTGTGCTCTGAAGTCTTCACTTTCAGAGTGAACCATATTCTTTCACTTCCTATGAATGAGATTCGCAAGAGTCTTTCTTTGCATAGATTCCATCTAAGACCACAAAACGCAAATCAATCAATTTGAGTATGGGAAAACTGACAAGTTAATACTTTAGATTTGTAGAAGGATCCACACCACAACAGGCTGATGCCTGTTTTCTCCACCCACTCCACTGCTGAGTTTTTCCAGGATATTCAACCTTTGTTTACAATTTCCAACATTTTCACCTTTTGTTTACAGTTCTCAGCTTATTAATATTTTGTCCCTTTTACTGGAGTAAATTGAATGCAACCGTTATTTCGCATTTCGGGAGTAATAAATATATTTTTAAAATTATTTTTATCCATGTTTATTACCCATTAACATGTCGGCTTGAAAAGGGACAGATTATTTGGCATTACAGGCCACCCTGTGTTACGAATGACCAACATTAAATTAAAACGTCCAGTATACATGTACACATTCTTTTTTACGAGCAGTAGAATGAATTTCCTCACCACTTTTCATAGTTCTTATCAGTCTTATGCACTTTTGACACCGTTCATTATAATACTGTCGAGGTATGGTTACCATGTTGACTGATTTTGGTGTATTCTCTCACTGATGGCCAAAATGTATTGATGAACATCTGTTCATTACCAGGGGATGACAGATGCAGTGTGATGCAGATTGCTGTGTTGTCAATTTGTCAGCAGTTGTAATTTGCCACGAAGCACAGAATTTGATTGTCTTGATAATCCTCATGAAAAATTCTATAAATATCAATGTTCATAGAGAAGAGATATTCAATCTAATTGAAAATGTTATATTGACTAAAATTAATCACAGCAATATGATAAACTTATCCTCACCATGGATGCCTAATGAAGTTGCTTCCAATATTGATCTCTCCGTGAATGCCACTAGCGAATTTGGAAATACTGTTTTACAGTACTTTGCAAAGCAGCAAGGGTTGTTAACTCCCTTCAAACTCATTTCCCATGCTACAGTGAAACTATGCTTGTTAAAGTCATTAAGGGCATGTCGAGTATGATTTTCTGCAGATCAGTTTTTGCAGCTTCAATCATTGTGCTTCCCTTATAATTCATTATATGACCCATTGCAACAAGTTATATTATTCTCCCCGTGAAACGGAATGGAAAATCAGTGCACTGAAATGAGGTACCTCATCCACTGCATCTGGTGTTCCCAATGTGGGCTCCCATACATCGCTGAGACCAAATGCAGACTTGGCGACCGTTTTGCCGAACACTTACACTCAGTCCGCCAAGGTCTACAGGATAGCCCGGTTGCCAACCATGTCTCATTCCCTTCCCATTCCCACAGTGACCTTCCTGTCCTGAGCTGCCTCCATTACCAGAATGAGTCCACGCACAATGTGGAGGAACAGCTTCTCATATTTCGCTTGGGTAGCTTACAACCTGTGGTATGAACGTTGAATTCTCTAATTTTAAATAACTTCTACCTACTCCCCCCCAACCCCCTTGCTCCCTTCCTCCACCTGTTCTACAGTTCACCACATTGTATCGCTCTTAAGATCACACCTTCCCGAGCCAACAATGGGCCTACCCGACCTGAGGTATCCTTTTTCGCCAGAGATGCTGCATGACCTGCTGAGTTACTCCAGCACTTTGTGTCTATCTTTAGTACAAACTTGTATCAAAGCCAGAACAGACCCACATAGTTCAGGTTTTCATCTCTTACTCTAGTTTTAAATGTTGACTTCCTACTTATCCCAACAATGGAGATGTTTTGGCTAATTCAAAATGTTATGCTCATCCTTTTATACAACACAGAGCTTCATAAATTCACCTTGACAAAGCATTTTCTAGATCCACATTCTAACTTTCAACCCATTCGATACTCTCAGTTGTCCATATGTGTGGTTTCTCCAGACATATTTTAAAATCGTATGATTTAAGTTTCTCTGACTATGAGTTGCACTACATTCTGTTCTGCAATCAGAAAATGATTTTCAATTCTGAGTCTCTAGTTTTTGAAATTTGAATATTGCTTAGAAAAGGCATTGAATATAATGTTAAATTCTTAAACCTTCTTTCTATGTGGGACATCTAGACATTGTATAAATTAGAATTATCACACACTCGTAATCAGGATATTATCCGTTAATTATTAGTTCAGTCATTTTGTAGTATGGAGTTGAGTTTATTGCCGAATTTGTAAAAAATAATTGGTTTTATCCATTTACTCATGGGGAAAACCTGGTCTCTGTAATCTCCAGGAACATAGGTAATTAATCCTCTCAAAACTGGCATAGATTATTATTGTGATTCTATCATTTGTGGTGAACCAGACATAATACCCAGAGTTGGAGAAGCTTAAAGGATTTAATTTGTGACTGTCAAAGATGTGGGTGGGCAGAATTTGTGGTTTTGAGCAGTCTTCTTCTTGCGTATGGAGTGAACAGCCTAAAGTAGTAGGACAACTTGTTCTATTTGATCTTATTTGATTGTGCACAACAGGTTGATTGCATTCGTCGAAACAGGGCGGACCACGTGAAGGTTGCAATCTCCCACCCCAGTTTTGAGCAGTAATGAGAAGTTTGTCATAAACAAAATAAAATGTGTAATGGGAAGGGTTGAGGAAAAGAGAAAGACAGAATTGGTTTATTGCAGCTGGCAAAAAGACATCAAGGCTTAATGATAATTCTGAAAGTCTTAACGTTTTCAACATGTACGTCAAACAATATGACAATTAAATGGCAACATTTTATTTGTTTCAATGTTAGGGATAGCATTTTAAACTAAAATGTCGATGCAATAAGAAGTTCACAGCAATAATTATTGACAGCAATGAGGGCTAGATACCAACTAATTTGAGATGATTCGCCCAGAAATTCAATGGGTGATACTTTTTTTCAGCACCTTATGCGTGAAATGTATTTTTAATCTGGAGCACAACACATTTACAATAATAAAAAATACACTAAGTGCGGAGAATAACGGTGGGTCTGGCAGCATCTCTGGAGAACATGGATGAGCGATGTTTTGGGTTGGTCCCCTTCAATCTGAAGAAGGGTCCCAACCAAAAATGTCAGCGATCAATGTTCTCCAGAGATGCTGCCTGACCCGCTTGAGTTATTCTAGCAGTTTGTCTTTTGTTTGTAAATCATTATAGACAGTTCTTTGTGTCTACATTTACGTAAGCGTCTGGGTGAAATCGTACCACTCTAGAAATTCAACCTGTTATTTCCAATCAGAGATTTCTACTGCACAAATAGCTGAATTCCACATAAGACATGAGTGTAATTATCTAATTTCCTCCAACACACTTTGCAAAATGCTTTAAGAGGAAATTGCCTTGTATTGTTCATAAGTATGTTTGTCATTGTGGATTTCCAGCCCAATTGATTTAAAGCATGCTGCTTGTTGGCTGCCGAAGCAGATGGCTTCCCAACTAAGAGGTTTTCTTATTAGTTCTCCTTTAAGTCATTGATTTGCTTTATATCAGGACTGAAGGTCCCAGTCACCTGAAGTACCCTGCAACACGTCTACCTCCCCAATTATGGGTCCCCCTTTCTTTCCCCTATTACTGGTCATCCGGCTGTTCCACCAACAGCTGCGCCCTTAAGCTGTCACCTCACTGACCCTCACCACAACAGCTAGTGGAAGGCTCCCAACTCACAAACTCCAGAGCTGATTGCAAGCCCTCTCTTGTCACCCTCCGGCATTGCCATCTGCAACCCTCTCTGATTGCAACATCCAGCTGCTGCCTCTGAAAACCTTTGCTTTGTTCTGCTGTAACATGCATCTCAAAGGCTTTGCACTCTTGAGCTTTCTCAAGCAGTAGACTCGTGACCAGAATTATCATCAGATTATGTGCTATGACTATCATTGCCCTTCTTCAAGCACCTGTGAGTTTTGAGATCCTTATATTTTTGTTAAAATGGTTATATAAAATGGTTGTGGATTCTTCATATTTTCTGAGAGTTTGTCAAGATAGTGTGTTATGGGATAAAATCAAAAATAGTTGTGTCAAGGACAAAACCCCAATTTTGAGTTGTTTGAGTGACTAATTCCACTGAGCAGTGCTCCCTCTGCATGGGATGCTCTCCTTGTTTCATGGCATTCAGCAGGGTAAACTCTTGGGTATTTCAGCTGTAGATGGTCTTAGTTTAGTTTATTGTCACGTGTACCGAGCTATAGTAAAAAGCTTTTTGTTGCATGCTAGTCAGTCAGCAGAAAAACAATACATGGTTACAATCAATCCATTTACAGTGTACAGATACATGATACATGATAAGGGAATAACATTTAGTGCAAGGTAAAGCCAGAAAAGTCCGAGGGACTACAAAGAGGTAGTTAGTACTGGCATGGTGGCGCAGCAGTAGAGTTGCTGCCTTACAGCGAATGCAGCGCCGGAGACCCGGGTTCGATCCCGACTACGGGTGTTGTCTGTACGGAGTTTGTACGTTATCGCCGTGACCTGCGTGGGTTTTCTGCAAGATCTTCGGTTTCCTCCCACACTCCAAAGACGTACAGGTTTGTAGGTTAATTGGCTTGATAAATGTAAAAATTGTCCCGTATGTGTTGGATGGTGGTAATGTGCAGGGATCGTTGGTCGGCGCGGACCCAGTGGGCAGAAAGGCCTGTTTCCGCGCTGTATCTCTAAACAAAAAAAAACTAAAATAGTTCAGCACTGCTCTCTCTCTAGTTGTGTTAGGATGATTCATTTGCCTGATAACAGCTGGCTAGAAACTGTCCCTGAATCTAGTGGTGTGCGTTTTCACACCTATACCGTTTACCTGATGGGAGAAGGGAGAAAAGGGAGTGGCCAGGTTGCGACTCGTCCTATATTATGCTGCTGGCCTTGCCGAGGCAGTGTGAGTCTTTAAGAATCCACACATTGTGGCTATCCACTAAGTGCCCATGTCATCCACCAACTATTTTTCTGGCCATAATTTTGAATTGGACATCAGGAGATTGTTGGACCGACATGAGATTTTAAAAAAAATGTCAGCGTTCAAGGTCCTTTGACCTAAAGATATTTCTGCTGTAGTTTTAAAACTCAACAATGAGACTATACATTCACAAGTTCACACCCTCATATCCCACGTCTGAAGAGAGGGTGTTAGAAACGATTGACTGGGGACTTTCAAAAAAGGAGTCCCTTTTGTTTACTGTAACTACAAATGGTTCTGACTGCTGCCCATCAGGGGGAAAGCCATCACAAAGGCCTTCAGCTAGCCATTGAAGAGCTGCTCAGCAAATAATAGTTTGGATTCCAACTTTTGGGAGAAACCCCATGTGACAACTCTGAGAAACATTGGCACGTATCCAACCACAGAATATGGCTGTTTTTAAGCAAAAAACAATCTTTTGGAGGAACTCAGCTGGTCACGTAGTTCCTGTGGTGGGAAATGGATAGTTGATGTTTTGGATCAAGAAGAAGGGTCTCGATTTCATACATTTTCGTCCACAGATCTTCTAAGTTTCTCCACCAGTTTGTTATTTTTTGCTTAAGATTCCACCATCTGCAGTCTCTTATGTTTCCATTTTATTTTGTTAACGTCACAAAGTCTTAGACTGTCAGAGGGACTAAGACGAATCCTTTGCAAATTTGGAGCCCTCATAAATTTGTCAGCATATTATAATTGCTATTTGATTTGCTAAAATGTATTTTTTTGGGGGGGGGATGGGGTGGTTCTTGCCCTATATGGCACAATGAAATCAGGAATTGATCATCCACATTTTATTGCAGAAAAATATTAATTACGTCCTTTTCTTTGTTCTGACTTTCATTTCTGGCTGCTAGTTTCATCTTGCAGATGATCACTCTCCTCCAGGGCAATGTCTGCCAATAACATCAGCTTTGCCATTGAAGATGTGTGATTAGTCATGGGAATATGCCAATCTCATTCTGTGCTAGATGAAGTTCATCAGTAGATAACTGCATCCCTCAGCACTCTAACTTGGCTTAAAGTATGTTTCTGGCAGTAGGAAGTGGGAAAAGAGGGAAAGTAAATATTCTTCCTCATTTCAACAGAGTAGAAATGAGTTCCCAAGCTTTGAAAAAGACAAGTTTGATAAACTTCGAATATCCTTCAAATCATGGACAAAGTGGATAGATCACGATCTGTTCCGACAACATTTTCACTTGAACACTATCTGCACAATTCATGACATTTATAACATCTTTACTTTCTGATCTTGGGGTAGATTTCAGCTATCCCTATTTGTTGGATAAGGTTCAGTAAATGTTTTATGAATTATAGTGGCATCTTCTGTTGATTGTAAAGGGCCTGTCCCACCAGCATGCAACTCTATGCGATTAGCGCGACCTGACGAGGTCGCTTGAGCCGTCCGGCGTCGCGGGGCCGGTCCCACTTCGATCGCCGGAGCCGTGCGGAATTGTGCGGAGTTCGTCCCGACACCGCTCGGGGCTCCGAAAAATTGACTATGTCCAAAAATTCCGCGCGGCAACGGCTTGTCGGCTCGCAGTCGCCTCGACGCATTACATACCGCCCCGACATCGTGCCTCCGTGAACCTATCTGTAGGTGCCTCCGTGACCCTCTATGCGTGTGGCTCTGTGGCCCTCTGTGTGTGTGTGTGTGTGTGTGTGCCTCTGTGCCCCTCACTGTGTGCCCCTCTCTGTCCTGGCGAACTTACCTTAGACTTCGCTCCAAGTTCGCCTCACTTTGCGCCGCGTTGCGCCACTCACCCGACCTCCGCGCAGCCCCTACTGCCGGTTTGGTTGCGCTTGCCGCGTGCAGGCGCATGCTGGTGGGAACGGCCCTGTACAGGGATCACCCGACCTCCGCGCGGCCCCCGCTTCTAGTTTGATCGCGTTCATCGCATAGAGTTGCATGCTTGTAGGACAGGCCCTTAAAGATTGAGGCATTACCATAGTTTGAACCAGTTCCATAACATGTGGTCAACTGAGTTTTTGGTTTACATATTGAACCTAATATTCACATATTCAA
This sequence comes from Raja brachyura, assembly GCA_963514005.1. Next base: position 32,638,519 of record OY740804.1, on the reverse strand, counting down.
CCTAACCATTGAGGCGCACTCAAAAAGAAAAACCTTTAGGGGAAAAAAGAAAATGGGAGCAGATTCTTGTCATTGCGTTTGGTCATTTCTGTTGGCATTATGTGACATGGCAAAGACAATAATTCGATGTGACTATAATTATTCAAATTATAGACAATTTGAGTGAATACATCTAATTTCAGTGCTTGCCTGTCTTGGTTCTGTACAACCTTCAATATTTTCATATTAGATTTTTTTTTTTTACTTTGTGCCCCAATCCCAAGCTTCGGTTCTTAGCCTTTCCTGGTAATGATTTCTTAAGGGATCGTTCAGTGAATAAATTGGCTCCATGTTTTAGGGATATGATTATTGTCGCACGTATATGATAACCTCATCTGTGGAGATTAGGAAGTCCATTGTTGTTAGTTTTTCCTCTCTGTAATAACATGTTAATCAATCTGCTCTCTATATAAGTAATCAGTGAATAAAAGTTAATGGTTTGAGCCATTAGTTCTCAGAAATGTATGGCAACATTTCTAATGATGTTGATAAAGCCCATGTTTTTCCTTTTCATCCAGTGTCTGAATCTCTGCCAATGCCATATATAGTCTCACGTAGACCAACTCACACATGGCCAGAAAACCATCAGATCTCTATCACCTGTTCATTCAACCAGATGAAGGTCTGGTGATGATTTTTCCCCTGAATACATTTTTTCAACTTTCATTGCAACATCTGGAGTAATGTTTGAATATGAATAACAATGAGGCAAATGAAGCTGCTTTACTCTACTCTACTTGACCTCTCCAATTAATTTAGAATTAAAATCCGCATTAAGCAGCAAAGTTACACATGACAGAAATTCAAGCTGGTGCATTCAGGCAAAGGTGAATTTGTAATGTCAACCATGCTTACTCTCAAGCTTCTGCAATCTCTTTGGTGATGAAAATTGAATTTTACAAATGCAGAATTCCTTCATTTCAGAAGTTCATTAACCTTGAAGATGTTTTTAATTTTTGTTAATACACTTTATCCTGCATTCATTTTTTGTGTATGACTTAAATTGAATTCTGAATTCTTGGTTTAATATATTTTGGAATTTATTTTTAATTCTAATTTGATGAAAAGCCTTAACATTTCTGTGCCTGCTCATGGTCTCCCCCCCCCCCCAAGAGAGGGTCCCTATCAGATAAAATATCTGGTGACATCAAGTCATCGTATCTCTGGCAGGTGTTAGCATACTGAACAGTGTACACTGTTCCTTTCTTTCTAAAATTATTGCCTGTCTTTCCATTTTAAAAGGTAAAACACTTTTAAGATAACCGATCAAAGCCATCACATATCATCTTATAGTTGGTATTAAATATTGATGTTTTATTGCAGAGCATTATTATGCTCTCCAGTATGAATGGAACTTTGTGATACAATATGCCTTCAGTAATGGAATTACTTTTCTTGGGCAAATCCAATTTACAGGATGTTGTAGTTAAATTTGCTTGTGCCTATTGCCTATTGCAATAGTATCCATTTGGCGATTTAGATTAGCTAAATCAGATTTATTTATTTCTGCACCCTTTTTGAAAGCCTAAAAACATTCCATTTCCATTTATTCTTTCAATTTGTCTTTGTAATCTGTAACGCACATTACCGGTCGTTAAAAAATGTTCCAGAATAATTGTTTTAAAACACATAAAATAATCAAGATTCATACATGTTTATTTGTAGCCTTCCTTCGTGTAAGTCATTGTATTGTGTGAAACATCCAAATTCAATCACAATTTACGTTTAACATCACCGACGTGTTTTTTTCTTTTTGTTTTAACTCCATGTAGCTGAAACCCTGGGGTGAGTGTATGTTTACTGGAAATGTGGCAATGGGTGACAGATCATCTTGAAGGAATCCTGAAACCATCTGAGAAGCAACAGCGCACATCCGACAGAACATGAAACTGAAGTTGACCTGTGCGGCAGTGGCTTCAAACATTCTTTATAATAGCACAACATAGGAAATGCAATGATAGAACTTCCCTAACAAGTGCTTCAATGCCTTCAAGAGATTTAGTCATTTAACCAAAGAAGATTTATTGCAAACAACACAAACTTGCCCTTTGTGATAAAGATCAGTGGAGCAATCATCTTCAATATGGTTTGAGCTGGTTTATTTTATTCTCCAGCAAGTGGAGATGTGTATTGTCCCCAGCGCCTTACTACATAAACTGTGAGAAACATGATTTTGTTTTTTACGTTGAATATATTTTCATTAAATCATTTTTTTTATTGTCCATTATTTTCTTCAACCCTTCCCCATCGCAGAATGCAAATCCGATTAAATTCACTGGATTCCTCAGTTCTAACCCAAAGCAATTGTAGCATATTAAAGAGCATTACCTTCTTTCTGAACTTGTATTCTGTAAAATAATCCATCGTTTCAGTGGCAGGCACCTCAAATACTTTGCCATACTCCCAAATCATATCTGACCTGCTAGCATCATTAACCTCATTCACAGATGGAAGTTGTTTGATCAAAATATTAAGTGTGTGAAAGTATGGTGGATTTTGCTTCAGTCGATTTGTTGTATTTTAAACCATGAACCTGCACTTGAATGAAGCAGAAAGATGCCAGGAAATATCGACATGCTTTGAATTTACTGGAAAGGATTTCACGCAGATCTTCTGTCCTACAGCAAAATGGAATCCTTATCAGCCTATGCAATATTAATTTACATGTTTTAAGAAACCCCATTTTTATGTTTGGTTCTTGGAGTTCAATGTGTTTGAAAATGTCACGTCATGAATTTTAAAGGAAACAATGGAGTTGAGATTCTTGGCATATGAAAAGCTGTCATATCTCTTTCATTTTTACGGGACTGCTACAGTAAGGAGGGTGAAATATATAAAAGCATGATTGCAGAACTTACACATTATCAATATTATTTTGAGTTATGATGGAGCACAAAAGGATGAAATCCAGATAATTACAGTTTTTTATGTAATTCATTAGGTATATTGACTAAATCCTGTTAAGCATAATTATGTAGAAAAATAATTATTAGTAAATTTACAAGCCCCCTTCCTGAGCTTCTTCAACAGTTACAAATTTGTATTTAAATTGAACTTTAATTATCTTTGGGTTAATTCCCATTTCCACCTATGAACTGTTGTTATTTTTAAAAAAGAATTGGGATTCTTTGTGACATATTTTCCATTATATGAAAACTACAAAGGCCAAAATTATAGATAAGATGGGGAAATGTTTGCTTCTGTGATCATTGCTTCTGCAATGATGGAACATTCCAGCATTCTGTACAGCACCATATTTTGGTCATGTCAAGATGCAAGCAGTGCCAATAATAAGTGAATTTGGGCAGCAGGCAACACTGGATTGCAATCAGCAGGGAGTACTGAAAGATTCAACAAATGTAACATCAGCATTGTTGGATAATTCCAATAGCAAACTAATTCATGCTTAGCAGGTCAGAATGCCATGAAATGGCTTTTGATTCAAAAGGTAGGCCAGTGAAGAGGTTTTTTAAGTATTCAAATTATGTACAAATGTCTAAGCAACAGTATTTTTAACCAAACTTGGCTGCAAAAATAACGAGGGTTTTTGGTCAAAACCCATTGATTAATAATGAACAGATAACCTCTTTTGTCGAGATTTTTAATTGATATTCTCCATGATGTCTTGATTGTTTTGATTAACAGTAATAATCTCAGTAAAAGTGCACTAATGGGCAAGGGAAAAACAGCTGCTTCACTAATTTGAGTCTCAATTTGATTATTGTTTTACTATTGTAAAATTGTTTTAAGATTTATTTGTACTTGGTCAAGGGCTGTGAATGCTGTGTAGACACTAAGCAGGGCTTACTAGTGTATATCTTGTTCTGAATTTGTAGACATTTCTGATGGTTAGCATTGGATCTATATGTATTGATGGATGTTTATTAATTTTCTAGTTCTGTATGCAGTACTTGAAAGACATATATTTCTATGTACATAAATGTAGATTCATGAGCAAATGTTACAACTGGACACATCATGGTACCAAACACTAGGATTATTGTGCAAAAAAATAGACTGACCTCATAACAAAACAAGTTTGTAAATTTACATGGGCTTCCAGTCTGTTTTTGTTAATTTTTTTGCCCTTATTTGTACAATTGGATATCAATGAATAAACAGATCCTGATTAACTGTTTTGTGCCAATCATTCCAAAGCGTTGAGCTTAACAGCACCAAATGCTTTTAGTCTGCGTTTATTTGCATCACTGTGTTATTTGAAGTTCAGATTTGTTTCTTCATTACAAAAGCCACACCAAGTTTAAATGCTGTCACGTAGTTTTCCTATAATATTTCACCAGTAAATCTGAGCCTCCATGAGTTTTAGGCAGCCATTTCCAGCCCACATCTTATGATGAACCCCTTGGTTCTCAAATGTTTTACTTCAGCTTGGCCAGCTTAAATATTACAGCAATCCTATGCTCTGATGTGGTGTGGAAGAGTGTCAAGTCAAGAGTGTTTTTTGTCATACGAGCCAAAATGGAACAATGAAGTTCTTACTTGCAGCGGCAGCACAACAGGTTTGTAAACATAGTGCTAAATAGATAATATAATAAACAATCAAAAAATAAAGTTCAATAAATTAAAAAAAAAACAATATAGTGCAAAACAAAACAAAGTCCCTAGTGCAACCATGGCAGTTTGGAGTTTAGTTGGCATTTGTTGTGTTCAGTCTATGGTTGTTGGGAAGATGCTGTTCCTGACCCTGGACTTCCTATACTTTCCTCCCAATGGCAGGAGTGAAATTAGAGCGTAGCCTGGGTGGTGTGGATTCTTGATGAGGGCTGCCTTTTTGAAAATTGGTCACTTTTGCTCCTTTCGATAGTGGGGAGGCCAGTACCTGTGATGGATTGCGAGTGTTCACCGCTTTTTGTAATCTTAATTTCTGAGTGATTGAGTTGCTGTACCAGGCCAAGACGCAACCAGCCAATATGCTCTCCACTGTACACCAGAAGAAACATCAAGAGAGTATTCCTTGACATACTGAATCTCCACAAACGTTTAAGGAAGTAGAGGTGTAGATGGGCTTTATGATTTAATCTATGTGCTGGGTGCAGGACAGATCTTCAGAGATATTCATGCCTAGCAACTTGTAGTCATTGACTCTCACCACCACCACCACCTATTGATGAAGACAGGTTTGTGAATCCTTAGCCTTCCTCTTCTAAAGTCAACAATCAGTTCCTTAGGTTTACTGATATTGAAAGCAAGGTGGTTATTCTGGCACCATTCAATCAGCCAATCGATCTCCCGAAGTATGGTGGCCTTTCCTCCAGGATATGGTTGAGGTAGATCTTGCTTCCTAGTGTGCAGAGATTAAGGTAGAAAGGTTAAGATGCAGCAAATGCTCCACCGTGGAACGTACATTCTTTGAGTTCTATGCTGCATCTTTTGAGGAATAGAAGTCTGACACAGCCTGCACTTAACATCAAAAGAGGATCAAAAGTTTGCAAAGCAATGAGGAGAAGTAATGCCTCATTTTGCAATTGCAATCTCAACCGCTATATTTATTAACATTTCTGAGAATAGGAATTTGGCCTATATCCATCATTTATGTTATTTGAGAAATCCACAGATCAAAGGTTATGGCCTTTGTATTTTGTCTTTCTGCTTGCAAAAATCAGTTTGACGTGTAACCTGCAGCTAAATGGAGAGTAATGGTTTGCTATCATTATGTTGTACTGTTTTAATTGAAGAAGGAGTTACAGAATCGTACTTGTTAAAAATTATTGATGACCGCACAAAAATATGGTTCATCTTCCTGCTTTAATTTTGCTAAATATTTAATTGGAGATTTGAATGCAGCAACATAATAAGTGCAACGGGACTCTAACACAAAAATAAGCTACGAAACTGACTCAATATTGATGTTCTCATTGGAATTTATCTTCCAATTCACTTAGATCAGTGAGTAAAATGGGATTCCAAAACTCAGTTTTCCAAAAAGCTTTGCCTTTCATGGAATACATTTCCCTGGGTTTTAAGATCTTAATGATCCCGATTCCATTCCTAAACTTTTGAATTAATTGAAGTCAATTGAAATATAAAATGCCTTAATATGTTCATTGTAAGACTTTTTCCTCAAGCATTCTTAATTTCAGCACAAACTTCTTCATCGGTTGTAATGACGCTGCTTATTTGGAATTTTTTAATATCTAAATTGTTGAATAATTTAAATGATGGACACAGCCAGGTTCTCCATGACCATTAGATTTCCTTCGGTTTTGGATAATCTCTGAACATTACTTCTTCCTTTGCTCATGCAAGTTTAAAATCTTTCAGCATCGTGTGAATACAACATGTATATCAATTTAAATTTGAATACCGCTGAAAAACAGGAGATCAGGAGGATTTCAGCAGGAGAAAATGTCACATAAGGAGTTGCTTGTAATTAAACTCTAGTCCAGCCATTGGCCCATTAGACCAAACTAGTGTAGATAACACCCATCTGGGTGGCCTGGCTCACGTGCAGGCAGTACTGCCATGATCGCTTGAAATTACTGTGTCTTCAGGTCAGATGCACAGATTGGCCAGGTTCTACGGTGATTGCTGCATGGCGTGTTCATATCCTGAGACTGTCCTGCTCCCATGATCTGCTGCCATTACACAGTTCATTTTTCCTCTCTGAATTTAAAAAGGAAATTGAAATTAAGTATGCCAAATGGCATGTGAATAGCAATCTTACAATCAATATTTAGAAATTGGTGAGCTCATTATTGCTATTTGCATGTAGTCTGGCATTTTGTGTACAACTTTTTGTGATTTGGAAGACAGCCCTTACTGCTGTGAAAATGTTAATGCATATCTTATGCTCCATCCAAGCCACATTATCCTCTTGCCTGCTGGATGAATGTTAATGAGATAATGAACTTTCTGGCAAAAGACCCAGGTAGATGAGAAATGTGAGGAGCCATGGGATAGATCCCAAGGATACATCAAAGCAAACGGTCCAAGATTAGGAAGAGGCACAAGACGAGGGCAGGGAGCTTGCAATCGTTCGGGGAATTCCTAGTAAATTTGAATGGCATAAATCAATACCCAACATTAACTTTATTCCTTGGGGCACAGGAGATGAGAGGTGATCTTAAATAGGCGGCTAGGATCATGGGGGAAATAGATTGGGTGAATGCAAACAGTAATTTACCAAGAGTGGATGAATCCACAACTAGAGGACACAGGCTTAAGGTCAGAAGGGAAAGAATCAATAGGAACCCGAGGAGCATCTTTTTCATACAGAGGGTGGTGGGTATATGGAACAAGCTGCCAGTGGAGGTAGTGTATGGAACAAGCTGCCAGGGAAGGTAGTTGAGGCAGGCAGTTTATAACAACATATGAAAGACTATTGGGCAGGTTTGTGGAGGAAAAATTTAGAGACTTACAGGCCAAATGTGGACAGCTAGGACTAGCATACATGGGGCATTGTGATAGGCATTGGGCATGTTGGGCCAAAGGACCTATTTTTGTGGTGTATGGGTCTAGGACTCGATTACAACAACAGCAAAGCAGAAGCTAATGAATTGGAGGGTCAAGGGCTAACAGTTGAGATTTTGACAACACAGGCATATTCACCTGAGTGAGACTTTATGGCAAAATACAGAGGGCAAAAAAGGAGTGGGGGGTCTTTAAAGATTGTTTATGTTGTTGGTAATCGGGAAACAAGTTACATCAAAGATCAAAGAAGTGGCTGAGAACATGGTTTAGAGTCTCCTTGGAGGAGGGTCTAATGGTGCACTGGGGCTATGAGGTTGAGAACGAGCATGAATTGAGATGAAGATTAAAATAATTATGGATGAGATTCCTTGTTCTGATGCAGGAAAATAGCGAAGATGAGAAATGTAATACTTGGGTGGATGGTAGAAAATTAGGGTTTTTAATGAGGGGCATGAAGGGTATAGAACAAGGGGGAATGCTGAGAGAAAGAAACTGCTCGTGATACAGGCAGTCAAAGGGGTGGGTTAATTATGATGTAGGCCAGAGATGTCTTTGAAACCAAAGGTTTCAAGATATGCCGTCCATTGCACAGCTTTCATTGCAATTGTGTGAATACAATCATCCAGAATAATCTTATAACAAGACCTTTGCTTACAAGTAAACAGATATTCTGGAAGTAGATAAGGAGGAGAATTATGGTAGTTGATTGGCTGTCAGTGTCCACAGAATCGACAACAGGTTGAGGAAGACAATTATTGCCATTAGCAGTGGTAGATGTACTGAGGAGAGAGTTGAATGCAAGGATACGATGGAGTGATTAGAGCACCATTTACACCAGGTCTAATAAAGGCTTGGTGGTGCGGCGGCACTAAACTCTTCTGAAAATAATAGCTAATTATGTGACATTAATGTTGTAGCTTCTCTATTTCACATATGCATCATTTGCAAAAATAGGAACTGAACAATAACTGCATTTCTAATTCATTTTTCGCTGAGAACAAGATTATTTTTCAAACAAAATAGTTAGACAAGAATTACATGACATCGATACATATTGTTCATAAGTGAGAGGAGCAGATTGAAGCCATTTGGTCCATCAAGTCTACTCCACCATTCAATCGTGGCTGACTAATCTTTCCCTCTCAACCCCATTCTCCTGTCTTCTCCCCCTAATTCCTGACACCTGCACTTATCAAGAACATTGTGGGGGCTAAAGATACATTTTAAGGATGTGAGACAGATTGTCAGAAGGAATTTCAAACCTGAGGGAATAGAAGTGAAGCAACAACCACTGTTGGGCAAGGAACAGATATTGAATTGGATATAACAAAGCCTAAGGGACTTGACACAATCTCCACTGTGGGTTAAGGGGTTGTATTTGAGCTAGCTGCACCTTCAGTACAGCTGGAACATTGGCATCCATATAATGATTTCCCTGATGGGCCCTGCACACAAGAACAAATCCAATCTGACCAATTATCATTAGTTTACGGTCAATCATCAGCAGAATGAAGGATAATGGTAAAATTGTGCCTCTAACCAATAACTTGCGTATTAAAGGTGGGGTTTTGTTCCACTACAAACTTTCCAGACCACCTTACTCCATGGTGTAAATGTGAACAAACGAGCTGAATTTCAGAGGTGATGTGAAAGTGATTGCCCTTGAGATTAAGATAACTTGGTCTAGCAGATCCTGCTAACCTATTCAATTCTTGAATTGGGCTTTGTTTTGCAAGACAATTGACACACCGGGATAAACACAAACCAGTCAGTCAAATACAGCATCTCAACTGGAAACAAACAAAATCAGAACTGAGCCATATCAGTGATTAATAATGGCCTAGAAATTACTTTACAATCTTTTAATGAAAAGACGCCAGTTGGGATTTTTCTAAGTGTGCGATGGTTGCATAAAAATCATGGGGTTCATTGCAATGTTCACCAAAGAATGTTGTATTCGCCATGTGATGCTGCATATTGTCAATTTCAAACATGCATACTCTTGGACCATTCCAAATTCTCACAGCTGCCAGAACTTAGCCATGCAGCTGCATTCAATTCTGTCAGTTAAACCACACCCTCGTTTAAGCAGTAAACATCCAGTTGCTCAGTTAATGGATGCTGCAAAGGTGGGAGTAGCGTTGGAGAGTTATCCTGGAGGACCTGGACAGGTTGGTGAAAGGGTATCTGCAGGAAACATCTTGTAGTAAGGGGCTTCAGTCCTTCTAAGACAACACCCGGTGTGGCCAAGATGTCCTCTGTGAGGATTAATATATGAATATAATTTATTCATACCTGCACGTTTGGGAAGACTAGTGCAGACAGATCCTTCTGCCTACTCACATGGACTCGAGGAAAAGTATGGACTCGATGAGGACAACAAATTCAGTTTGAGTTGATATAGCACAGTTTCATGGGAAATCATATTAGTACAATCTGATTGTTTGTGAGTAAAGAGCTGTATTTCACATCTGTGAAACTGAACATGAATGCTGGATGTTGCATTACTGTTAATGTTATATAGCTGAGTGTTTTGATTGAATAAAGGGGATAGCACTAAGTATAAACTCTCCAAGCATCTGGAGACTAAGGCACCTAGTAATTAGCAAACTATTCTAATACAGGTTAAACTGATTTTTCAACTAACAGCATGGTTTGGGATTATGCTAAGGAATTTCAAGGCTCATATTTTGGGCGTATATTACACACTTAAATAATGTGTCTATGAGAACTGCCAGCTATTACACAATGGTTAATTTTGTACATTTATTCAAACTGGAGCTGAATTGTGTGTCTTTTTATAACGAGTCACTTCTTTTCAGCTTTATGAGAGTGATTTATAAATATCAACACCCAATAGACACATCTGTGACATTGTTTCCACTCCATCAGTATCTTCCCTACAGCACTCAGATACCGCTATGCGCTATCGTCCCACGTGACTGGCAAGACTCCCATTGCAGTGCTTTTGATTTATACAGATTGTACTCAGTAAAGCAATGCACAAAGCAGCAGCTCACAGGAACCCTGACATGAAGTGTATTAACTGCTCACCTAAGTTCTAGAGCTGCAGTGCAGGGCATAGAAACACCTGGATTTCCTGGGAGTCTTCAAGTCTTTTCTGGGAGATTTGTAAAGATTCTGTTCTTTCATCAACATGGGACTGCTGGATGGAAGGAGAGACAAAGTTCTTTGATTGACAGAAAGTTCTCTTGGATTCGTGGTCATAGCCTCAGGAGATGGGGAGGAATTTCTATAGTCAGAGGGTGGTGAATTGGTGGAATTCTTTGCCACGGATGGCTGTAGAGGTCTAGTCAGTGGATATATTTAAAGCAGAGATAGATTCTTGATTAATATGGGTGTCAGCGGTTATGGGGAGAAGGCAGAATGGGGTTAGGAGGAAGAGATAGATCAGCCATGGGCCGAATGGCCTAATTCTGCTCCTATCACATGATCTTATCAATGGTACAAAGGTCCTTTATTGTCATGTGTACCCAGGTACAGTGAAATTTGATTTACCAGTCATACAAAAAGATACATAACTATATGTCCGTCCTTTCATTCTTTTTTTTATTTTTAGTACTGTTAAAAATGTTTTGTTGGAGGTCTTCTAGTTCTTTTATGTTGGAGGGGGTGGTAAGGGGGAAACTTTATTTCTTAGTCCCCTACCTGCTGGAAGAGGCGGCTACCCTCCGAGCCGCATCCTCGCCCCTTCCTCGCGGCCTACCATCAGGACTGGAGCGGCGTTTCCTGCGAGGACCGGCCAGAACTTCAGCTCCGGTGGCGGCATAGCGCTGAAGCACCATCATGGTGCGGGCGATGCCTTACCCGGGTCGCCGTGTGGTAAGCTACAGACACTCCAAACCGCTGAGAGTGTTCTCCCTGCGCCGGAGCTCCATCATCTGGCGAGAGGGCCTGAAACATCGGGCCGCTGTTGTGGCCACTGCACAGGCCCCGAATGGGCCTGACCTCGGGTGATCACAGAGGAAGAGGACTGAACTTTTTAGTGCCTTTTCTCACAGTGGAAAATTTTGATTCTGCTGTGGGGGAACGTTCATGTTAGATTCTATAGTGTGTTGTGTCTTTTTTTTTAATGGATGTATGGAAACCTAATTATGGTGGCCAAGCAGGGTGCAAGGCCACCAAATTCAAATGCAGTTTCATATAATTTCATGCAGGGTGCATGGCCACCAAATTCAAATGAAGTTTCATATCATTTCATGCAGGGTGCATGGCCACCAAATTCAAATGCAGTTTCATACCATTGTTGACAGGATAAGAAGGTTAAATTGGGCCGCTTCTGTACATGCAGCGGGATCATCAGCAGGCAGAAGTTTCGTAAGACAATTGTTTTCACCTTCCTCATTGAAGCTGTGGGAGATTGGCCCCATTGCTGGATGTCAGAAAGCAGTCTGACAAATCAGTGAGAGGAAAGCAATGAGTCCACTCACTCTGAGTTGGGGGAAGGTGTCGAGAGCATACACGTGAAAGTTGTTATCTCATTGAATGTGTCTAGGTACAGCAGTTGCTTGAGTTCTCCAGATGTAAAGGTATTGCTGTGGGAAGTGTGTAGACTCTGAACAGATCAGTGTGTCCATATACCATTATATAAATATATACACACATGAATAAATAAACAGATAAAGTGCAAATAAGCTGATAATGGTCTATTAATGTTCACTACTTTTGTTTACTACTTTTTACTACTTAATGTTTACTACTTTTTGTAGTCTTTTCCGCTCCTGGGACCCTGCAGTGCAGACAAAGGAGAAACTTCACTGACAAAATAGCAAATTGAAGATATCTATTTTATCCTTAATTGGCATGTTTAACTGTGATTTTCACAAACCTGTAGCTGGTGTTGATCTCGCCACTCTGGACATGGTAGAGGTAAAACAATTATCCATTACATATCTTCATAAACTTTGGAACAAAATAATATTTTTATATTTTCTGCCACCCCCAACTTGGTTAATAATTAAATATTATCTCTAATTCTGCATCATGAGCCAACATAAGAGGGCACTACATTATAAAATATTGTCCCATGCCTTGGATTGTTACTATTTGCAGCTCTTTCAAATAGTTTCTCCAATATGAAATATGCCCTCATGCAGTTTAAGAGCAATATTTAATATGGCATGTGTAAACTGGCTGTTGTCCACAGTCATCACGCCTGCCTCATTAATCTTAGAGAGCTAATATGTCTTTCTTACATTGTGTACATGATAATAGATATCAGAAATGTATCTGCCATGCAGTGAAACTGGCCAAATTCAAACAAATCGACATATCAAACAAATTACTTTAATCAATGTAAAGCAGTTTCATCACCCAGCCATATTGAACATTCTGATCAGTTTAATGTTTCCCTGTGAAAAATTATACAGCTATGTATCTTCAACTGCCTCTCTCCCAAGTTTTTTTTAATGATATTGACAACACTTTGATGTGAAAGATGCACAACCTTCTCATTACAATACACCCTTACGCCTAGATTTGATCTAATGCTGTTGATTTTTCTGTCGCGTTTCAAAAAATTAACCATAAATCGATGGACAAAATAACTTGCTGGACCTGGTATCAATCCAATGCTGGGCTCAATGGCAATGATTTCTTTTTTCCTCGGTATCGGGACATTCCTCTCAGACATTCTGTGCTGAGCTGCAGGTGAGGCAGGAATTCACATGATAAACCCTCCTTGTGTTTTAGCCACAAATTGATGGAGGACACAACTACCTCAATGTGGATTGATATTGCACCTCTGCAATATGCTCCAAGTTGCATCATTACAGAACAACTACAGGATAATCAACTGCCAAAGGGGGAAAAGGGTGGTTGCAGATGCAGTTTTATGCAAACTTCTAAAGGATGTGAGCGAGCAAGGCATTCGGAGAGGGGAAGGTAATGACAAAATGAAAGTGGTGTCAGGAAAATCAAGAGCTTCAGATACGTTCTTTGCTGGAAGAAGTTGTAGATATAGGTTAGAAAAACAATCACAAAATGACTTTGTTGAGGCTTTTAAATTTGAGGCTTTCCGTAACCTAGAATCAATGTAGGTTAATGAGAATGGAGATGATAGACAACCAGCACTTTTAGATTAGTTTAGAAGTACAGCATGTAAATGTTTGCGTGCCATTGGCACACAGCGTTCACATTGACCACCAATCATCCATTCACACTGAAGCACGTTATCCCACTTTTCCATCAACACTTTATATGGAGGCTAATTAACCAATAAACCCGCATGCATTTCGGATGCGGAAGGAGATTGGAGCACCTGAAGGACGCCCATGCAGTCACGGAGAACGTGCAAACTTCTCATAGACAGCACTCGGGGTCAGGATCAAATCAGGGTCTTGGGCATTGTGAGGCAATATTCTCAAATGGGTTGTAAACAATAGGAAATTGTATTTAGATGCATTTTACAGAGATTAGAGAATGGAGGGCTGGTGAGGCGAAGCACAATTTGGGTAAGGATGTCTGGTGCAATGAGGGGCGGAGAGTGAAATGGTCTTAACATTTAAAGCACACCAGCCCCAGATGAAGTAATTGAAGGTGAGGCGTTGTAGAATCCAATAACATTATCATCAATAATGCTTACAAAAGGCAAGGAGAGTTATTTTGGCATTGATTACATTCGCTGCTCATTTTTTTTCACAAAGGCATATCTACTGAGCCCTGAGTGCAACGTCCCCCTTAGCATTTGTTGGAACTGCTGGATGTCTAGTCCATGGCCACCTGGAAATGACTGATACAGTGATGAGGTTTCCAGCTCCATATATGTTGAAGCAACAGAAAAGTAAGGAGACGAGGAGACCCAAATGAGCAGGTATTGTGAGGAAAAGGATATAAGATTGGAACTTCAGTCCACAATTGAATGTGAATGCGAGGAAGGAAAAGCTCTTCCTGCCATGTAGATGAGAATTGATGCTCTTCTGACCCGGTCTCAACTATGTTGATATGCGACCAAATTGCAGGCAGATCTCTAAATAGACATTTCATCCAATCACATTAAACCTTCGATTGGTCTGTGTGAAAAACGTCTGGAACCTTTTTTCCATCAGTGTATATTGATGTTGTTATGCCCAGGGTTCAGCTGCTTGTTGGGTATCGATCTGTGTAGGAAGGAACTGCAGGTGCTGGTTTAAACCAAAGGTAGACCGAGCTGATCCCCCGGTTGCCCTTCCCATTCCTTTACTGACCTTTGTGTTCTAGGCCTCCTCCATTGTCAGAGTGAGGGAACAGCATCTCATATTTTGCTTGGGCATCATACAACCCTGTGGTATGAATATTGATTTATCTAACCATGTAACCCTTGCATCCCTTCTCTCTCCATCCCTCCCCTAACCATGTCATACCAGTTTCAGTCGTCTCATTGAGTTTCATTGCCTGTACTCAGTCTCACCGAGGCCACAGCTAACAATGGCCTGTTTCCTTTATCATCGTTACTTTTTTGCATATCTTTCATTCATTTATTCTATATCTCTCCACATCACCTTCTTATCTCTCGTTTCCCTTTCCAATGACGCTCAGTCTGAAGAAGGGTTTCACCCCAAAACGTCACCTATTCCTTTTCTCCAGAGATGCTGTCTGACCCGCTGAGTTACTCCAGCTTTTAGTGTCTATCTTCAGCTGATGCTGTTTTCTTATTTAATCTCTTCTTGGTATTTTACTGCATGAGTAAGGTTCCAATCACGGTTGTTATTATATTTTTCTGAAGGGTATGTAAGTATTAGGTGTCATTTTACTACTGATGAATGTGTTAGTATAACTAGTACCTTTCTGATGAAGACTGCATTATATTCATGACATTGCAACATGTGCTCTCTCTCTTCATTGTATTATATTTCAGCAGTTTTTATTCAAGTTCAGAGCACAACCTTTACTCCCGCCAGTGTTGCCACGACATCTTATTCGTGTTGGCGATTAATATTCATGGATATCATGTGTGCAGAAAATAACATGAGGTAAAAAGGGGAATTGGGGTGACAGCACTGATTATGGAAAACAATGTTAGAAAGAAACAATGTCCTCAAGGGAGCAAGGTTAGAGTCTAGGAAAGAACTGCAGATGCTGGTTTAAATCGAAGGTGGACACAAAATGCTGGAGTGGGACAACATTCCATTCTCTGCCAAGATGAACCAACAATGGAATGTTGAGAATTACGGTGGCAAAGTGGTAGAGTTACTGCTTTGCAAAGCCGGAGATGGCAGGACAGGCAGCATCTCTGGAGAGAAGGAATGGGTGACGTTTCGGGTCAAGACCAGCATGGTGGTTAGAGTCTATTTGGTTAGATTTGAGACGAAACAGGGTATGAATAAACTGAAGGTGTGCTGTAAGCCTCCTTTCCCATCCCCAATCCTCCCTGTCCCCAAATTCCTTCTCATTTGCTCCTTGGCTCCTTCTCTCCCACATGCCTTCCCATCACTAAACTTTCCCTCACCCTTCCTTGCTTCCAATTTTTCCTTCACACCATCTCCACCCAGAATATCACACATACTCCGTCTTCCTTCTGCAGCCTCTCTGGAAATCTGCAGGGAAATTACAGAAGTGTAAAATCCATATCGTGGTGATATCAGGAGACATACATTATCCCAATATCATTTGAGATGATATTGGAGCAGATTGAAGGGAGAACGAGGACCTCCTTAGCCAACGTGTCACTCAGTCCACAGAGACACTGAACCTTTTGACTTCAAGGCAAAGGTGAGAAAAGACTCAACAACTCTCTGGCAAGGAGGGAAATGGGAAGACTAACATCTACGGAGTCAATTTGATCATATCCCTGGAGCATGACCTTGTCATGATCAACATCCTATTTGTCAGAGGGCAAGCATAAAATGTCATCCCTGTTCCTACACCTTGAGATTACATCATGGTTTGAATGAGAATGGTTTGTATGGATCTCCACATTATTCCTACCATAACAAGTAGTGATGACTGACAGACTGTCCACCACTGCCTAATCCACTTGTTATCTTCATTAGTCTTCCCTCAGCCAACATGGAACAATGCCACAATAAGATCAATGTTTAAGCTCTCAAAGACCTCTTAAAGATAAGTCTTCTTAGGCCACATGCCACAGGCAATGTGTTGACTATCAACCAGCCAGAGTTACAGTGTGTCTGTATCTTCTGGATTAACCTTGAAGACTGCCATTGTTGGCATCTGTGGAGAGGCCCTTGGCTTCTCTAACAAGATGAACCAACAATGGAATGTTGAGAATTAAGGTGGTACGGTGGCATAGCGGTAGAGCTACTGCTTTGGGGCGCCAGAGACATGAGTTCGATCCTGACTTCGGGTGTTGTCCTTACAGAGTTTCTACGTTCACCCAATGACATGCGTGGGTTTCCTCCGAGAACTTTGGTTTCCTCCCGTACTCCAAAGACATACAGGTTTATAAGTTAACTGACTTGATATAAATGCAAATTGTCCCTAAAGTGTGTTGGTGTGCGGGAATCGCTGGTCGGTGGGCTAAAGGGCCTGTTTCTACGCTGTATCTCTCAACTAAACTAAACTGAACCAGGAGTTCTAAGAACTAATTAACTGCAAATAAGGAGATATTGTGTTGAAAGCTCTACCATTCCTCAAAGGAGAAGGAAGATCTATAGGCACCCGGAAGCAGAGGTCCTACAGAAAATCTGGTGGAGAGAGAGTGCAGTTCTTCAATATTTTCAAGGCCATCCATAGTTCCACCAAATGTGCCACTACAATGAGGGTGAGGAATGGAGATAAACTTATCTAGGCCAGAGACGGTCAATGCCCATCGGAAGGAGCACTTTGAAGAGCTCTCCTGCCACAACTCGTTCCTTGAAGGAAGCTCCTTTGACTCCAATCCTCAGCAACCTACTTGGTCCAGCTTGCCACAGTTTTGGTCCAACAGGAAGTTGTAAAGGCCAACTCCCCAATACAAACAGCAAGCCTTGGAACAGACAGTGTCCATGTTACTGGATATTCGGTATCCAGTTTTTATTATTCGAAAACTTCAGTCACATATCCAGTCTTATCGTTCACATTTGAAAAAAGAGAATGTACCAGGAGACCACAGAGATGCCATGATCATGACCAGCTTCTACTGTTGAAGGTTCTTGCTGGTGCAGCAGGGAAACGGATCTCTAGGTTTCTCTTCTCCCGTCTTCTCCCAGGAGATGAGGAATTACTACCAGTTATCTATCCATCTGGAGACAATGTGTATGTGAGCTACAGTGCACCACCAATCTCAGGGAAATGTAAAGTGCAGCACCACCCATTCTGCTTGGCCCCTTCATCCTCACTGAAGTCATGGACTCCATCAATCGCAGGCTCTGTGCAGGGCTCCCCTCAAATACAGCCACTTGCTGAAACTCATCTCCAACTAATACTTGTTTCATGAGAACATACTTCAATGTGAGGAGCCGTGAAATGCACTAACTGCCTCTTCACAATGTGTTATTGATTGCCGTGTCCTCCCTGTCACAATTCAGCAGCCAGAAATCTTTTTCTTCTCCAGTCTTTTTTGTTTATTACGGGACTTCTTTCTGACACCTTTTGAAAATATCAACCTTCCTGAACTAAAGTGCTACTGAGATTGAAACACTCTGTAACAATGAGGATATTCTAACTAAAATATGACATTTTCTTAGTGATGAACAGTTAAGTAAAATATCCGAGAACCATGAGTGTTAACTTTCTAGTGTTAACACCGTGGCCATTTAGCCTTCCAACCCTCCCAACTCAGATACTATCACAGTTGTACTGGCCAACATGGCATAGAAGTCATTGAATGTACACAGCTGCAGATACAAACTCCGCTAACATTGCTAATAACCACACACACGCACACGCACACGCACACGCACACGCACACACACACACACACACACACACACACACACACACAGAGGCTGTTGTTCACTGATGTTTCTTGAGTAAATAAAGCAATTTTTAATATTAAATTTGAAAGATGTACAGAGTCTTGCATGCAGGCACGTATTTCCTGTGTTCACCACCAACACTAACTTTGTATCCTGGGTGATTAATCACTGTTTCAGTCCCAGTGATTTTATTTTAGAGCCCACAGCAGCCCTATGCATTTTTAACGCCTGTGCAAATCTTCGGTTTTTCTTTGTATGTCAACCTCTATTGATTTTTTTTTTTTTACAGTCAGTAGACTATTCCCAGTTCCCACTTCAGGGATTTACAGTCTGGGCCAGAGACCTGGTTGTTAAGAAAAGGAGAAGCAATACTACTTTCACTTCCCGGATGTTGTTTGTGATTTTCCTGGCGCTCCATTATTATCATCTTCAGCATTCCTACAGTCACACAACGTGGGAAGATGCCCTTTGGCCAGACAGTCTCTTGGGATCAAGGTCGACGTGCTGTTACTCTGGGTCAGTGCTGGCAGAATGGGGGCCTATGGAAGGCAGCAGACACCTCCACGGATGGGGCAGGAGATGCCTGACAGAGGGTACAGGGCAGTAGTTTGTGAAGCAGTTTTTACCTTAAGCATTTACACTGGGCTTCCTTGTGCTGCCTCTCATGACCTCAATTTTCTAAACACTATCCTGAATATTGTTGCTCCACTTCGAGTGATCATGGGTTTCCATGAGTCGGTGGGAATGACTTTTCTGAACATCCTTACATGATGTCCTCAGGTCAACGGGTAACCTCTTCCATCCACAGAGCGTTACATTGAGTCATGGTGATAACTCATGTTTTACTCAAACCAATTTTTGCTCCATGGCCGAGGAATCCAGGAGATATATATTTAAGGTGAGGGGAAAGATATAAATGATATCAGTGCGGTAATTTCTTTATGCAGACTGGCGCATAGATGAAAGGAAGTGCAAGGGGAAGCTGTAGAAGTGGGTGCAATGGTGACATTTAGGCAGGTACATGGATAGAAGCCATTTAGAGTGTTGTGGGCTAACAGGCAGATGGGACTAGCTCAGATATAAAACCCAGGTTGGCATGGGCAAATTGGGCTGATTCCACACAATCTGATTCTATGATATGCCGAACAGTTGTTCTCAGTCATGATTGCTTTGGAGAAGCACCTCACTGTCAATCTACAGCTTGAGTCTTACCAGATCTGCAGAGCAGAAAGAAGAGGGAAAGCAGAAATACAAAAAGGAATAGGTGGAATGGCAAAGACAACATAGAAAACCTCTTTCCAAACAACCAACAAGGAATACACTGCTAACAGACGTGTGCCCCCCCAAAAACTGTACCCCAGTGTTCTACAGTGACTGACCTGTGTTTACCAGTACTGTACCCCTGTGTTATCTTAGGATAATTTCAGTACAACAGTATTTGCTCCAGTGTTATACGGTGACACACCTGTGCCTACTCGTAATGTACCCTGTGTCGGACACAGTACTGTACAACAGTCTTATATGGTGACAGTTCTGTATCCACCATTACTTTATCCCAGCATTATACAGTGACAGACCCATGTCCTTGGTGCTGTACCCTGGTGTTATATCGTGACAGATCTCTGACCCCAAGTACTATACTTGTTATACAGTGACAGACCTGTACCCACTTGCATCATACGCAGTCTTACCCAGTGACACACTTGTGTCCCCAGTATTGTACCTCAGAGTTATGTGGAAATGGATCACGGATGTGTCATTGTCTAATGCCACACTGCAGGAGTAGGCCATTCGGACCTTGGAGCCAGCACCACACTTGTGAAAATGGGTAGTTTCCATTCAATCATTCACTGCTGCCATTTTCCCTTCTGAATCAAAAGCTCCTTGGTCCAAGTTCTCCTCCAAACCTTGAACTTATAACTCATGCTGCCCGTGCAGTGTGTGTGTGGTTCTGTCTTTCAATTGAGACAGTCACTCAAATTCCTCAGTTACCTTCAACGGCAGCAGTCAAAACGTTTTGAAGGACTAGGATGTTCTCCTTTGTCTTTGTGTCACTTCATCTCTCAATCAACATTACTAAAAATGTACATGAGTTTGATCTTTAATTTAATAGGGTTTTGGCAATTTATGACTGTTTCCTATCCTGTCACAACCCCACAAAAGTGTTCCAATGGCAGGAAGTGCTTTGATGCATCTGGAGATAGTTGAAGCTGCTACGTCAGTTGAAATACTTTTTCTTTTGACTTATTTTATTAGGAAGTTGGATTTTATTTGGATTAGGATGTTGAGATATTGCTGTGACGTTGCATGTAAGCTCACTGTGGGCTATCTTTAACATTGTCAGCATGTTGCTGTGTTGCTAACATGAAGAAAACCCGGTCTCCCATCAAGTTGAAACATCTTATGTAGATAGTTATAATGTCGTTACTGGACTCATCATCAATTGGCAGAATTATATGGAGCTGATCTTAATAACCGGCACACAAGCACTCTAGCACATGCCCTAATATGTAGTTGAAAAATAAACCCGATGATAGCAATGTCACAATTTAAATTGAGATCTTCAATACCAGAGGATTGAAAAGAGCGCAAAAAGGTATGACATGAGAATTAAGGGACAGAAGTTTAGGGGTAACATGAGGGGGAACTTCTTTACTAAGAGAGTGGTGGCTGTGTGGAATGATCTTCCTGCAGAAGTGGTGGAGGCAGGATCGATTTTAACATTTAAAAGTAAAGTGGATAGGTATATGGACGGGAAGGGAATGGAGGGGTATGGTCTGAGTGCAGGTAGATGGGACTAAGGGAAAATAAATGGTCGGCACGGACTGGAAGGGCCGAGAAGGCCTGTATCCGTGCTGTAATTGTTATATGGTATAATTAAACCGAAATGCAAAGCCAATGAGCAGTACTTCGAGTCATCTGTCACCAACTCCACTTTAACTTAATTGGACCAAATATTTTGTGCACCATGGCATTTGAAAAGTTTTAAGCACACGTGTGAAACTGCAAACATCCTTTGTAGCTGTGACCATTATGAAGACTTACGGAAACTGATACATCACTCTAGTGATACATTAATTTATCGTACGGCAAGAATACAAATGCTCCATCCTGCAAGCTTGCTGATGCAACAAAACAACACCAAGATCAATAACTGTTAATTTGGATACAGAATTCCAATCAATTATTTAAATTTCCATTTAATGAAAAGTAAATTGATGTGTTGAAGCCGTACAGATTGCAATCGCCTCAACATCATGAATAATCAAAGCATTGCTGCTGTTCAGGGGAATCCAGATGTGGCTCAGACAGTTTATATGAAGAACCTTCATGGGACTAGGAATTTTTCAGTGCATGATAAAGGATTGAAAACACAATGCAGGGTTAAGTGTAAGGCCATGTGTGACCCAATGCTAATGAGGACAATGTCTGAAGGATCACGTGCATTAGAATGGGCTTTGTTGACCTTAAACCTTTATTTGAGCACGAGCCGTGCCACTGGCATTGCCTCCATGATCACCCACTTTACAGGGAAGGAAGCAATGTTAGGCAGAGATCAAGGGTGCGGACAACTCAGTGATGGCCCGGAGAGTATATTAGGAGAGATGGAAGAATGCGTCAAGCTTTGGGGTGGTCGGGGGGGGGGAGGGGGTTTGAGGGAGGATTGGAAAGTGTGAAGATAGACACAATAAGCGGGAGTAACTCAGTGGGTCAGGCAGCATCTCTGGAGAAAAGGAATAGATGATGTTTCGGGTCGAGACCCTTCTGCAGGTGAAGGTGGAAATGATTGCAATGGAGGAAAAAAACAGGGTTGAGGAGAGTATGAATGGATGCATGTTTGATTGGAAGATGATTGAGAGAGGATCAGGGCTGAAGGAAGTATTTACTCTTACCTTCCATTGGGACAAATAATTTGTGCACCCTGATTACTGGTTGGGTCAAGAGTCAAGTGTGTTTAATTGGCATATGCACTGGGACCAGGAGTCTATGCATCAGGAGCCTCCAGATGATGTTTGGTTCAGACAACTGAAAATGGGTTTAATGACAAAGTAAAAGCAGTGTCAGCCTGGCATCTCCTAAAGGGCCTGTCCCACCAGCATGCAACTCGATGCGATTAGCGCGACCTAACGTGGTCGCTTGAGCCGTCCGGCGTCGCGGGGCCGGTCCCACTTCCACCGTGCGGAATTGTGCGGAGTTCGTCCCGACGCCGCGCGGGGCTCCGAAAAACCGACAATGTCCAAAAATCCCGCGCGGCAACGGTTTGTCGGCTCGCAGTCGCCGCGACATTTACACACCGCCCGGACATCGTGCCTCCGTGAAACTATTCGTAAGTGCCTCCGTGACCCTCTATGTGTGTGGCTCCGTGGCCCTGTATGTGTGTGTGTCTCGGTGCCCCTCTCTGTGTGCCCCTCTAAGTCCTGGCGAACTTACCTTGGACTTGCTTCAAGTTCGCCTCGCTTTGCGCCGCGTTGCACCACTCACCCAACCTCCGCGCGGCCCCTACTGCCGGTTTAGTTGCGCTTGCCGCATGCAGGCGCATGCTGGTGGGACCGGACCTGTACAGGGGATCACCCGACCTCCGCGCGGCCCCCGCTGCCGGTTTGATCGCGTTCATCGCATATAGTTGCGTGCTGGTGGGACAGGCCCTTTACATCAGTGAGTCCGAGTGTAGACTGGGCGACCGTTTTGCCGAACACTGGGGCTTGGTTGGCAAAGCCTGCTGGATTGCGGGTTTCTAAGTATTTTAACCCTCCATCCCATTCACAAACTGACATTACTGCCCTGTGCCTCCTCCATTGCCAGAGTGAGGCCACATGCAAACTGAGGGAACTTCACTTCATATTTCGCTTGGGTCACTTTCAACCCAAAGACATGAATATTGAATTATTCAGTTTAAGGTAACACCTGCGTCTTTTTCCCTCCTCACATCCCTGTGCCCCCGCAGGGTGTGCACCGATTTCTCCTATTATCCTGTTCATGGATATACCAAACACTCAAATAATAAAATCTCATTATATGCAGATGACATATTATATATTACAAATTTGCAAATTAGCATACCAAATATACTAAATTTAATAGAGGAATTTGGTTCTTTTTCAGGATATAGAAAAAACTGGAACAAAAGCGAAATTATGACGATAATACCTCAAGAGCCGACACATCTGTTGAAATTCCCCTTTAGAATTGCAACATAAATATATAAGTATTTGGGCATCCAAATCACTAGGAAATATAAATCATTACTCAACGCAAACCATATGCCTTTATTAACTAAATTAAATGGGTTGATTAAATTTTGGAAAACACTGCCGATGTCCTTAATAGGCAGAATAAATGCGATAAAAATGATCTTACCACAAATAATGTACCTATTTCAATCAATACCAATATACTTAACAAAAAAATTATTTAAAAAAACTAGATTCTGATATTATAAACTTCATATGGAATTATAAATCACACAGAATTCAAAGAAAACACTTGTGTAAATCTAAAGAATCAGGGGGACTGACACTCCCTAACTTATTGTATTGCTATTATATTCAATATAATATTATATCAGGGATATTCAATATTCAGGAGGGATAGACGAAAAGGAAAAGGAGGTGGGGAGCGTTGCTGGTGAGAGAGGAGATTAATGCAATAGAAAGGAAGGACATTAGCGTGGAAGATGTGGAATCGATATGTGTAGAGCTGCGAAACACTAAGGGGCAGAAAACGCTAGTGGGAGCTGTGTACAGGCCACCTAACAGTGGTATTGGAGTTGGGGATGGCATCAAACAGGAAATTAGAAATGCGTGCAACAAGGGTAACACGGTAATAATGGGTGACTTCAATCTGCATGTAGATTGGGTGAATCAAATTGGCAGGGGTGCTGAGGAAGAGGATTTCCTGGAATGTATGTGGGATAGTTTTCTCAACCAACATGTGGAGGAACCAACGAGAGAGCAGGCTATTCTAGACTGGGTATTGAGTAATGAGGAAGGGTTAGTTAGCAGTCTTGTTGTGCGTGGCCCCTTGGGCAAGAGTGACCATAATATGGTTGAGTTCTTCATTAGGATGGAGAGTGACAAAATTAAGTCAGAAACAAGGGTTCTGAACTTGAACAAAGGTAACTTTGAAGGTATGAGATGTGAATTGGCCAAGATAGACTGGCAGGTGATTCTTAAAGGGTTGACAGTGGATGTGCAATGGAAGGTATTTAAAGACTGCATGGATGAAGTACAAAAGTTGTTCATACCAGTTTGGCAAAAGAATAAATCGGGGAAGGTGGTGCATCCATGGATAACAAGGGAAATCAGGGATAGTATAAAAACAAAAGATGAGGCATACAAATTTGCCAGAAAAAGCAGCCTACCGGAGGACTGGGAGAAATTCAGAATGCAGCAGAGGAGGACAAAGGGCTTAATTAGGAAAGGGAAAATAGATTATGAAAGGAAACTGGCAGGGAACATAAAAACTGACTGCAAAAGTTTTTATAGATATGTGAAGAGAAAGAGACTAGTTAAAACAAATGTTGGTCCCTTGCAGTCAGAAACAGGTGAATTGATCATGGGGAACAAGGACATGGCAGACCAATTGAATAACTACTTTGGTTCTGTCTTCACTAAGGAAATCATCTGCCGGAAATAGCAGTGGAACGGGGGTCAAATAAGATGGAGGAACTGAGTGAAATCCAGGTTAGCCGGGAGGTGGTGTTGGGTAAATTGAACGGATTGAAGGCCGATAAATCCCCAGGGCCAGATAGTCTGCATCCCAGAGTACTCAAGGAGGTAGCCACAGAAATAGTGGATGCATTAGTGATAATTTTTCAAAATTCCTTAGATTCTGGAGTAGTTCCTGAGGATTGGAGGGTAGCTAATGTAACCCCACTTTTTAAAAAAGGAGGGAGAGAGAAAGCGGGGAATTACAGACCAGTTAGTCTAACATCGGTAGTGGGGAAACTGCTAGAGTCAGTTATTAAAGATGGGATAGCAGCGCATTTGGAAAGTGGTGAAATCATTGGACAAAGTCAGCATGGATTTACGAAAGGTAAATCATGTCTGACAAATCTGATAGAATTTTTTGAGGATGTAACTAGTAGAGTGGATAAGGGAGAACCAGTGGATGTGTTATATCTAGACTTTCAGAAGGCTTTCGACAAGGTCCCGAATAAGAGATTAGCATACAAACTTAAAGCACACGGTATTGGGGGTTCAGTATTGATGTGGATAGAGAACTGGCTAGCAGACAGGAGGCAAAGGGTAGGAGTAAATGGGTCCTTTTCACAATGGCAGGCAGTGACTAGTGGGGTGCCGCAAGGCTCAGTGCTGGGACCCCAGCTATTTACAATATATATTAGTGATTTGGTCGAGGGAATTCAATGCAACATCTCCAAATTTGCAGATGATACCAAGCTGGGGGGTATAGTTAGGTGTGAGGAGGATGCTTGGAGGCTGCAGGGTGATTTGGATAGGCTAAGTGAATGGGCAGATGCATGGCAGATGCAGTATAATGTGGATAAATGTGAGGTTATCCACTTTGGTGGCAAAAACATGAGGGTAGACTATTATCTGAATGGTGGCAGATTAGGAAAGGGGGAGATGCAACGAGACCTGGGTGTCATGGTACACCAGTCATTGAAAGTAGGCATGCAGGTGCAGCAGGCAGTGAAGAAAGCAAATGGTATGTTAGCATTCATAGCGAAAGGATTTGAGTATAGGAGCATGGAGGTTCTACTGCAGTTGTACAGGGTTTTGGTGAGGCCACACCTGGAGTATTGCGTACAGTTTTGGTCTCCAAATCTGAGGAAAGCCATCCTTGCCATAGAGGGGGTACAGAGAAGATTCACCAGACTGATTCCTGGGATGTCAGGACTTTCATATGAGGAAAGATTGGATAGACTCGGCTTGTACTCGCTGGAATTTAGAAGATTGAGGGGGGATCTTATAGAAACTTACAAAATTCTTAAGGGGTTGGACAAGCTAGATGCTGGAAGATTGTTCCCGATGTTGGGGGAGTCCAGAACAAGGGGTCACAGTCTAAGGATAAGGGGGGAATTCCTTTAGGACCGAAATGAGGAAAACATTCTTTACACAGAGAGTCGTGAGTCTCTGGAATTTCATTTCGGAGTCACGTGAGTGACTTCGTGAAGAGCCCGCCGGCGCACATGCTCGACATATCGTCGTATCGTGTTGCTGCGACGGCTGACGGAGGAGCGCGCTCCTCGCCAGCCCTTCATAAGGGAACCACGCAGGTAAGTATGCTACCTTAAGTTGGTGGTTCTTGTTGTGTTTGCTTCACAGCAAGAACATGGATGGGAGTTTGAGAGGCCGGAGATCGGGGAAAAGTCGCCGGCCAGCGGTTCCGGAGCGAGAGTTGTCGGGGGTACCTGCAACACAGACCGGAACGAGGGCGGAGATGTTGGTGAGCTCTGTCTTTTCAGGTCCGGACCCGCCCGCACACCACAGCTCGGAGGAGTTCGACGAGGAGGAGTGTGGTGTGCCGCCAGAGCAGGATGACCCTGCCATGGCAGTCAGGTCGTCAGCAGGCTTGCTGACGGCCTCGAGCAGAAGGGTCCGTGCGGCTGCACGGCCCGTTTCACGCAGCCCTCTGAGGAGGGGAAGGGCAGGAGCCCAGAAGCCTAACCCTGTCGGGGCTAAGGATCTGCCTGCCGCCAAGGAGCGGTCAGGTTCCAGGACGGGACCCGGGGCAGCTGTGAGGTCCAGCCGTTGCCCCCCAACTTTCGACGCCGGGACGAGTCAGTTGGGGGTCCCGTCACGGTCGCCGAGCCCCTCATGGATGGGTGGGCGAGACCATGCGTCGGCAAGGTCCACGATGTGGGCAGCTGGCAAGCCTGCACGGGCTCAAGGTATCCAGGCTTCGGCTGGTGCCGACACCATGCCGCATCTGTCCATAGAGGCAACGGCTTCCGCTCCCGCTAAACGGAGGCGGTTGAACACGCCCGTGCAGGAATCGCGCAGTTTCGCCTCGGCAGCTGTCGACGACAACTACCGGCACCGGCAGGGCCTCGACGAGGTGCGGGCCGATGACAGGAGCCCCGGCCAATTTTCAGAGCCGGAGGACTCCGACCACCTGAGTGTTCAGGGTGAAGGGCGTATTGACCGTATGGAGCGGCTGCTGGAGCTTCTCATACAAGGTCAACAACAACAGGCATCCAGCAGCGACAGGCACAGGGCTTCATCACCAGCTTCGTACACCAGCCTGGAGCAGCAGGACGAGGAGGCAGTGGTCGACCCCATCCCACCCCCGCCTGAATTACCGGCGGAGGACCTCCTCGATGTGGCCACCAAGTTTGCAGTCCCTCATTCCTCGGGGCTTCCCATCAATACGAAATTGGCAGCCACTGTGGACTTCCTAAATAATCACCAGCTTCAGGAGGAAATTCTACTACAAGCCATGAGCCGTCACAAGGCTCCATCAAACTGCAACTCTCTCAACGTGCCTGTGGTCAATACGCCAATATGGGGCAACATCAGTGCGGCTATCCGTCAGCAGGAGCTGAAAATTCAGCGGATCCTGAAACTCCTCACGGCCGGGATTACTGCCTTTGTGCGGTCGGTCGACGGAGAGGAGCTTAATTTGGACCAGGAGGATGCTCTGGCGCTTCTGTGCGCTACTCAAAATGAAATAAATGGCTTTCGCAAAAATAGCATCCGCCCAGCGCTCAACCCTAAGTTTGCAGGGTTGTGCAAACCACCGCCGCCGCCGCCGCCCTGTCAGCTCTTTGGCGAAGACCTTTCCAAAAGGGTCAGAGAGCTTGATGAACAAGCCAAGACCGTGGGGCTCATGCGCTCTCATAGTGCCCCCATGCCATCGAGCTCGAAAGCTCCGCTTGGCCGCTCACGAGGGTCTGTCAGCACTTCTACCAGAAATTACCCTCCAGCTCCAAACCGATATCAACCACCCCAACACCAGGGGTCTTTTTTAGGACAGGCTCGGCAGAAGCCGAGGTGGAAAATGAGGACGCCACGACCTCAAACCAACCCAGCACCTCTACGTCCACCCACTCGTGTCAGGGACCGCCGGTAACCACAGAGGTGAGGCGGTCTGGTTCTCTTTTTTCTCTTTGTTTAACTTCACATGTTGGTGGGCGTCTGCGGTTGTTTGCGGGTGCATGGGGTGACATTACCAGTGATGAGTTTGTGTTACGGAATATTCAGGGCCATAGCATTGAGTTTATTAATGGGGACATCCCTCCGTCTCAGCATAGACCGGGTCGTACTTTTAAACTAACGGCTGCGGAACAGTCCGTAGGCTATAAGGAAATGTTAAGGTTGGAACAGAAAGGGGTCATAGAGAGAACGGTTCATGAGCCCGTTGAATTTGTTTCCAATATTTTTACTCGACCTAAGAAGGATGGAGGCTGTAGAGTCATTATTGATCTAACCACTCTGAATAACTTTGTAACATATACTCATTTTAAAATGGACACGTTTGAAACGGCCAAATCATTGATCTCACAAGGGTGCTTTATGGCATGCATTGATTTACATGATGCGTACTATACCGTACCCATGAAAAAATATTACAGAAGGTTCTTAAAATTTATCTGGATGGATCAGCTGTGGCAATATAGGGCGTTGCCTAATGGGCTCACCACAGCCCCTCGATTATTTACTAAATTGGTGAAGCCAATTATGGCTTATTTAAGACAACGACATCATATCGTTATGGCCTATTTAGATGATATTTTAATTGTCGGCCACACCTTGGAATTAGCTCAACAAGGGGTTGCAGCTGCGGTCAATTTGTTCCAACAGCTTGGGTTCATTATTCATCCAGAAAAAATCTAAGTTCTGCCCCACCCAGGTAATTAATTATCTGGGGTTCCAGGTGAATTCCATTAGCATGAGAGTCACCATACCAATTAACAAAATTGAGGAGGTAACACAGGTGTGTACAGATTTAATCAATACTCGTATACCATCGATTCGTCACACATCTACTGTCATTGGCAAGATTGTGGCTTTGTTTCCGGCAGCCCGGTATGGACCTCTGCATTATCAAAACTTGCAGAGAGCCAAGATCGCTGCGTTGCGACGGCATGCTGGTCATTATGATCGATCAATGCAGCTGCCGCCTGCAGCATTGGATGAGTTACGATGGTGGGTTTGCCACATTAGTAACTCGTTTAAAACTATTATTGAGGCGAAACCGATGATATACTTACAAACTGATGCGAGCTCTGATGGCTGGGGAGCTACGAATCAATGTTCTAGTTGTGGGGGCCGATGGGATACCCTTGAGAATACGATGTTGGTATCACAAGGGATCAACTATTTGGAGCTGCTTGCAGCGTTTCACGGACTTCGAGCATATTGTTCCAAGATCATTGGAGCACATGTCTGGCTCCAAATAGACAATACCACAGCGGTGGCGTATTTAAACCACATGGGCGGTACCAGGTCAGTTTCATGTGATAAATTGGCTAATTCAATTTGGCTCTGGTGTGTCAAGAGAGACATTTGGATTTCAGCTACCTATTTGCCAGGTGAGCTTAATATTGTGGCGGACGCCAGGTCACGCAAGTTCAATGATAATATTGAATGGATGTTACATCCTGAAATTTTTGCAAAAATCACAGCCAAATTTGGGAAACCGGACATTGACCTTTTTGCGTCCCGGTTGAACCATCAGGTACCAACCTACGTCTCATGGGAACCAGATCCTGGGGCGTTAGATGCATTCTCGCTAGACTGGGGGAATTGCTTTTTCTATGCATTCCCCCCGTTTTGCCTCATCAGTCGGGTATTACGTAAAATTCAGATGGATGGTGCCAAGGGCATCCTTATCATACCCGACTGGCCTACACAGCCGTGGTATCCGATGGTCTTTGACACGCTCAGTGAACCTTGGGTCCGTATGCAGGGTAGCCCAGAATTAGTTACTCACCCTGTTTCAGGGGAGCCACATCCCTGCCATGGCTATTTAAATTTGTTGGCTTGCAGATTCTGAATCGGCCTTTAGTTCAATACGGCCTTTCTACCCGGACCATGGATACCATTGCGGCGTCGTGCCGAGAGTCTACAAGGCGAAGATACCGCTCTCACATCAGGAAGTGGGAAGCCTTCTGCAGCCGCTCTCGCATCACGTACGATGCCGTGACTATAACCGACGTCCTGGAATTCCTCGCGGGGTTGCACCATGATGAACACTTAAGCTACAGTGCCATCAACAGCGCCAGGAGCGCTCTATCATTCTACCTCAATATTGAGGTGGGATCCAACAGGCTAGTGTCCAGGCTCATGCGGGGTATTTTCAATACGAATCCGCCTACACCACGTTACAATATCACCTGGGATGTCAGGGACGTTTTAACTCTGCTCAGGACGTGGTCCCCCATGGAAGGGCTCCAGCTGGACAAACTCACCATGAAGCTGGTGATGTTACTAGCGCTGACTTCAGCACAGAGGGTACAGACACTCCACAAACTACGTGTCGACAGAATGATGTCTACCCCCACAGAAGTAGTTTTCTTTGTTGACGAGATACTAAAGCAGCACAGACCTGGGTGCACAGGGCTGCAGCTGAAGTTCCCGGCATACCCCGCCGATGCTAGGCTATGCTTAGCCTCCCATATCCGTTACTACGTCAAGGTGACGGCAAGCATCAGAGGAATGGAGAGATACCTGCTTGTCACTCATAAGAGACCTCACCATCGAGTGACAACACAGACGATATCCAGGTGGCTTCGAGTCGTCTTGGGTAAGTCAGGTATCGACACTAATGTGTTCAAATCTCATTCCACCAGGGCTGCATCGACGTCGGCGGCGAGGGTCATGGAGGTGCCCATGGACCATATTCTCGCCACAGCAGGATGGGCTAATGAAGCTGTGTTCCAGCGGTTCTACAACCGGCCCGTTGCTGCGCCTCTACAGTTCACAGAAGCTGTGCTAAATGGGGGGCAAGAACGTGGAGATGTCCCCGAATGAGGGTTTTTTTGATTTGTTTGTTAATAAATATGCTTTGTTTTGCAGTATGGACTAGTCAGCAAGTTATTCCTCCCATCCATCCCTGGTAGTGGTGTGACAGCATGGACATGGTCCAGGGCGTGTCATCACAGAAGCTTTGAAGTCTTCACGAAGTCACTCACGTGACTCCGGAATGAAATAGTAAGATTGAACGAGAACTTACCAGTTCGAAGGTTGATCTTTATTTCATGAGGAGTCGAAGTGAGGGATTTCGTGCCCTCCTCGCCCAACCCTCAATCACCTTCATCTGGTAATCTTAGTCGTTTCATTCTTACTATGTGAAGTCATTTCTTTTGATTGGTTTCTGTGATTCCACGCCGCTACTTTGAAGTATGTCGAGCATGCGCGCCGGCGGGCTCTTCACGAAATCCCTCACTTCGACTCCTCATGAAATAAAGATCAACCTTCGAACTGGTAAGTTCTCGTTCAATCTTACTATTCTCTGCCACAGAAGGTAGTTGAGGCCAGTTCATTGGCTATATTTAAGAGGGCGTTAGATGTGGCACTTGTGGCTAAAGGGATCAGGGGGTATGGAGAGAAGGCAGGTATGGGATACTGAGTTGGATGATCAGCCATGATCACATTGAATGGCGGTGCAGGCTCGAAGGGCCGAATGGCCTACTCCTGCACCTATTTTCTATGTTTCTATTGGGCAGTGAATATTAAGAATATAATCTACTGGTTGGACAGGTAGATTGGATAAGAATGAAGAAAGAGGATTGTTCCCCTTATAATATAGGAGCGATCCTTCTTTCCCCGATGAAACTGAACAATATAATATATAAGAAGAATCCAATTATTCACAGTATAATACGAATTTGGAAACAATTAAAATTAACTTTAAAATTAAAAACATTATCGCTTCTTTCTCCAATAGCTAATAATCCATCATTCAAACCATCTATTTTTGATAAAACGTTTA
Source organism: Raja brachyura (assembly GCA_963514005.1). The sequence continues at coordinate 32,606,294 of OY740804.1, read as the reverse complement.
TCCATTGGGAAAGAATAGGAATTAAAATGATGGGAGATATGTATGAAATGGGAAAACTTTAATCATTTCAACAATTACAACTAAAATATAATTTGAAAAGTAATCAATATTTCAAATATCTTCAAATTCAAGATTATTTGAAAAAATATATACAAGGATATCAAACTCTAACCCCAGATTTATTAGAGGAAGGAATGAATAGAAAGGCAGAATCAAGCAATTTAATATCATACTTATATTATATAATTCTAAATATAGAAACACCAAAGACAGAGGCAATTAGAAGGGACTGGGAACAAGAGTTATTGATAAAAATTCCTAACGATAAATGGGGAAAAAATCTATTATATGTAAATAAATGTTCAATTAATGTAAGACATAACCTAATTCAATTTAAAATTTTACATAGATTATATTATTCGAAAACTAGACTGAATAGAATATTTTCAAATGTTTTCCCCCATCTGTGACAAATGTCTAACTCAAAATGCCACTATAGCACATTCCTTTGTCTCTTGTACAAAACTGCATAAATTTTGGAATGACATTTTTGGAATTTTTACAAAACTATTTAACACAAAATTGAACCCCAATACAGAACTGATTATCTTTGGATCAATGGAAGAGGGAAGTAAACTAACTATATTCCAAGAAGCTTTTCTTAATTACGGTTTAATAACAGCAAAAAAACGTATACTTTAAGTATAATTTCCAAATTATACTTCATATACTTTTATACTTTTTATAATTTATACTTTTCCAAAAACTTAAATTTTGGAAAAACACAACCACGCCAACATTCAAAATGTGGATTTCAAATATGTCGGAAATGCTACGTCTTGAAGAAATGAGATTCCTCCTACTAGGCAAAGTAGACCAATTCTTAAAACTTGGTCTCCTTTTTATCAACTTTTTACAAGCATATGGTGCAACATAACATAACCTTAGAAATTAAATAGTTTAGAACCGGGTGACGGATAGGCAAAAATACGAAATATGTAGATCTCTCCTAATCTCTCCTTTCTCTACTTTCTCCTTTTCTTTCAATCATTTTAGCTTCTCATCTCTGTCCTTTATTTCTTTTGCTAACTGTTTCTACGCGCTTGTCTATCTATTCCGACACTCTTTATTTCTTTTTTCTCTCACTGTTCTTTTATTATTAAATTAAAATACGAAGTTGTACAAGAATGGAAATATGTATGTATGTATTAGGTACTCAAGTACCACACTATTGTACTTCTAACAAAAATAAACAAAAAAATAAAAATGAATAAGGTAACACCTGCCCCTTTTTCCCTCCTCACATCCCTGTGCCCCAGCAGGGTGTGCACCCATTTCTCCTATTATCCTGTTCCCCCCCCCCCCCCCCCCTCCCATATAACCATATAACAATTACAGCACGGAAACAGGCCTTCTCGGCCCTTTCAGTCCGTGCCGACCATTTATTTTCCCCTAGTCCCATCTACCTGCACTCAGACCATACCCCTCCATTCCCTTCCCGTCCATATACCTATCCACTTTACTTTTATATGTTAAAATCGATCCTGCCTCCACCACTTCTGCTGGAAGATCATTCCACACAGCCACCACTCTCTGAGTAAAGACGTTCCCCCCTCATGTTACCCCTAAACTTCTGTCCCTTAATTCTCATGTCATGCCCTCTTGTTTGAATCTTCCCTACCCTCAATGGGAAAAGCTTATCCACGTCAACTCTGTCTATCCCTTTCATCATTTTAAAGACCTCAATCAAGTCCCCCCTTAACCTTCTGCGCTCCAAAGAATAAAGACCTAACTTGTTCAACCTTTCTCTGTAACTTAGTTGCTGGAACCCAGGCAACATTCTAGTAAATCTCCTCTGTACTCTCTCTATTTTGTTGACATCCTTCCTATAATTAGGCGACCAAAATTGTACACCATACTGCAGAATTGGTCTCACCAATGCCTTGTACAATTTTAACATTACTTCCCTACTCCTATATTCCCTTTTCCTTCCTCCCGTTTCCTTTCCCTTCCTCTGTTCTTTTCCATCGATATTCCTTCCCCTGGCTTCATATTTCATCCTCTTTCTTTATCATACAACCTTCTGTCTCCTTCTCATCCCCAGCCCTTGTTCACCCATCCACCAAACAAACTCCCCTCTGCACGTGTCCACCTGTCACTTGCCGGGCTTTCACCCGCCCCCACCTCTTTTCCAGCCTTCTCCCTCCTACTACAATCTGCCTGAAGAAGGGTCCCAACCCGAGTCGTCACCTCCTGTCCACGTCCTCCGGAGATGCTGCCTGACCCGCTGAGCTACTCCAGCACTTTGTGTTTTTGTAAAGCAGTATCCGCAATTCTTTCTTCTCCATTTTGTGCAATCATGGCAGGTTGATGTTTTATTCTGTCAGGAGATTAAATAGCAGAGCCAGAAAATGTAGGAGGGCAGACCTGAAAGTCCACACAACCTTGTGTTATCCTTCAGCATGTTCTCATGGCTTCAGAAATGAGTTTAATTTTTTGACATTTGAATACTGATATAAAGAAGAACTCCGTTTCTTGGTCTCATCAGCATTCAGCACTACTCACAGGAGGGGAGGAATGAAGTTAATGGACTGGTGCCAAACCATTGCAGGATTAGATTTATAAGCCTTGAAGCATGATTTACTTCTCATTTGCCCTTTATTTCTGATGCTCGTCATAATTATGATGGCCAGCACAATCCTTGCCACCTCTGTGGGGAAACATCACTTTAGCAGCGCCCATCAATGTCGGAAACGGTGATCGAAGACCTTGCAGCTCTCACATGACTTTGCTTTTGTATTTACCGAACATTTGCACAAGATCATTGGTACAAGGATTGGGATTTTTGAAGGTAACTTGCACAAAGCTCTGTATATTATGTGCTTCGGAGAATATTTATTTTGCAATGCCAATTATAATGGATGGATTCCAGCTACAATTTAATGCACATTTGTGAGTTGGAGATTGTCCAAGCTAATTTCATTTTGTGACCCCCTATTACTTTAGGAGTGGGTTGTTCTTACATGTAAATATACCAGTATGTTTGCTTGATTGCATTATGTGAAGGAAAGATTTCTAGTTCCTGTCAAATACTTTTAACCTAATCTCATGAAAAGCAACCGAATGGATGATGAAAGTCACCTTCGAGCTATGAATGTTCCTGCTTTGAATAAGTAATGTGGGAAATAATGCAGCAATATTAAGATAAATCCTCCATCTGCTGTCCGTGGGAGGGAGGTGGGGAGGTATTGGTGCAAGCTTGCCCTGCTAAAACTGCATTTGCTGCACCACACAACTCATAAATCTAACCCTGGGATGATTTGAGCCGGTGCATTAATTTCACTTCTCCTCTCCCGTGGGGTACATTGAATACTGATGAGACCAAGAAACTGTGAATCCTTTACTTTTTTTAATAATCAGTGAAGATATTGTGGTCCTGAGCCACTTTCTTTCTTTCTTCATCCCACTCTGTGTGGGAGAGTTTGCATCTCACAAGAGGTCATGATCTTCAAAGCACAAAGAGCAAAGAAGGAAAATTGGGTTCAAAAATCTTTGGTAACATTTATTCTTGGAGTAAACCTGGCAATGCAGAATAATCTTGTGGACTCCTTGACTCGGGATGAAGTTTGTCTGTTTCTGGTGACAGGTGGCGGATGGTGGAGATGGCAGAAGCATTGTGCTTTACCACATCCTAGTGGCCTGTCTGTGGGACTCCACATCGTTGCTTTAGGTTTATGTTGTCACCTGCACCAAGGTACAATAAAAAGTTTTGCTTTACATGCTATCTAAACAGATGAGATAACACTATACGTTGATACAATCAAATCAAACTTAAGTGCAAACTCAAGAGCAAAGGGGAAGATACGGAGTGCGGAATATAGTTCTCAGCAGTGCAATGCATCTGTTCAGGGACAAAATGTCCACAATAGGGTCGAGGAGAATCTTTTGTAATGGCAGTATCCTGGCTTATGGAAGGACCGTTCAGAAGACTGATAATGTTGGCTGTTTTTCAGAGGCAGTGAGCAGTGTAATGGAGTCAATGGTTGGAAGTCTGGTCTGTGAGGTGGACTGGGCTACATTTGTAACTCTACAATTTCCAGTGGTCTTGGGCAGAGCTGTTCAAAAACCAAGCTGCTCTGCAACCCAACAGTATGCATTTGATGGTGAATCTGTGAATGTTGTGAGAGTCATTGGAGATATGGATGAGTCCAGCGACCTCTTTGACAGACCAGGGCCTGTTTCCCACACTCCCTTTAAACTTACCACGTTCACTGAAAAAATATACTCTGTGTAACATCTTAAAACAAGTGAAAAATGTTGGTTCCGGTGGCGCTGTGAGTCGGCTGCCTCGCCTGCAGCTGGTTTATTGTTTCGACTGTTTTTGTTTTTTTAAGTTTGTCCAAAAGTATGTTTTAGTGTTTCTCTGTATGTCGTGTGTGAGGGGGGGGGGGGGGGGGGGGGGGGGAAGGGAAGGAGGAGTAGGAGGAAACCGTTTTCAGGCACCTAGCTCGACGGAGATGCAACTTTCTTCCTTGTCGCTTCTTGCCCCCCTCCTCACGGCCTTACAGCTGGTTTGGTGCGGCCTTTCCCAGAGTCGGGCCCAGAGCTTCAGCGGTGGCGCAGCGGGGACTTTAACATCGCGGACCCCCTTGCCGGGGGTCACCAGAGAAGCGCTCTGACCGCTGCCCTGCGGCCTACAACATCCTGGAGCCTTGCTCTGTGAACCTTTTGGCGGCAGGCGTGGAGCGGACTTAACTTACCATCGTGGAGTGGGCGATCCCTCGCCGGGGGTCGCCGGAGAAGAGCTTCGACCGCCGGCCTATGGCCTACAACATCTGGAAGCCGCGGTCTCCGGTAAGGAGGTGGCCGATTGGGAGCTCCGGGTGTGCTCGACCTGTCCCGACATCGATGTCCCGACCATCCCGACCAGAGGGCCTGAACTTCGGGCCGTCCGTAGCGGTGACTACAGAGGGTCAGGGCCCTGACCACGGGTGAACAAGGGATGAGGAGGAGGAGGAGGACTGTCTGAACTGTATTGTCTTCCACCACAGTGAAGAAGGCTGTGGTGGATGTCTATGTAGAATTATGTTGTGCATCATGTTTCCTTTTTTAATTGTAACGCTGCATGGTAAATTCATTCCATTACACCTTATGGTGCATGTGACAAATACATTTGAACTTGAACTTAAAAACATGTTGGACTATTAATTGGACCAAAATCCAATAATTCATAAAATCTGCTGATCTGGCACCACCAAAGCCCGAGTGTGCTGTTTAACTGAGTTATACGGTGATTGCATCATAGTTGAACAGTTCACCTCCCCTTTGATGCCCTTAATGAGAACTTTGCCATCCCATTCTTGTAAGACCAATTGATCCCCAACACCCTCTGGGGATGAAAATATCACAATATGCAACTCTTCTGAACAGATCTGCCCAAGGCCAACAACTTCCTGATGTTTTCTCATGAATTAGTTCGCATTTTAAGACGGCCACCTTTTTCCATTCCCAATAGAGGAAAGAATGTCTCTCTATATTCTCTTGAGATCGCATCCTTTTAATCCTTCAGCTATTTATAATCATTTGCTACATATCCTAGTTGGTGCTTCTGCTCATGAAGGTGGATTCCAGCTCATGTCAATTGTTCAGTTGCTTAAAAAAAAAATTAGGTATAGTTTACAGATTTTATTTTGACAAAGAACCGTAGAATTATACAGCACTGAAAGAGGCCCTTCCATGCTGATTAAGTCACCTGACCAAGCTAGTCCCATTTGCCTGTGCCTGGGTACAACTTGGATGATGCAACCCAACTTGTGAAATGTTACTCTTCTTTGCAATCCTATCGTGGTGTTGCAATTATTTTTTTCTTGTTTAATGACCTTCTATCAAAATGAAACCAGTCGTGAATGAGAATGTTCTTTCTCCTTGGGCTGAGTTTTAATCTAAACTGGATTGTATTGTGTATGTAGACCCAATGATGCTCAGCGAGCGAGAACACTGAAGTTGCTGCGCTCTGTAAATGTCATTATTGCAAACAAATTGCACAGCTAAATTATGCAATTATAACTGGATGAAAGTTCCTTTCAAGACAAAGAAATAGTTAAGTAGATTTAAATATCACAGTGCGTAGATTAGCGTCTGGCACTTGACTGCCCTGTTGAAAGTGAAAGGAACAGTAACTTGTATGTGGAAAGAATAATTAGCTTAAGAGTCTAAGTGATACCACATTATGCCAGTAACTGCTGGTACACAGTCGATGCACAGTGAAGGTCGGGCCTTTCTGTTGAACAAGAACATGAGGGAAAAGCTTTGGAGGTGGCATCACAGTCGATCTAAGGATTCAGAAAATACATCAGGAAAAAAATACAAGATACATTTACTCGCCTTCTCCTTCCCTGACGGATGCACTAATAAGCCTCGGAACCTGAAGAAATAAATGAAAATGGAAAGATATTAATGTTCGTGAACAAACATCAGACGAATGAAAACCTGGCAAGTTCTATCTTTAGGGAACAATGGATTTTACTGAAAATTGGTTGACAAATCCATTCTCTGCTAAGTGAGCTCCCTTTGATACAAATCTTTCTGAAGAAAGAAGCAAAATCAGATGAAATCCTGCTCTGCGAAGTCTTCATTTGCTACATTAATTGTTTTAAAAATATCGCTTCTGTTTCAGCTACCCTGGGCATTGGATTTCCTTCAGGTGGTGAGCAATGATCTCTCACTTGTCCTGATCTTTAACTCAGTCAGCCAATTTATATGACTTATTTGGGACCACTGCACACCAGTCAGAGACATTCATTCCTGTGGTTTTCCTTCTGGTAGATAACCTTGTTCCTGTGATAATCACTACACATTGTGGTTCGAGTATAATTACCCAGTTAATTTGATTTTTTGTGGAAGATTGAACAGTTAATGAAGCTGCTTTATCTGATTATTCGTGCTGTATGTCAGTCAGACTCCATTTACTCTTTTGAAACCTGGCACTAAGGTAGTGAGTCATTGTTGACTTGGCAAGTATAGATGGCAAGGGTGGTGAGAGGATTATACTAATGGGACCCCGTGGTTTGAAGTGATTAGTTGATTGCACATCCTGAAATGTTAAGGAGAGGTTACAAGTCCGTGCAATCTTTGTAACAGCAGCCTTGCCCACAGGAAGCCTCAGGGTGAGACGATCTTTAAATTCTAAAACTTGACTGGGGTAATTTGAAGACGAGTAAAACGTGCTAACATTTCTGTTCACTGCTATTGGAATCTTTGGTTAATGTAAATACCCGAAGGGATGGTGCAAAACCGAGACAGTGTATAAATACCTCTTTGTTAAAGTTGTCCATCGATATGGAAACCACTGATGCAATCACTTGCCTCCTTCCTACTTAGAAACACCACAACTAACGACGAGTCAGTCCAAAACTGGGTTGTCATTAAATTGATGTTGAGGGGTTTTGAGGTACAGTATGGAAACAGGCCGTTTGCCCACTGAGTCCACATCCACCATTGTTCACTGTTCCCACTAGTTCTATATAATCCCCACACTCTCATCCGCTCCCTACACACTAGAGTCATAGAGTGATACAGTGTGGAAACAGGCCCTTCGGCCCAACTTGCCCACACCGGCCAACATGTCCCACCTGCCTGCATATCCCTCCAAACCTGTCCTATCCATGAACCTGTCTAACTGTTTCTTAAATGATGAGATAGTCCCAGCCTCAACTATCTCCTCTGGCAGCTTGTTCCATACACCCACCACCCTCTGTGTGAAAAAGTTACCCCTCAGATTCCTATTACATTTTTTCCCCTTCACCTGAAACCTTTATCCTCTGGTTCTCGATTTACCTACTCTGGGCAAGAGACACTGTGCATCTACCTTATCTATTCCTCTCATGATCTCATAAGACTATAAGATCACCCCTCATCCTCCTGCGTTCCAAGGAATAGAGTTCCAGGCAGCTCAACCTCTCCCTGAGGCTCATCTCCAAAATCCTCATAAACTTATCTGTACCCTTTCCAGCTTGACAACATCTTTCCTATGACACGGTGCCCAGAACTGAACACAATACACCAACATCTTATACAACCGCAGCATGACCTCCCAACATGAAGGATAAGAGGAGATCTTATTGAAACATACAAGATTGTTATGGGTTTGGACACGCTAGAGGCAGGAAACTTGGTCCCGATGTTGGGGGAGTCCAGAACCAGGGGCCACAGTTTAAGAATAAGGGGTAGGCCATTTAGAACGGAGACGAGGAAACATTTTTTCTCATAGAGAGTTGTGAGTCTGTGGAATTCTCTGCCTCAGAGGGCGGTGGAGGCCGGTTCGCTGGATACTTTCAAGAGAGAGCTCGATAGGGCTCTTAAAAATAACAGAGTCAGGGGATATGGGGAGAAGGCAGGAACGGAGTACTGATTGGGGATGATCAGCCATGATCACATTGAATGGCGGTGCTGGCTCGAAGAGCCGAATGGCCTACTCCTGCACCTATTGTCTATTGTCTATTGTCTACTCTGGCTGATGAAGGCCAATGTACCAAAAGCCATTTTGACCACCCGATCTACCTGCGATTCCACTTACAGGGAACTATGCATCTGCACTCTTGCATCCCTCTGCTCTACAACACTATTCAGAGCTCGACCGTTCACCGTGTAAATCCTGCCCATGTTAGGTTTCCCAAAATGCAACACCTCACATTTCTCTCTATTAAATTCCATCAACCATTCCTCAGCCCACCTGGCCAATCGATCCAGATCCTGCTGCAAATTTTCACCACCATCTTCACTATCTGCAAAACCACACATTTTTGCACACTGGGGGCAATTTATTGAGGCCAATTAATTTACAAACCCACACATCTTTGGGATGAGGGAGGAAACCAGAGGAAATCCACAGGGTCAGGGTGAACGTGCAAACTCCACATAGATAGCACCCGAGGTCAGGATGAAACCCAGGTCTCTGGCACAGTGCGGCAGCGGCTGTGGCTCTACCAGCTGCTCCACCGTGTCTTCCTGTGAGTGGTTTTTCTCGAGGTTGGAGGTGTGCAGGAAGAAATGGAATAGGAACACGGTATGAATGTAGTACAAGAAAAGCAGAAACAATTGAATATGGACAGGAGATTACAGATTAAAATAATCGAGGGTTGTTACATAAATTCCAGAAGGTGAATCAAGACTTCTTCAGACACATCTGTCAAGACGGACTGTGGTCAAGTGAAGACGGCAAGAATAGATAGATGTGGCATCCCAAAGGAATTTGGAGGCACAAATTTAATTGTTGAGTTTTGCTGATAATTTATGAGTTATTGTTCAGTATTTTCTTTGTATACTTCAGTAAACCTGGGCATTATGGGAAAGAGGTCAGAGCATCATTGGGCGAGTCAACAAGAACCCGCACGTTCACAGGATGTGATGTAATGCTGGCCTTGTTCAGCCATTCTTTTTATCCTACCTTTCATATTTGGATGAACCAGATTCAGACATGTCCTGAGAATTGTGTGCATCGACATTTCTAATGAGGTGGATCCATTTGTGAAATGTGGTATTGATTTACAATTCAGACGAAACACTGGGAGTTATTGCCTAGCAGGAAGACGAACTTGCTTGCATGATTTGTTTCTTTCACGCCTCTTTCACTGTGTGCACCGATCTCTTCACATCTCCATTTGAGGCTGGATAGGAATGAGATGTGCAGTAATGTTTGATTCATCTTCCCAAACTGATTGAAGTTTAAACATCTGAAATTCCTGGCAATTAGCATTAGCCAGTTCTATTTCTAAGGAAACACGAGTGAGGGACCTGAGTTATTTTATTATGCTTTAGTGGGGGACATAAGCCCACATTCTTTCCCTTGAACCATTTTGAATGATTATCCACCAACAGCTGGAATGTCTATTATCCAAATCTATCTTTAACTTGTTGAAAATAGTTTGCATCGACACTATCCTCCAAATAAATTATTTCTTTCTGCACAAAGGCTCGATGAATTGCTTGCAAAGCCTCCTGAATAGATCCGAATATTCAGAAATGCTGAAACAAGGAAATGCCAATGCTGGTTTACAAAAAAAGACAAAGTGCTGGAGTAACTCAGTGGGTCAGGCAGTATCTCTGGAGAACATGGATAGATGAAGTTTTGGGTTGAGTTCCTGCATGACCTGCATGAAGGATTTAGATCCATAACATCTCCTAGCCACGTTTTCCAGAGATGCTGCCCGGCCCGTAGAGTTACTCCAGCACTTTGTGTCTTATTCAGAGATGTTCTTCCTTTGTAGCTGATGTAAACAAACATCCTTTTTTTGTGGAGATACAGTTGGATGACCTTTAACACCTGGTCCAAGGTTGTCGGAAATAACTTCACACCACTCGGCAGCTTGTTATATGCATAAAACCTCTGATTACTGTTCAAATACTTTGGCTTACTTTACCTGTTAGTGGCAGTGGTCTAATTTGGTGATGACCTTTATGTTTTGATTGCAACAGCCACAAGGAAGGAAAATATATGTGAATATTTGAAAATGCTTTAAAGAGGCATTGGAAACAAATTGTGCAATGTGAACAAAAGGTGCTATTCGCTGTCCACGGCTCAATACATAATCAGAAGATAAAAATGGCTGCAGATGTTGGGATCTGAAACAACACACTGAACGCTGGAAAAACTCAGTGAGTCAAGCAGCATCTATGGAGGCAAACATTTTTGCAGACTTACTGGGTTTACATCTTGTATGAGGAGTGAAGAATAATTGAAAGTCACCTTAATCTCTGTAAAACCACACAAATTTAACCAACTTGATCATTCAAGATTGTTCAATGCCCCTTCTATGGTGCATCCAGTACTTGTCTAAGCTCACAGTAAATTTAATTTGGTTCAATACACTTGTAGGCCTTGTCCTCCTCAATGCTGGCAGACAAATCTCTGAACAGAACACAAAGTGCTGGAGTGACTCAATGATTCCGACTGATGAAGGATCCTGACTCGAAACTTCACCTATGCATGTCCGACAGAGATGCTGCCTGACCCGTTGAGTTACTGTATTTCCGGATTCTGCTTGTGTCTCAATCTTTGAACAGACCTGCATATTACTCTAGAAGCTTATCTAGACATGATTACAAAGTGTTTAAGCTGTATACACTTTTAGAATCCACTTTTAATTTTTTGAGCTGATTTTAACTATCTGAGGTCGTCTGCTTGCGGAGTTTGCTGCAATGATGAGAAGTTCATCTTTCAACCATTATGAACAATTATGCTCTGTTTCTGACCTAAAGTTTTCTGTGTCTCACCAAATATGTCTTGAAGTCTAACACTATTATTGTTAATGGCACATTGATGAGCTTCTTGATGCACGTACCTCTGAATATAATGGAGCAGCCAGCAGTAGTATTGATATTCAAATCAATATACTTGCCGTTAACTTTCATTTTAATTTTACACTTGCTGTATTTTGTATTATTGCTGCTTGTGGTGCATTTGCTGTTTAAGCTTTTATTGGTATTGTGTTTATCATCTTCAGTATTATTTAGCCTCTCCGATTATTGCCCTTGCACCATTGTCAGATCGTGTTTGTCTGGCATTATTCTGGTTTGTCATCGCGAGCATGGCCTGGCCCATTGAGACTTTGTGTCTGTTTTCGCGGTTGAAGTATTTTGTTGCTCTGACCTGCCATTCATTTTTATGGGCGATCTCCAGACTATTCAATGATAATTTAGTGTCAGATGTGCCTCACCGAGGCAGTACACAAGAGTCGCCATGTTTCTGGTGCCGATACTTGCCATTAACTTTCATTTTAATTTTAGACTTGCTGTGTTTTGTATTATTGCTGTTTGTGGTTGCCTATTTCATAGAAACATAGAATATAGAAAATAGGTGCAGGAGTAGGCCATTCGGCCCTTCGAGCCTGCACTGCCATTCAATATGATCATGGCTGATCACCCAACTCAGTATCCCGTACCTGCCTTCTCTCCATACCCACTGATCCCCTTAGCCACAAGGGCCACATCTAACTCCCTCTTAAATATAGCCAATGAACTGGTCTCAACTACCTTCTGTGGCAGAGAATTCCAGAGATTCACCACTCTCTGTGTGAAAAATGTTTTTCTCATCTCGGTCCTAAAAGACTTCCCCCTTATCCTTAAACTGTGACCCCTTGTTCTGGACTTCCCCAACATAGGGAACAATCTTCCTGCATCTAGCCTGTCCAACCCCTTAAGAATTTTGTAAGTTTCTATAAGATCCCCCATCAATTTTCTAAATTCTAGCGAGTACAAGCCGAGTCTATCCAGTCTTTCTTTATCTTCCATAGCAAGAATGTCTATCCTCAGAGTTGGAGACCAAACTGTACGTTATACTTCAGGTGTGGTCTCGCCAAGATCCAGTACAACTGCAGTAGAACCTCCCTGCTCCTATACTCAAATCCTTTTGCTATGAATGCTAACATACCATTCGCTTTCATCACTGCCTGCTGCACATGCATGCCTACTTTCAATGACTGGTGTACCATGACACCCAGGTCTCGTAGCATCTCCCCCTTTCCTAATCGGCCAACATTCAAATAATAGTCTACTTTCCTGTTTTTGCCTCCAAAGTGGATAACCTCACATTTCCTTCGCTCCATAGATGCTGCTGCACCCGCTGAGTTTCTCCAGCACTTTTGTCTAAGCTGATGTCTTGCACCACTTTTGTCTAAGATGAGGTCTAAGCTGATGTTTTGCACCATTTTTGCTTGAACAATTGCAAGGCTTAACTTGATGATCCTGTATAATAGCTTTCAAACCTCCTGTGCCTCAGAGTAAACTAGAATCTCACCACTGCACATTATTCTATGGCTCTTACTACCATCATGAAATTACAGTCACTTGTTGCACCAAATCACATTGTAGCTTCAGGCAACATCAATTATTTTCCGTTTTATCCTCGTTCCCCTGTGGGAATCCAACCTTGCACAGTGGCAGGCAATGTGTGGAAAGTGATACACAGGGAAAGTAGAGAGGTCTGGCTTAATTAAGTTTCTTCTCAGACTATACATATACAGGTTTAGTTTAGTTAAAGTAAATAAAGAGAAACTATTGACATTCCCAAAGGAAGCAAGGAGCAAATGATATATAAGTGTAAATAGCTCTTGGCACTAATAGTGATGGCCACTTCATCAACAGTTGATAAATGTGAGGTGCTACACCTTGGCAGGACAAATCAAAATAGGACGTACATGGTAAACGGTAGGGAATTGAAGAATACAGTTGAACAGAGGGATCTGGGAATAACCGTGCATAGTTCCTTGAAGGTGGAATCTCATATAGATAGGGTGGTAAAGAAAACTTTTGGTATGCTAGCCTTTATAAATCAGAGCATTGAGTATAGAAGCTGGGATGTAATGTTAAAATTGTACAAGGCATTGGTGAGACCAAATCTGGAGTATGGTGTACAATTTTGGTCACCCAATTATAGGAAGGATGTCAACAAAATAGAGAGGGTACAGAGGAGATTTACTAGAATGTTGCCTGGGTTTCAACAGCTAAGTTACAGAGCTAGGTTGAATAAGTTAGGTCTTTATTCTCTGGAGCGCAGAAGGTTAAGGGGAGACTTGATAGAGGTCTTTAAAATGATGAGAGGGATAGACAGAGTTGATGTGGACAAGCTTTTCCCTATGAGAATAGGGAAGATTCAAACAAGAGGGCATGACTTTAGAATTAAGGGACAGAAGTTTAGGGGTAACATGAGGGGGAACATCTTTACTCAGAGAGTGGTAGCGGTGTGGAATGAGCTTCCAGTGGAAGTGGTGGCGGCAGGTTCGTTGGTATCATTTAAAAATAAATTGGATAGGCATATGGATGAGAAGGGTATGGACGGTTATGGTATGAGTGCAGGCAGGTGGGACTAAGGGAAAAAAGTTGTTCGGCACGGACTTGAAGGGCCGAGATGGCCTGTTTCCGTGCTGTAATTGTTATATGGTTAACAGTTCTATCCTGTTATAATGTTAGAGCAACTGCCAGTGCCTTTGGTGGGAGAAATCATCATCACAATGACAATTGCATCACTGTTTTAGGCAATGAAATGGAGTTGGAACAAATAATAAATACAACAGTGTTAATTTATTCAGAAGAGAGGAAACTGCCTACTACAATGGAGGAGCTGATTTATTTATTATGGTGAACCTCTAGGAACTGAAGCAAACCGATCTGATAACCAAAACCACAGCATAGACTCTGAAATCCTAGATGTTGTTTCCCATTCATACGCAATATGCTTAGTCAGTGAATTGTGGATGGTCGTATAATACAAATTAATTGTGTTATTAGCAAAATCATGTAAGGGGAGGTTGTTACATGATGCAAGTTATGTGTATAAGATCCATCTCAGTCACCGATCCAAGACCCAAAGTGAGTGCCAAAGGGCTATTTAAACCTCTATGCTGTTTGGTTCTTTCTCCCTTTGGGAACGTTAATAGTTTCTCTCTATTTACTCTAACTAAACCTGGTTGTGATCTCTGGATATAATTGATGGGAGAAGTTACCCAATCATCTCCATTCACACGGGGACTTCTGATGCTGCCAAATGCATGCAATTATTAAACTGGTCATCAATCTTTTAAATTCACAACTTGAGCTTTCCACAGTCTCAACTGTTGCATTCTCTGGAACATTGAAGCTTTTTAATGGGTTTGGCAAAGGTACTATTAAACAAAATAAAGCACTTCTCTCCAGTACCTGTGCAATACTGTTTCATGCTCCAAAACTAGTGTGACCCCTCTCCAAAGGGGAATTAAACAGAGCATTCCTTGATGAAACGCAAATCATTCAAGGTTTGCTGAGACAAGGCCAGATAACTTTACGTTAGTTGCATTTCCTTATTCTAGATCAGGGGTGGGGAATCTTTTAATGTTGTAAGGCCGCATTAAGTTAGCTGTAATCTAATTAGGCCGCATCCAAGAAACCTCAATTAGATGTAGGATTATTTCGTTGAATCTTCTTTCGCTGTTTGGTATTTTAAATACGTTCATTTTAAGATTAAAATAAAAATAATAAAAGACGAACAAAACCATATTAATAAAAATAAAAGGATTTGTTCTACAAAATTTGGATTCATTTAAAAGGCCGCACTTAATGGCCTAAAAGGCCGCAGGCTCCCCACCCCTGTTCGAGATAAACACTTTTGTAAAATCCTCTAAATCTGCTAATTGTTCATCTTCATCAACATGCTTCTCATTAAATGAAGCGGTGGAATTTAATCTGGGACTTGCTGGAACACATCACAATAATAATAATATATGAACCATGTCCAGATGCACATTAGAAAGCATGCTGTCAGATTGCATCACCGATTAGTTTGTGGACAGCTCTGCCCAAGACCGCAGGAAATTGCAGAGAGCTCTAGATGTTACCCAGTCCACCAGATTTCCCACCACTGACTCCATCTACACTTCATGCTGTCTTGGGAAAAGCCCCCCCAATATAATCAAATACTTGTCCCACCCCAGTCATTCCTTCCCCCTCTTCCTGTCTGTCAGAAGTAAAGAAGGTTGAAAGTGTGCACC
The DNA here is from genome assembly GCA_963514005.1 of Raja brachyura. Next base: position 32,590,776 of record OY740804.1, on the reverse strand, counting down.
ACCCGGGAACAATTCTTCCCCTCTGTTACCAGGCTTCGGAACAGTCCTTCCACAAGCCAGGGTGCTGTCCAATTCACCTCAACTCCATTGTGGACATTGGACTTTGTCCATGTAACCTATGGCACTATAATGCTGAGTATTATATTCTGCATTCTGCATCTTCCACTTTGTACTTGAGTCTGAATTCATTGTATTCATGTCATGTATATCTGATCTGTTGGATAGCATGCAAAACAAAGCTTTTCACTCTGCCTCAGTACACATAACAATCATAAACCTAACAAAATGTATGAATGTTTGTATTGCATCAAGCCGTGTTTGTTATTTTTTCCAGCTAACCCACAGTTATTATCCGAGTCATTTATCTTTGTCAATTTTGATGTAAATTTCGAATGATTTTGTTTCCACGGAAGATTTACCAATAGTCTGTCTTAAAGGAATGTGATGAAAGTTCCATTCAGGCATGGAGCATTGACAAAAAATTCCACTGAGCTGAACCAGTGCCTGATGATCCAGCAGTTACCATGAAGTTTGAAGATACATTTTTCACCATTTAAAAAAAAAATTCTTTGAATATAACAAAAGTAGAATCACATCAAGTAGTGTGCCAATGATGGAAGAAAGAAGTCTGCGAGGTGGTCAGTAGCAGGACCGAATGTTCTGTTTTGACTTCCAGAAACTGCATATGCTGCAGAACATGGTTCATAAATCACACCCTGGAATAACTTGGAAATGGTACATTAATTTCACTTCTCCTCTGCAGTGAATCACAATGAATGCCAATGAAACCAAGGAAATAGGGCAGGGTCTGAGAGTCCTTCACTGTAGTTTGATGATGTTCAGGGTCATCGCAACAACTTGAACAAAACTTATTTCCTCATCTCTTACTGAGTGAGTAACAGCTTATTGGGAGTGTCTTTGAAACTTTGCAGAACATAGCTTCTTATTTGTAATGCTTTTTTTGTAAATTGTTTCTTTTTAACAATATTTTCTGCCTATTCCTACTTCCCTGTCCACTGTTGAATCTCAGTGCTGCCCTTGTAAATATGCAGCGTCATAATCAAAATGGAGTATTGCCTACCTTGACAATGTAGTGCTGAACCACGGACACTGGGCCTTCTGAGGCATGGATAGTTGGCCCAGCCACAGCATCATTGCTCTGCCAATGTTCTCCCCAAAGCAATCCTCGCATCTGTTTCTTTGCCTATTTTTCATTTCCCTCGTTCTAAGGCTCCAGCCAAAGCAGAACCGATTCAGCACATCCACTTTGTTGTGTTATTGCATGAGGTCTGATCAAACAGGAGTGAACATTTTCTGATAAATCTTTTAAGCTGAGGCATTGTCAGCACTTTAGGGTGGATGTGAAAGGAAAAGTATTACGTGCTATCTTTAAGAGGACCAGGGGAGTTCTCCACAGTGTTTTAGACAAAATTAATCCCGCACCCGAACTGTTGATCTGCTTATTATAAAAATGGTGTCTATGGAAACGCACTGTGGGAAGCTAGAGAGGAGATTGCAGGAGCCCTCGCTGAGATTCATGAGTCATCGTTAAATACAGGCGAGGTGCCGGAAGACTGCAGGGAGGCAAATGTTGTGCCTCGATACCAGAAGGGCAGCAGGGAAAAGGCCAGGAACTACAGGGCAGTGAGCTTAAAATCTGTGGTCGGAAAGTTACCAGAGAGTATTCTGAGGGATAGGATACACGTGCATTTAGATGGACAAGGGCTGATTAAGGATAGTCAACATGGTTTTGGGAAGTGTGTGTTTGATTGATTTTTTTGAAGATGTGACCAAAACGATCGATGATCGCAAGCTGTAGATGTTGTATGCGTGGATTTTAGTAAGGCATTTAACATGGTAGGCTGCTCTGGAAGGATAGATCCCAAAGGATTCGACGAGAGATAGCTGAATAGATAGAAAATTGGCTTCACGGAAGAAAGAGGAGTGTGATGGTGGAAGGTTGCTTCTTGGACTGAAGGCCTGTGACTAGTGGTCTGCCTCAGGGCTTGGTGCTGGGCCATTGCGGTTTGTTATCTTTATAAATGATTTGGTTGAGAATGTACATGGCATGGCTAGCTAGTTTACAGATGACACAAAAGTGGGTGGTAGTGAAGGTACATAGTTCGTTGAAAGTGACTGGTGTCAAAAAGGCATTTGGCACATTGGCCTTCATCAGTTAGAGCACTGAGTATGGAAGACAGACACAAAAAGCTAGAGTAATAGCCCTGTCTCACGGTGCGAGTTGACCCACGAGGTACTCCGAGTGAAAGACTCGTGGTTGTGTACGAGACTCCAAGTTTATGATCAAAAGTTTAAAGGCCCTGTCTCACGGTGCGAGTCATCCCACGAGTGACCCCAAGTGAAAGAAAAAAAACAGACTTGTGGTTGTGTACGAGGTTTCAAGTTTATGATCAAGTGTTTAACCGAGTTCCCACGGGTATGTCATTGCTGCGATGTTCCAACTTCCTCTCCCGAGTTAACAAGTTCCACTCCCGTTACTCTTGAGCCAACCGTGAATGAAGGTAAGTGTGGGAGGGGGTGAGAAGTCCATGCCGGATGGCAACCGGCCGCAGCCGCTGTTCAGATTGTTGGGAGACGGAGCTCAGGGTTCGCCTCTTGAGCTGCTTTGGTGCCCAGGCGTAAGTTGAGGTGGAAGGTGGTTGGGGGTGGGTGGGGGGCTGACAGACAAGGTTCTTGGGTGCTGGGATCATTCTCTGCGGGATGGTCTTTGTGCGGGAGACGTGTAGGAGAGGTGTGCTGACTGCAGGCAGACACTTTGGTAGTGATTGCCCACCAGTCTCAAAAGCCGCTGTGTCTCCCTCCACGTCCCCCTCCACGCCAACACAAAGGGCAACGATCCCACTTGTCAGCATTAAACTCCAGCTTCGCACCGTCTTCACGTCGGCGACTATCCCAAGGCTTCAGTCGGAAGGCAGACGCAACAAGCTGGAGTAACAACGCGGGCCAGGTAACATCTCTGGAGAACGTGGGTAGGTGAAGGTGACGTTTCGGATAAGGGCTCGTCTTCTGAAGAAGGATCTCGACCCGCTGAATTACTCCAGCAGTGTTAAAGAAGGAACTGCAGATGCAGCAAAATCGAGCGTACACAAAATTCTGGAGAAACTCAGCAGGTACAGCAGCATCTATAGAGCGAAGGGATGGGTGACAGAAGGGTCTCGACCTGCTGAAATTCTCTAGCATTTGGATCTAAACATCACCCATTCCTTCCCTCCAGAGATGCTGCCTGTCCCGCTGAGTTACTCCAGCTTGTTTGTGTCTATCGTTGAATGGGTGACGTTTCGGGTCGAGACCCTTCTTCGGACTGAAAATAAAACTTGATTCGCATGAAGCGGCTTGAAAATTAAAACATAAAAACAAGAAATGCTGGACTCATTTATGTGCTGTTATTCATTTACCTGGCCTGTTGCTGTCCTCCCTCGTCCACCGTGAGCGCTGGACAACTCACCGGGTGCAAAACTCCGCTGCATCCCGGGCGGAGGGCGATGATCACCCGACTGACCGGCAAGTAGAGGCGGCGGGTCGGCCAAGCCCGGCTCCCCGCCACCGGGATAGACACCAACTACTGGAGTAAACTCAGCGGGATCTCTGGAGAAGTCTGAAGTAGGGTCTTGACCTGAAATCTCACCCATCCCATCTCTCCAGAGATGCTGCCTGTCCCGCTGAGTTGCTCCAGCATTGTGTGTGTCTATCTTCGGTGTAAACCAGCACCTGCAGTTCCTTCCCAATCCCACACTCTCGGCCCCGTGGGGTAGATGGAGCATCACACGTGGACACAACCCACCCACCGCCCCAGACTTACCCCTCCGGCATGTCTTTAACCGCGTCCTAAAGCCGTTCGTGTTAAAGAAGGAACTGCAGATGCTGGAGAATCAAGGGTTACACAAAAAGCGGGTGCAGCAGCATGAAGAAGGTCAGCAGGTCTGAAGAAGGGTCTCGACCCGAAACGTCGCCTATCTCCTGCGCTCCTTAGATGCTGCTGCACCCGCTGAGTTTCTCCAGCTTTTTGTGTAATCCTACAGCCGTTCATTGAGACGAATACGAAGCCATGGGGCAGGTGCCTCAGTAATAAAGGACAAGTTGCAGATCATCGCGGAAAGGCCGAAGATAGACACAAAATGCTGGAGTGGGACAGGCCGCATCTCTGGAGAGAAGGAATGGGTGGCGTTTTGGGTAAGTCTGAAGAAGGGTCTCGACTCCATTCCTTCTCTCCAGAGATACTGCCTGGTCCGCTGAGTTTCTATCTTTGGGTCAGTCTTTAATCGAGCGAACGAACAGATTATAAGAAAGTTCCCACGGTAGACTTACGAGTCACTAAGGAAACATTTAAACTCGTTGTAGTAACGTAGTGGCCACTACGTTACTACAACGAGTTTAAATGTTTCCATTTTTAACTTGAAGAGTTAATTTGACTCGTGGAAAAAATCAAACATGTTTGATTTTTTTCCACGAGTTAACAAGTTTCCCGAGTACCTGCCGTTAGCGCCACGAGTCGATAAGTTGCTCGTGCGAGTTCCGACGTTCCCACGACGTGATCACCACGAGTGAAAACTCGGGGTCACTCGTGGGCCAACTCGCACCGTGAGACAGGGGTTTAACCGAGTTCCCACGGGTATGACTAAGTTTGCCGTTTACTTCTAATTTCTGCAATGTTCCAAGTTCCTCTCCCGGGTTACTCTTGAGCCAACCGTGAATGACAGCCTGTTTTAAGTATCGAATAGAAGAGCTGGACAGCATCTCATGCGGTAAGTATATTCTGATTCAGTATTGAAAGTTATTCAATTTCAGAACTTAAAAAAACTAGGCAGGATCTCGGCCCGGCACTCGCTGCCATTGTGCAGCAAGGAGGTGGTGGTGGCGAAGCAACAGTGTAAAAAGAAGACAACTCCATCCTGCGGCTTTGAGTTAAAGATAGAATTCAGCGCGGCCGCATCTATTGATAGGACCTACAAAGGGAAAACGCGCGCCGTCCAGTGTCAGAGCTAGGCTGGGATCATTCTCTGCTCTCATCTCTCTCTTTCTGTGTGTGCATTAGCAGGGGAAGAGTGGTCTACCTCGCTGGGGCACAAGACCACTGCCGCCTGCCCCTTGCAGCCATCAACGTGTTTGTTCCTTTGGTGCGCCTCATCTGCCCTGCTCCCATCCCAGTGCTGCCCCAGCTCTCTGCCCCATTCTCTTGGAAATGTCACTTCTGCCGCTGTAACGAGGAGGGGTCCGGCTGGCTGGCTTGGTGGGTGGGTGGGTGAGCAGGGAGGAGGAGTGGGTACAAACCACCCAATCCATTCTCAAAAGTCGGGCAGAGCCGTGTAGAACTCACGTTTCTCTCTGCTTCATATACGTGGGAATTCCCTCAGTATGGTCACTCAGCGGGCCGGCAGCATCTCTGGAGAGAAGGAATGGGTGATGGGATGACGTTTAAAATTTAAATCATGGGCAAACCATCTTGCCCCAGGCTGCTTTACATTATTTATTGTGTTGAGTTGTTTGTGGGGCTGGGACTTCTCTGAGGGTTGCCACCTTATAGTGGAGACATATGCATGTGCCTTAGATCCTGTAAGCTGGCCTCATGGCAGGAAGGTCGAGGGGGAGGTCCCTGACAAAGCGCGGCCCAAGACAATGACCTCAGTGGAACTGGCCGAGGATAGTGTTTGGCCGGCGGCTGAGAAGCTGGAAGCAGGCTGCAGCAGGGAGAGACTCCCAACCGTGGTGGAGTCCATATCATTGGAACCGGGACTGTTGTTCGAAAAGTGTTACCAATCTCTTTTGTTGGAGATGGTCATTGCCTGATAATAGAATTACAGAGTCAAACAGCACAAAACCATCCCTTCACATCCTTTTTACCCATCCGCACTAATCACATTTGCTCAAATTAGGTCCTTATCCTTTCCCTGCCTTGTCTATTTAAATACTTTAGAGAATACGGAAACAGGCCCTTTAGCCCACCGGGTCTGTGCCGACCAACGATCCCTGCACATTAACACCATCCTACCCACACTAGGGACAATTTTTACAAGCCAATTAACCTGCAAACCTGAACATCTTTGGAGTGTGGGAGGAAGCCGAAGATCTCGGAGAAAACCCATGCAGGTCTCGGGGAGACATACACACAACGTCATTCACATCAAGATCCTTTTCATTTTGATGCTCGTTTATTGAGCTGATGAAACTGCAATGTTACAGTTCAATCACAGTCACTGGAAGCACAAAACACATTGTGAGCTTTCCAAACCTTGGTGCAACAAACAATGTGTAATCAAGAGGGTAATACAGAGAGCGACAGTAATAATTCCACAATCTAAATCAAGACAGGATCAGCCTCCACATAGGGACTTTCCCACAGTCCGTGTCTGCCCATCACCACCACCCCCGTGCCCCTGACGCTTTCTTGTCTACCTGTGTGTGTCAGAGAGATGGCACCACTCTGTACTGCTGCACCTTTCAACTGGGATGCAACTGTTCCAGGTGGGATTTGAGGAAGGGCTCCAGCAGAATGGACGAGGAGGGGAGTCAGGTTAAAGAGGGCGGACTTGTCTGTTCTGAGCAATCCCTGGGCTTCAGTCAAGGGTCAGTGTGTGGGGCAGTGCCCTGGAGTTACATCCTTTAGACATCCACCATGGTTCCCCGCTCCCCGTCCCTCTCTCAATATGTGATGGATGATGGCCGAGAATATCACTGATTTCGCATCCAATCCTGTAAAATGTGAAGAGTTAAGATTGTCATATGTCAGTTTAAAGTTGCAGCTTCACCATCTGAGATGGAGCACAAAGACGCAGCAGAAATTTGGAAACGTCATCCCGTCACCCATTCCTTCTCTCCAGAGATGCTGCCTGCCCGCTGAGTTAAAGAGTGCCCACGGTAGACTCACGAGTCACTGGGGAAACGCACGGGCCACTACGTTATTACAACGAGTTTAAATGTTTCCATTTTCAACTTGAACAGTAAATTTGACTCGTGGAAAACATCAAACATGTTTGAATTTTTTCACGAGTTAACAAGTTTCACGGGTACCTGCCGTTAGTGCCACGAGTCGCTAAGTTGCCCGCGCGAGTTCCAACGTTCCCGCTACGTTGATTGTACGTGATTACCGCGAGTGAAAATTCGGGGTCCCTCGTGGGTCAACTCGCACCGTGAGACAGGCCTTTAGAGCCCCTGTCCCATGATGCGAGTTTACCCAAGAGCTCTCCCGAGGTTTTCAAAAAAAATCAAACTTGTGGTACTTCATCACAAGTATTTTTTACTCTTGGAAATTTTTCACAATGTTGAAAAAACTTCACGAGTTGCCGCGTTTCCCGAGTGCCTGCCGTTAGCATTACGAGCCGCTACGAGGCATCCACGAGCTCCGACGTACTAGCTACGTACATTCTACGTACTTACCACAAGTTTGGTTTTTTTTAAACTCGGGAGAGCTCTTGGGTAAACTCGTATCGTGGGACAGGGCCTTACTCAGCGGGTCAGTCAGCATCCCTGGAGAAAAGGAATAGGTGAGGTTTTGTGTCCTGACCCTTCAGACTTCATTCTATTGGTTCTTGACCTACCAACCTTGGGCTTCAGTGCTGACATGGCTCTCCCCACCTGGATTTTACCCAATTTAATTAGTGCATTTCCTATTGGTGGAGAATTCAACCAAAAGATCTGTCCTTCAATGAAAAGTTATTAATTAATTCTTTCTCTCCTACTGAAGTTTGTAGGCATGAATCTACTCAAGATTCTAGCATCTGCAATCCCTAGTATCTCAACAAAAAATATATCTTGCCTAAGGAACCTCAGTTGCACAAGCTCACAGTCTTGGGTTGGTTTTGAGGAAGATATCTAATACAGGCCATTAAAAAGATCCAGATAATATGCCTATTGCGAATTTATTCCAATTTATCAGATTGGGGAGGATTAAGTTTTCTGACTTCAAATTGCAAAAATTGCTGGAATAGTCTGAGAGTAATATTTTTTGAAGATGTAACTAGGAAAATGGACAAGTGGATGTAGTGTGCCTGGACTTTCGGAAACCATTTGATAAGGTCCCACGTAGGAGATTAGTGGGCAAAATTAGGGCACATGGTATTGGGGGTACAGTGCTGACATGGATAGAGAAGTGGTTGGCAGACAGGAAACAAAGATTAGGTATTAACGGGTCCCTTTTAGAATGGCAGGCAGTGACTAGTGGGGTACCGCAAGGCTCGGTGCTTGGACCGCTGCTATTTACAATATACATCAATGATTTGGATGATACATTTCAAAGTAACATGAGTAAATTTGCAGATGACACAAAGCTGGGTGGCAGTGTGAACTGTGAGGAGGATGCTATGAGAATGCAGGGTGACTTGGACAGGCTGGGGGAGTGGGCAGATGCATGGCAGATGAAGTTTAATGTGGATAAATGTGAGGTTATCCACTTTGGTAGCAAAAACAGGAAGGCAGATTACAAGTTGGGAAAAGGGGAAGTACAACGGGATCTGGGGGTCCTTGTACATCAGTCTATGAAAGTAAGCATGCAGGTACAGCAGGCAGTGATGAAAGTGAATGGCATGTTGGCCTTTATAACAAGAGGAATCGAATATAGGTGCAAAGAGGTCCTTCTGCAGTTGTACAGAGCCCTAGTGAGACCACACCTGGAGAATTGTGTGCAGTTTTGGTCCCCTAATTTGAGGAAGGACATTCTTGCTATTGGGGAGTGCAGCGTAGGTTTACAAGGTTAATTCTCGGGATGGCGGGACTGTCATATGCTGAGAGAATGGAGCAGCTGGGCTTGTACACTCTGGAGTTTTGAAGGATGAGAGGGGATCTCATTGAAACATATAAGATTGTTAAGGGCTTGGACACACTAGAGGCAGGAAACATGTTCCCGATGTTGGGGGAGTCCAGAACCAGGGGCTACAGTTTAAGAATAAGGAGTAAGCCATTTGGAACAGAGACGAGGAAACACTCTTCCCACAGAGAGTGGTGAGTCTGTGGAATTCTCTGCCTCGGAGAGCAGTGGAGGCAGGCTCTCTGGATGCTTTCAAGAGAGAGCTAGATAGGGCTTAAAAATAGCGGTCAGGGGATATGGGGAGAAGGCAGGAACGGGCTACTGATTGGGGATGATCAGCCATGATCACATTGAATGGCGGTGCTGGCTCGAAGGGACAAATGGCCTACTCCTGCACCTATTGTCTATTGTCTATAGATACAGCGTGGAAACATGCCCAACTACACTAATCCCACCTACCCATGTTTGGTCCATATTTCTCCAAACCTGTCCTATCCATGTACCTGTCTAACTGTTTCTTAAACATTGGGATAGTTCCTGCTTCAACTACTTCCTCTGGCAACTTGTACCATACCCCCACCACCCTTTGTGTGAAAACGTGACCCATCAGATTCCTATTAAATTGTTTCCGCTTCACCTTAAACTTTTGTCCTCTGGTCCTCGATTCACCTACTCTGGACAAGAGACTCTGTGCATCTACCCAATCTATCCTCAGTAGACTGGCTAGTAGGCAGCTTTATTCTTCTCAAATGGTCATTCAGAAATAAATGATTATTTCTTAAACTAGGCTAATGGCAAATTTAATAGGTTCTCAAAAGCCGAATATTTTCAATTTAATTTTGTTTATCAGTAGATTTTACTGTGATTATCAGTGGTTTTAAAATTTGCCATTAGCCTAGTTTAAGAAATAATCATTTATTTCTGAATGACCATTTGAGAAGAATAAAGCTGCCTACTAGCCAGTCTACTGAGGATAGATTGGGTAGATGCACAGAGTCTCTTGTCCAGAGTAGGTGAATCGAGGACCAGAGGACAAAAGTTTAATATGCAATTACCTAGCATATTTCAACACCACGGGTGCACCAAAGTGTTTGAAAGCTAATGAGGTGTATTCATCACTGTAGAGTAGGAACAGTGCCAGATCATTTATACACAACAAGCTTCCAGAAACAGCAATAATCAGATCATCTGCTTTTGGATGTTGACTGAGGAATAAATATTAGTTTGGACACTGAGGATAATTTGCCAGCTGTTGTGAAAAATTGTGCAGCAGGATCTTACATCCAGCTGCCAGAGCAGATGGTCTGTGGTTCCATATCTGATCTGCAGGACGAGACCTCTGATACTGTGACACTTCTTGTGGGCTGCTCTGGATTGTCATCTGAGGTGGTGTTGAGAGTTTTAAAATGTTGTCTCCAGTCTATACAGGCATTGGTAACATTTTGCATTTATTTAATGCTTTTAAGCAGGACATGTCGTGGTGCATTCCACTGCAGCTCGACATACAACAACCAATTTAACCACAATGTCCCAAACATAATGCCTTGTTAAATAAATCACCTCTGCCTGTATGTGATCCATATCCCTCCATACTTTGCATATCCATGTGCATATCTAAATGTCTCTTTAACACCATTATCGTATCTGCCTCCACCACCACCCCTGGCAGCACATTCTCGGCACTCACCACTCTCTGTGTAAAAAATAACAAGCCCTGCACATCTCTTGTAAACATTGCCCCTCTCACCTTAAAGCTATACCCACTTGTCTTTGACTTATCCAACCTTGGAAAAAGGTTCTGACTGTCGACCCTATCTACACTATGTAGCAATGTTACAAAATTTTAAGATTTAAAAAAATCAAGTCTGCAATTTATCCCATCAGATAAAGCATAAAAAGAAGTTTAATTTGACACCTAATTTACTTTCATATCTTCAGTATTAAGAAAGCTATGGCCATTTTCATACTCGGAAATTAGCATCTTGCTCCCCATTGCCTTTCAATTGACTTAACTCAAAAGCTGTGATCTGGAAAAGTTAAAAGCCCATAACTTTCTTAAAAATTAAGAGAACTCAATGAAATTTTCACTTATTATAGATTGAAGCATTCTGAAACAAATATTAAACAATCTTACTTGGATTACCTGAAATTAAAGCATATAATTAGTTAGTTATCTAATTGTAGCTAATTACAAAATTCAATGAGTAGGTCTAAACATCTATCCATTTCTTAAGAAAAGATAAACTTTTTTTAAATTGCCTAAGTGTCCAAATAACATTCACACAATAATCCACAATATAACATAATTTTTAAATCTCATTTTCATGAATTTCTGGGCCAAATAGAAGGAATTTAGTGTTTGATTCCTGTAAATTAATGGCCATTTAAATCAACTAGCGAGTGGGTTTTAGTGGAATGCGGTGGATTGGAACGTTGCGGTTAGCGGTGAAGTCAGGGGGAAAAATACTGTTTGTTCATACATTTTTTTGGACCCCATTTCGCAACATAAAAATATTATTAAAGCCTCCCGAAAAACCAACTTTTAATATAAAAATAAACTATTTACCTTTTTTTCTCCCCTACAGAAAATCCTTCCGGTTGTCGGTGCTCACGGCTTTTGAAGGTGATTTTTAAATTACTCTAGTTAATAAATAATCTAGAGTAATTTAAAAATACCTTCATTGATGAAATGTCGGAGCGATTTTTCTTCCGCAACTAAATCGCCCGACATTCATCGATTATCCCAGTCTGTTGAAAAACGGCACTTTAAGCCCGCCCCCTTCTGAAAGGCGCCAAAGTCGCGCACACGGGGAGCGGCAGAAGTGCAGCGCCGCTAAAGGTAAGTTTTGCAACATACCAACACTATGCCTCGCTTAATTGTATATGTTTCAATCAGTTCACCCCACAAATTCCAAAACTCCAGAGAAAACAATCCAAGTTTGTTCAACCTCTTCTTATTACTAATATCTTCTGATCCAGGCAGCATTCTGGTTTACCCTCACTTGCACTCTCTCCAAATCATTAACATACTCTCTGCAATGGGACGACCAGAACTGCATCAATAACATAATTTAGGGAGCTGATGGTCACAGCGAGAACGAGGAGAAGTGACTAAACACTGAATAATTAGGCACTCGGCTTATAGTTGGTAGAAACAGATTTGGAATAGAGCCTCTGGAGAGGACAGCCTGACTGACTGAAAGCTTCAAATGAATACACTTCTACAGCTCATGTGGTGCAGGCCTGATTCCTTGTGCCATTTTGACGAAAGATTTGTCCAATTTATTCACACACTCCAGACTGTTAAGATTTGCTGTGCTTGTGCCGTCCAAGTGAGAAACTGAGGAGGAAGATGCATTTGATGACAAAAGTATGAGTGTGAGCCTAAATAATGGCAGACTTCCAAAGAAAGGCAAACAAGTGATATTGATCTGGACATGAAGGTGCTGGTGAACAAGCAGAGTTGGATCTTCTCAACAAACATATTAAACATACTAAAAATGAAGGGTCTCGACCCGAAACGTCACCTATTCCTTCTCTCCAGAGATGCCGCCTGTCCCACTGAGTTACTCTGGCATTTTGTATCTATCTTCGATTAAATGAATTACAATCCTTGTAAGAGTGCATAGTGCTCAGATGGAAAACTGTGTTGGGTTTTGTTGAATCAGTGCAGAAAGTCTCATATAGACAGATATGTCATACATAGTTATTAATTCATTATATATTTGATAATTATATGTTGTCTTACTGGATTTACGTACCTGTGAATGCAGCAATTTTCATAATTCCATCATTGATGCATATGACACTTAAACATACCCTTGATTCTCTTTACTTGTCTTCACGAGTGAGAGTTGGAGGGAGAATTACAAACTACAGGCAATAATAAGGGACAGAATTGGTGGTTCCCCAGACAAGTGTTGATTTTCCTAAATGGCCTGTCCGACTTTCACAATCTAATTCACAACCTTTTATACTCGTGGACATTTTTCATCATATTGAAAAAATGCCCCGACCTACTTGATGCCATGAGTACCTACGACTAGCATCACAACCTACCTACGACCTACCTACGACCTCCTACGATGTCCTACGACCTTGTGACGAGCATGCTGCGAGTATGAGTCAAGGGCGAACTCGGCAGAGGTCATGAATTAGGTTGTGAAAATGAGACAGGCCCTTTAAGCAAATTCTGTCTTGGCAAACTGGTGTTTGGATGAGATAACTGAAGGGGTCAATGAGGTAAATGCAGTCGATCTCTGTGTGTGGACTTTCAATTGGTTTTGATAAAGCATCTTTTAAAAGGCATCATTGGGATTTCAGTTCAAGGAATAGAAGATGGTGTGCCATAGGGATAGAAAACTAATTTAAGAAATGGGAATGGAGAGTTGCAATGAAAGATTGTTTTGGGGACCAGAGGGAGGTTTACTGTTGAGGATCCCAGGAATGAGTACCGCGATCATGACTTTTCCTACTTTTTGATGATGATTTGGAATTTTGTAAACAGAGCCAATTTACAAATCTGTGGAAGACACTAAACTTAGAGACTTATTGAAGGCTAAATGTATGCAAGAATTAGACTTACACATGGAATTTAATGGTAAGAAGCATCAAATGTTACATTTTGGTGGGAAGAATGAGAAGAGGTGAGATAAACTGGAGGGCAGGATGGTAAAAAGGACACACGTATTCAGGTCATTGCGTGCATAATGCTTTGAATGCGGCCGAGCTACATCTACACCAATGAAGTAATGGTGAACATTTACAAACGTTGGTTGATCTGCTGCTGGAATTTTGTGTCCAGTTTTGGGTCTCATATTTCAGGAATGACGTTAAGATTAGATTAGATTTTATCATTTGTCATTCGAACCTCAGAGAGGCTGAAACGAAACTCTGTTTCTACAGCCATACAAACAAAACAATTCCTACAAAACATACAAACAATTCAATTCACACAAACATCCATCACAGTGAATCTCCTCCTCACTGTGATGGAAGGCAAAGTCTTCTCTCTCCCCCGCACCATTTCTCTCCCGATGTCCAAGCCCCAGGCGGGCGATGTTAAGTCCCACGGCCATTAAGGCCGCGTCTGGCGTTGTACGGCCCCACTTTAGGCCCAAAAGTCACAGTTGGAGCCCCCGGCGGGCGCTGGAATGTCCCGCGGCCATTGAAGCCGCGCCGGGCGATGTACGGCCCCGCTCCAGGTCGATCCAACCCCGCGACACGAGCGTGAGATGTTGCGTTGCGGGAGCTCCAGAAAGCGGTCTCCCACCCGGACCCGTGAGCTCCCGATATCCCGACAGTCCACCGGCAGTAATATGCAGCTGGAGCTGGAGCTCCGGAGTCGGGCCGCAGCAGCGAGCCACCACCGCTCCACACACTCCAAGGCCGGCAGCAAATGAAATAATGGCATTCAAATGTCCATGCAAGTATCTGAAAATATCTGTGAAAGTATCTAATTTTTAGGGTGATGGGGTGAGGTTGGGGGAGGGGACCTGGTTAGAATACTCTTCCGCATAGCTGTGATGGTCTCCATCAGGTGAAGGTTTCCTGCCATGCGGTAACTATTTTTTAAATTATTTTAATTTTTTTAATTAGAAGTAAGTACATAGTAAAAAACATTTTGTTTGTGGTGGTCATACATTATTAATATTGTCAATATTATAAATCATTTAATAGTTGTACTATATATTTTTTTATGTTTTATATTTTATATAGCGGTAACTATTTTAGGATCGACAGTAAGTTTCAGGATTAGAAGGTGTGCGGCTCGTCTGCAGTCCGTCTGTCTTTTCTTTCTTTTTGTCCTGTTGTGTGTATGTTTTTGGTTTTAGTTTTACTTTATTTTTAGCTGTGGGGGGGTTGGGGGAAACTTGTTGGTCTCTTCCCTGCACGGGGACTTGACCTTTTCCCTGTCGAATCTCCATTGCATTTGGGGTCTAACATCGCGGAGCCGGCGGCCTCCAACCTGAATCGACCTGGGGCTCCAGTCGCAGAGCCTGCGGACTCACCATCGCGGAGCTGGCCGACTTTGGAGTACGGAGCACTGTGGTGGAGCGCGGCTGCGACCCGACTTCGGAGCTTCAGAGGCTCCGGCTGCAGACCCTGTGGACGGTAACATCGGGAGCTCGCGGGTCCCTGGTGGGAGACCGCTTTTCGGAGCTCCCGCAACGGCAACTTCTTCCGCCCGAATCGAGGGGTTTAAATCGACCCGGAGCAGGGCCTTACATCACCCGGCGCGGCTTAAACGGCCACGGGACTTACCTTCGCCCGCCGGGGGCTCTAACATCAAAAGCCTTGATCAGCTCGATGCAGCAGTTTGACTACTTGACAGTGGGAGATGAAGATTAAAGAACAGAGAACAGGGAAGAGGTAAGACTTTTGCCTTCCATCGCAGTGAGGAGGTGTTTGGAGATTCACTGTGATGGATGTTTGTGTGGAATCGTGTTCATTGTGTGTCTTGGTTTTTTGCTGTTATTGCTGCAGGAGTGTAATTTCATTTGAACCTTGTGTTTAAATGACAATAAACGGCATCCTGATTCTGATTCTGTGTTGGTGGCTGGTGTGGCAGGTGCTGAATCCATGTGACTGCCTTGTACCTGCTGACAAATGAACATTTCTAGCCTTGTGAATTTGCTCAGAGCTGAGGCTTAATATCTGCACCATGAGTATTGATGCGCACGTTATTGAGAGTTCGCACGTCTGTGAAAAGTGCTTGTTGATTGTGCACTCATCTTCATCCTTCCAAAGTGCAGTTTAGCAGAATCGATATTTTAGTTTATTCTGTCCATTCATATTGTGTGCAACACAACAAATGATTCTGAAGGGGGCCTCTGCGAAAAATAATTGAACCAATTAAATACTCAATATAGAAAGGACCAAGGGAATGTAAGCATTTGATCACTGTCTCTGATTTACTCTGTAATTGCTAGCCAGCAGGCACGTGCCTGCTAGCCAGGTATATGCAGCCGCAGTGGATTCATTATCCAGTCCTTGATGAAATAGAGAATTTACTCTTGAGGAGACAGCTGAATGGTATGATGACTTAAAGGTGTGAGTGAATGCCTTTAGTTTTATTCTGCTTGTCCTCCCAATCTCCCATTCCTGAAAGTGCTGACTTGTGCTGGAGTAACTCAGCGGGTCAGGCAGCATCTCTGAGGAAAAGGTCTCGACCCAAAATGTCACCTATTCTTTTTATCCTGAGATGCTGCCTGACCTGCTGAGTTACTCCAGCATTTTGTGTCTACCTTCGGTATAAACCAGCATCTGCAGTTCCTTCCTACACAGAGCTGATTTATGTTTGACTTCAAGTCCCCTCATAATGATAGCCATTTGGGTTGGTGATCTACAGAGGCATTGGTGTGGTGATTGGTTACAGAGGAAGCTGGCCAACAGGTGATGTCCGGCCATTCACCCATGTGGGCACCAGCACAGTCAGGTGTCCTGGTCTTACCTGATATCCACACACCTGTACTCCACATAGTGTGTCATTTCCCTGCTCCTCTCCTTATTATACAAAATAAACAAATGTTATAATACTATCCATCATATGAGGGCAGGGCCACACGGTGGCGTAGCGTAGAGTTGCTGCCTTCCAGCTCCAGAAACCCAGGTTCCATCTTGACTATGGGTGCTGTGTGTATGGAGTTTCTACGTTCTCCCTGTGACCTGCATGGGTTTTCTCCGGGTGCTCTGGTGTCCTCCCAAACTCCAAAGATGTACAGGTTTGTAGGTTCATTGGTTTTGGTAAAAAAGTTGGAAGTTTTCCCTAGGGTGTGAGATAGTGCTAGTTTACGGGGCGATCACTGGTCGGCATGGGCCGAAGGGCCTGTTTCCGTGCTGTATCTGTCTAAAGTCTAAAGTAAATCTAACATCCATTAAAAGCAGGGTTTTTCTGCATCGTAAATGACGCGTAAATGATGACGCCTAATGACGCGCAAATGATGCCCAAGTGGGACAGGCCCTTTACTCTTTCCGCACATGGTTTGACTTTGAATTTGCCTGCTCCATTTCACCGTGATTTCCAGGCTGTCTTCCCGTTAATGCGCATCCTGCAATGTCATTAGCTCAGGTCATCCTCAGTCCCATTGTTCATCAAGTTTCTAAATGGCTCGTTGCCTTTGTTGTGTTATTAGCCAGCAGCCACAACATTCTAACAGGAACAAGCTTTTACAAACAAGATGCTTGTTCGAGCAAATGCATTTGATGCATTTATGTTCATATGCAATCAAGGATCTCATTTACTCAGGGTTCGTTTGCTATTGCATCAGTTGCTCAAGAGGGGGATTAGGGAACCAGATGATGAAGCAAAATGAATGACTAAACAGACACATCCAGTGACAGCAAAGCTCCTGTTTTATGGCACCTGGAAGTCAAATTGATTTCTTTTATTACACAGCTTTATGAGATTCCTGTTAGCAAGGGTTATGTTCTGTGATTTCAGCCATGAAAATTGCCAATTGATGACTTTGATCACGAGCAGTTAATGATTTTTCCCCCAATGGGAGAACACCTGTATTTAAAAAGTGCATCGATCAATTTAATTGAATCTCGTCAGAAATTTCACCCACTTAATAACTGAGCAGTAAAATGAAATGTGTTCAGCAGAATATATTTGTAGTTTTGGATGGATTTTGAATTAAATAAATATTCTTGGATTTTAAAATATGAATTGCCAAGATGTGGTTTACATGCAAATAATAGTGTTCAGGAAGTGCTACATCGGCAGTTCGACTTTGGCTTTCACTCTCTCAAAAGTCTGGTGGCACATTAACCTGTTTGAACTCATGTGATGAGTTGGTGTTAGAATGCTGTCAGGCTTTTGTCAGCTGTTTATATTTAGATGGATATCTGGTTTTAATGAGATCAGCCGAGATGATCAGCTTGTTAATGGTATCACATTGCCTTGTTTCTGCAGAAATTACAACACTCTCAGGAACGGCTGTCCATGTTTACTGGCCATTAACTGCTCAATCAGCCCGTGACTCCCATATTCCCACCATGAACCATTATTTATCGGAATGCAACTCCATGTCATCGGTAGAGGAAATATTGGAGCACAAATAGTAATATATTTATTACCATCAGAGTTGCCCATCGTACATTTTTCAGTCATCTAATTCCCCTGTCCCACTTAGGTTGCAGGTAGTGGAAGGTAAGAACGTTTTTTCACCCAGTTTTATTCCACCAGGGAGGTCTTACCTTCCACTACCTGCAACCTCCGGCAACCACCTTCAACTAGCAACGCAACCAGCTTCGACTAACAAATTACCGATTTTTGAAACGGCAACCTATTTTTAGTCGCGGCCGATTTTGAAATTTTTGAAATAATTGCCGGAACATAGAAGAAGAGGAAACCACTTTCGACCATTAGAGAGACTGACAAAAACCTCTGGGAACCTCCGGGAACCGCTCGGAAACCTTGGGTGGGGCGTAAAGTCTCCAGAAGTTTCCGTTCAGGTTTCCTAAGTGGGACAGGGGCATAAGTCTACCCTGGCCACCATAGCCAGTGGCACTCTTTATTTGGCATGTCTCATTGTTAATCAGAGCTTCAGAAGTAACTATGCATGGCCAAAGACAGGGCGTGACACAGCAGTGCTGGGGTTAATGGCACAGATGTAGTGACCTCGATTTGATCATGACGCTAGGTGAAACAGTAAAGTTTCCACATTCTACTTGTGACCATGTGTGTTTCTCCCTGGGTGCTCCAGGTTCCACCCACCAGCCAAAGGCAGGCTCGTTGGTAGGTTAATTGCTTACCGTAAATTGCCCAAGCATATCTGGTTGGCAGGAGAATCAGGCAGGATACAAGAGGGAAATGTCAGAGAGAAAATGGGTTCCAAGGTAAAAGGTGGGTGTCAGGATTTGATGGGAAGGGCCTGGGTGCTGAGATATGACCGCCTTCAATGTTGTGCGAAAATAGCTCAGAAATGCATGAGACATAACACAACTGAGCTGGTTTAATGGACATTGGTAAAATGCTCTTCAAAAAACTACCTCACACACAGTTGGATCCATTCATTTCAACATAATGGTAGGAAAGCTGTAACTGAAATGGTGAACAATTTAGCAGCACTGCCTGGATTAGAAAAGTCCTATTTCCCTTTTACTCCCCCACCCCAACAGTGACGGAACACTTGATGACATGATGCAGATGTTCCAATATGCCATGTGC
Source organism: Raja brachyura (assembly GCA_963514005.1). The sequence goes on along the minus strand of OY740804.1, from coordinate 32,571,844 downwards.
CTTAACATTTGACACATCCTTTTGGACTTCAGTCACCATTGCATTATTTACCCCATGTTAGTGGAATCCAAAGGCCCTATTACTAATTATCTGAAATTAAGCTGAATGTCAGGATCCTTCATCAGACGCTAGCACCTTATCATTTTTGCATCATAATGTTTTATAGGAGAGTGCTGAAGTAGCTGAGAGACTGAAATCCAGTAAGAGGCAAAAAGCAAATATGTGAAAGATTTTGGAATAATGTCCACATATCTGAAAATTGAAACAGAAAACCAATGTATCTTCTGATTTGTCTTCTGTGTTCTTAGGAAATGATTTATCAATGTAATGTTTATCTTCAATAATACAACTCTACAGAAAACAAACTGCTGTTTTTGCTTCAGATTCCATCGTCTGCCGTCTCTTGTCACCATAACTCTACAACGTTGACATTTTCTCTAAAACAAATAAAAGGCACAATTTTTCAGCATAATTCATTTCCATATTCCTTAACACATTTTATGAAGTGGGATCACCATCATTGGTAGGAAGGAACTGCAGATACTGGTTTATACTGAAGATGACACAAAAAGCTGGAGTAACTCAGCGAGTCGGGCAGCATCTCTGGAGAAAAGCAGCAGGTGGCATTTTGAGTCGGAACCCTACTTCCGACTCACACTCTCAGACTTCATACATGAGTCTCCGGCCCAAAACGTCACCTATTTGTTTTCCCAAGAGATGCCTGACCTGCTGTGTTACCCCGGCAATGTTGATCTATCTTCAACGTCATTGGCTTCTCCCATGAGTAGATTCGGTAAGGCTTTATGCTGTGCTAAACTCATGAAATGGTTCAACATTTTCAGATCCATTAATGATTGAAGTATAGCAACAAAAACCATTGACTCAAACTAAATCCCATCTTCTTTTAGTCAGCCCCAGTAACTGTCAATGGGCCTAATCACCATTCTCAAATTATTGGCCATTTGGATGCGCACCCCTTTGGAAATTGAACTCAATAACACCATGTTATGAATCCAGCACTGACACAATGTTCAAATCGCCACCTCCCTTTTGGAACAAATGGACAAAACCTAGCATGTGATTCTGTCCTTAACATTTGCTGCAATACTTTTTTTTTAACGTATATTAAACAGGGACTGATCAAGAACAGTCAACATGGATTTGTGCCTGGAAGGTCATGTTTGACAAACCTTGAATTTTTTGAAGAGGTTACTAGGGAAATTGATGAGGGTAAAGCAGTGGATGTTGTCTATATGGATTTCAGTAAGGCCTTTGACAAGGTTCCCCATGGAAGGTTGGTTGAGAAGGTTCAATCTTTGGGTGTTAATGGCAGAGTAGCAAGATGGATTCAACAGTGGCTGAATGGGAGATGCCAGAGAGTAATGGTGGATGGATGTTTGTCAGGTTGGAAGCCGGTGACCAGTGGGGTGCCTCAGGGATCTGTGTTGGGTCCACTGTTGTTTGTCATGTACATCAATGATCTAGATGATGGGGTGGAAAATTGGATAAGTAAGTATGCAGATGATACTAAGATAGGTGGTGCTGTGGATAATGAAGTAGATTTTCAAAGTCTACAGAGAGATTTGGGACATTTGGAAGAGTGGGCTGAAAGATGGCAGGTGGAGTTTAATGCTGATAAGCATGAGGTGCTACATCTTGGCAGGACAAATCATAATAGGACGTACATGGTAAATGGTAGTGAATTGAGGAATGCTGTGGAACAGGGGGATCTAGGAATAACTGTGCATAGTTCCCTGAAGGTGGAATCGCATGTAGATAGGGTGGTAAAGAAAGCTTTTGGTGTGCTGGCCTTTATAAATCAGAGCATTGAATATAGGAGTAGGGAAGTAATGTTAAAATTGTACAAGGCATTGGTGAGACCAATTCTGGAGTATGGTGTACAATTTTGGTTGCCTAATTATAGGAGGGATGTCAACAAAATAGAGAGAGTATAGAGGAAATTTACTAGAATGTTGCCTGGGTTCCAGCAACTAAGTTACAGAGAAAGGTTGGACAAGTTAGGTCTTTATTCTTTGGAGCGCAGAAGGTTAAGGGGGGACTTGATTGAGGTCTTTAAAATGATGAAAGGGATAGACAGAGTTGACGTGGATAAGCTTATCCCATTGAGGGTAGGGAAGATTCAAACAAGAGGGCATGACATGAGAATTAAGAGACAGAAGTTTAGGGGTAACATGAGGGGGAACTTCTTTACTCAGAGAGTGGTGGCTGTGTGGAATGATCTTCCAGCAGAAGTGGTGGAGGCAGGATCGATTTTAACATTTAAAAGTAAAGTGGATAGGTATATGGACGGGAAGGGAATGGAGGGCAGGTAGATGGGACTAGGGGGAAATAAATGGTCGGCACGGACTGGAAGGACCGAGAAGGCCTGTTTCCGTGCTGTAATTGTTATATAGTTATGTTATATGGTTATATTTTTTAATAGCTTGAGTTGATACCTCTCCTGACCACTCTTAATGTTATTTCACTTTTTTGTAAGCTGGCCTGATGTACCAATGTCCAACGCAAGACTCTTTACCCCATTCTCCTATTTGCATTTAGCAAGGAAATATGTAGGTCCTCTCTAAAATCTGATTTTGTTACAAGGAAGTTAGTTTTAATTTTTTGTTTAAGCTGAATATATACCTAAACTATTGACCATTCTTGAATGCGGTTGAACTGTGTATGATATAACATTAAAATCTCATGCAATGTGATATTCTCAGCTTTATTGGCAACCGCGGGTCAGTAATAAATTGCCTGTAAGGTCACTAAATTTCACAGGTGCCAGGTTTCCCATTACTGGGAACGAGATAATAACCCGCCTGTCTGTAGTCATTTGAATCACTCTCTTAATGGGCACATGTTTGGCCTTTTTGGCTGAAAGTTGTATTTAATCACAATTCCATTAAATTACCACCTGTCCGTAGCAAACGAGAGTCGCGATGTGCACAGATATCTAACAAGTAAGGAAGCACCCATGTTCATCCAAGCTGGCATTTTACAAGACATCCAATAACTTAGGTCAAAGCTAAACAAGCATCAGCTTTGATCCAAGAACACATTGAAATGACAGAAAACCGTATTTGCTTTACATTCACTGTGATCAGTATTAGACGCTGCACCACTGAACGGCATTGATTCCTTGTACATTCTGTCTTAATTCTTCATAGGTTGCATGGAGAGCATGAAAGTATCATATTCTGAATTAGGTTTCTGTGAGGTGCCTTGGGACACGTAAATGCAAATTATTGGTTACCTTCCTTATGCGGCAGCTGCTTCTTCTACTCTGCCAGTACTTCTGTTCTCTCAATTTAGATGGGATGCTCTTGGTTGCCTTTCATTTTGTACCTGACTTCCCCAATTCATCTTCCCTAACCTCTGTCAATACTTGTTCACATTCCTCAATGCCAACATCCTCGCCAAATTCTTTTGGTCTGTACTAAAACCATAACACCCTTGAAAGAGGAGTTAGTCTGACTAATGTGACTGTAAAACAGTCAACAATGGTGAAGTCAATAGTGTAGGAAGGAACTGCAGATGCTGGTTTACACAGAAGAAAGGCACCGAAATGCTGGAGTAACTCAGTGGGACAGGCAACGTCTCTGGATGCTGAAAGGAATGTGTGACATTTCGGGTCGAGACCCTTCTTCAGACCTTTTTAGCGGAGATAGAATTTGGGGATAGGGCCAGTGTACACCTGGAACAAGGATTGACATACCCTACAAAGAGTCAGGCATAGCTGGAGCCCATATGTGTGCCCATGGCTATGCCTTGGATTTGGAGGAAGTGTGAGGAGTTGACGAAGAAGTTGTTCAGAGTAAGGACCAGCTCTGCTACGCAGAGGAGAGTGTTGGTGAAGAGGGGTCTCGACCAGAAACGTCACCCATTCCTTCTATCTAGAGGTGATGCCTGTACCACTGAGTTACAGTATTCCAGCATTTTGTGTCTATCTTCGTAATGAAATCATGGCTACAGCAAACACAGAGCAAGCCCAACAATAAAAGCCGTGAATGCGGGACCATGACCATGGAATTATAGGAGACATGAGAGACGTAAACTTGTTGGACAATCAAAATCCTACTCCACCACAAGATAGTCTCGGCGATCCACTGCCATCCTATTCCTTTTCTAATCACTCATATCCCTACTTATAGCATCTCCTGTGCACAAGTTCAATGCCACTGTGCACAACCAGGCCACTGAATGCATCAGACTACTGGGCACATTTAGTGCCACACATAATTGCACATGTTGATGACCTTGGAACAAAACCACCTCAATCACCATTATCGCTTAACAATTGGAGGATTCCAGCTGATCTGATGGCTCATTAAGGCCGTGCACAAATCATTTCCCTCCCTATATGAACAACACTTAAAATATGATGGTAAATACATATGTACTTATATTGCTAACTGTGGTGGTAGTATCCATAGTTTGTTAAGATTAGTCCATTCTTTCCATCCAGATAGTGATGTATTCTCCAATTTAGAATCCTGATCTTCATGAGAATCTTCGTATAGTGATTGAGTCAAAACCTAATGCAAGTAATTCATGAATCTGGGAATTACATTTCATGTTTGGGGCCGATTAGGAAAAGGGGAGATGCAGCGCGACCTGGGTGTCATGGTACACCAGTCATTGAAAGTAGGCATGCAGGTACAGCAGGCAGTGAAGAAAGCGAATGGTATGTTAGCTTTCATAGCAAAAGGATTTGAGTATAGGAGCAGGGAGGTTCTACTTCAGTTGTATAGGGTCTTGGTGAGGCCACACCTGGAGTATTGCATGCAGTTCTGGTCTCCAAATCTGAGGAAGGACATTATTGTCATAGAGGGAGTGCAGCAAAGGTTCACCAGACTGATTCCTGGGATGTCAGGACTGTCTTATGAACAAAGACTGGATAGACTCGGTTTATACTCTCTAGAATTTAGGAGATTGAGAGGGGATCTTATAGAAACTTACAATTCTTAAGGGGTTGGACAGGCTAGATGCAGGAAGATTGTTCCCAATGTTGGGGAGGTTCAGGACAAGGGGTCACAGCTTAAGGATAAGGGGGAAATCCTTTAGGACCGAAATGAGAAGGAATTTTTTCATACAGAGAGTGGTGGGTCTCTGGAACTCTCTGCCACAGAGGGTAGTTGAGGCCAGTTCATTGGCTATATTTAAGAGTTAGATGTGGCCCTTGTGGCTAAGGGGATCAGAGGGTATGGAGAGAAGGCAGGTACGGGATACTGAGTTGGATGATCAGCCATGATCATATAGAATGGCGGTGCAGGTTCGAAGGGCCGAATGGCCTACTCCTGCACCTAATTTCTATGTTTCTATGTTTCTATGTTCATTGTCACAGGAATGTTTTCAACCACTTTTAGTCATTGGCTATTCACCTTTGCCAGATATTTCTGCCATGTCCCATTTTCACTGCTGTTGACGGGTTACGTACGTAATTTACTTGCAGGTCCTTGCCCTGGGCGCTGAAAGATCGCCCACCATTTAGAGAGATTTATTCCAAATCTGGTTGAGAGCAGGAGAAGAGTCCTTAGTGGCAGTGGGCCAATCAATCTAACACTGCAACACCAGCATATTCAATCCACACTTATGATGAAGGAAGATAGAGGAATATTATAAATCTAGTTTCTATTTGAGATTGTGGACTGAGGGAATACTAAACTTTAAAAATGTATATGGAAATCTACCTGTGTATTATGAAAAAACATTTAATACAATTAGGATATGACCTGGCTACTTATGCAACCCTTCCCCTCATCTCTTACCACCTATGCACATTCACCTTTGATGCTAAAGATCTACTGTTTATGCAACACCTCATTTTTTTTCTGCATAATTATTTCCCTCTCCTGTGCAATCTGGAAGCTATTCATTTGGTGTTGTTCCATTATGCTGTTGATGGTAGAGGGTTGTTGTTGTCTTATGGTGTTCCACACGGATTGGTGCTGAAACATATATACGGATAGTATTCCCTGGTCGGTCTGAATGTAGTGGGCTGAACGGCCTGTTTCCATGTTGCATGACTCTCTACTCATATGACAATTCTTTATATCTCAGTAGTTGGGCGGGAATGTACAAATCACAGCCACTCTAAATCCCACTCTAAAGCACATAAGCTCCCTCACTATTAAGAAATGGCATTGCTGTTGTATAGCAGCATATCGGGATGTTCTTATTTTTCCAAATGTTCTGATGCTACAATTGCTTTGGTTTAGACCAATAAACTTAGAATTATCTAGGGATCATCTCTCCAGCCAATGATCTCCATTTATGAGCTAAGGTATTCAGGGAATAATGATGGTCAGTCTGCAATTCATTTTCATCTTAAACAAACCATTGCAATGTTGGTTATTTGTACAACATTAGTTAACACTACTCATAGCTCTTCCTGATGCATCATTAGTGGACATGATGGGACCCGCAGTGTTCATGGCCAGTGACTAATTGCACTGTCCATGGATGAAGAACATTTATAATGAAGGAGCTGTAACCAATTATTTGTATAAATCAATATATTCACTTGGGCATCTAACAATTGCAATTGAATTGAAATATTAATGAGTATTAAGAGTAAAATTGCATCATGTCATCTGAATCCGAGACTGGGAAAGGATGAGGAATCTATCTCCTTGCAACAACTGTATATGTGAACCTGTACTGTATCAATATTAATTGCATCAAGATAATAATGGATTGAATTCTATTCAATGAGAAATAAAAACAATACCAGTTTTGATTTTGTCAAACACTTTCTGAAATGTACAGCTGAAATGTTAAATTTTTCTAAGCCTGTTACAGAGAGATAATTTAACAGTCCAGTTAATTCATTCGCCAATACTTTTTGTAACTGAAATGGAGTCATTACTGGCATAATTTATTTTAATCTTTATTTTCCCTGCTCTCTATTGCCTCAGTGGAGAATACTTTCACCAGGAATGTCAGAAACCTTCCAGCCAACATAATTAAAACCAAATTACTCATCAATACCTCAGCAGTTAATTGGACCTTGGGTTGCCTGGATTGTTGCTGGGTTTCCAACACCACAATAGTCATCACACTCCAAAAGCCCAAAGTTAGGCAGGAGTCAGCTGTGAAGAAATCCATTAGCTTTGTGTTTGGAGCATTTTAAGCATCATTTTGATGCAATTCTGTGCTTATTCCCTCCTTGGGTTCTTAGATGGAAGTAAGTGTGCAACAGCACACTGCATCCGGAACATGTTTTCACACACGCAGACCATGCAGGTCATGACTATTCCTCTTCACTTCCAGACACATTGCTTCATGGAGGTGATCAGTTCAGTTTTATTTTGTCATATGTAGCTTAGCACAGGGTCAACGGTACAATGAAATGTGTTTGACAAGACAACGGGTCACCTCAGCAATGATATTAGAAGGACAAAAATAAGATTTAAAAAAAGATAAGATTAAAGTGACATTGGTAGGTAAAAGGCAATAATAAATAAAATAATCAACATATATGATGTGTTTATGAGTTCAGAAGCCTGATGGTAAAAATAGTTTTTAAGTCTGGTGGTACGTGCAGCCATGCTCCTGTATCGTCTGCCTGACGGTAACAAGGAGAACAGTATGCATGCTGGGTGGCTGTAGTCCTTGATGAGGCACCGCCTGTAGAAAATGTCCTGAAAGGCCGGGAGACAGTTGGCAGTGATGTGCTGTACCGACTTCACCCTCTCTGTGGTGATTTGCGGCTGTGGGCAGAACAGTTCCCGTACCAGACTGTGGTGCAGCCCGTCAGCAGACTCTCGATGGTGCATGTGTAGAAGTTTGTGAGGATGCTGGCGTTCATGCCAAGCTTTCTCAGTCTTCTCAGGAAAAAGTGCCACTGGCGGGCTTTCTTAGTTACTGTATCCATGTGCAGTGTCCAAGAAAGGTCCTCAAGGATGTGCACACCGAGGAACTTGAAGCTGCTGACCCCTATCAACCTCAGCATCACCGATGTAGATAGAGAGGTGACCACTCCCCTGCTGTCTCCTGTAGTCCACGATCATCTCTTTAGTTTTGCTGACATTGAGAGAGAGGTTATTTTCCTGGCACTAGCTGTTTAGTTCCTTTTCCTCCTCTCTATAGGCCGTCTCATTATTGTCCGTGATGAGGCCCAGGATGGCTGGAGAGGGAGGGGAAATAGCTCCAAGGATCTCCGAGCTTGATGGGATAACTGCATGGAAGGGTTGCATTACGATGAGGGCACCAGCAGATCCTCGAATACCGCGATCAGACAGGGATGGTAAAAGGTAGCTAAAGTTCTTGCCACCTGCAGTGACATGCTTCAAAGAATACTGTAAAATCTATCATGATCTCACAAGATTTGTCCAGGTGAGTTCTGCAGCCCTTTGTTACAGCCTTTACCTGTATAGCATACAACCCCCCCCCCACCCCCCCCCCTCCCCACTTCCCCCTCTACTCATAAACACAGACACACCCACTGCCCATATAGCCCTACTCTTGCATAGACATGCACATCCAGCTAGACAGACATGTATAGATACAGTGAACAACGCATTACATTTAGGGCATTCATCTTGACATTAAAGCAGTGCTTTCATTCTTCATTTTAGGCAAGGTCACCAACGATGGGAGGATGACTATTGGCTGGCTGGCTGGATGACTGGCTCCTCGTGTTCACCAGCTGACCAGGCAGGAGAAGAGAAGGTCCTACTTCTCTCCGGAAGGCCTACTGAGGCACAGATAAAATCCAGAGCAGAGGCGACTTGAAATCTAGACATGAGGAACTGCAGATGCTGGAACCTTGAGAAAGACACTAAGTGCTAGAAGAACTCAGCGGGTAAGGAAACATTGACCATTTTTCTTTCCACAAAACTCCTTGATCTTCTGAGCTTTCCCAGAGGTTTCTGCAAAAACAGTTTCAGAATTCTAGTATCTTAAGTTTATTGATTTTATTTGTGAGCTTTGGCTGACTGAGGCTGTCCAGCTGGTAAAGTGCACACATCGCATGAAGACCACTGGACTCTACGGTTGGTGTAAGTTACATGTTCATCCATACTGCACGTCTGTTGCTGATGAACAATGACTTCATAGACTATTATTAGTAGACTATTATTTCTATTGAACAGCAAATGAGCAAAGAATATTCAATAATGCATTATCCTTTTATGAGTTACATCACATTTTAACTTAATAAATATGGATGTACAGGAGCTCATTCATGGGTTAATATGTCCATGGTCAAAGAACTAAAACATTGGGGATTCGAGGTCTACTCCTCCAAGTCAGATAATTAACTTTACATTATCAGTGAAGATGAATTTCTGATTTAATGTTGATAATTCCAAATTCAATCTTCTATCATTCTGCAGAAATCTCTTTTCGAGAATGAATTATTCCTTGGAGATTTCAACTAAGCCATTACCTGAGAGCCTTGATGCTATAAACGAGGTTTCATGCATATTACTTGTTACTTCTGCACAACTCTGGGAGGTCTTTAGCGCTGAATGATTAAATTTGATCTTTGCAGTTTTTAGCGAATTCTCATCCCAAATGTGCTACTCGTACAGGAGAACCATTTAAGAAAGTAATAATTGATGAAACAGGAGTGGAACCAAGATCATTAGTTATCCATTTTGTTTTTTGCTGACATCAATTGCATTAGTAAATTCCATGATCCGTGAGCCCAGGAGTTAGGTTTGATAGAACAGATGCTTTCGAGGAAGTGAATATTTAGTTGCTGACACTTGCTATCTTTTCGAGTTTGATATCTGAATAGATTTAAGTGTTCATTCCAGCCAAGTATTGTGCCTTTCATGGATTCTGTTTTATTTATTCATCTGATGTATGTAAGCTTTACCATTTAATATGTCAAATCCTGAAATCAAACTGAAGAGAGGTACTAATGAGTGCTCCATGTGCGTTGCCTTGTTGATTGAATGAATGGTATACAGGTAACAGATATGCAAAACTGCAGGAGTGATCAGATTACTTTGTTTTTGATGCAGATACCTTTCCATCTAGCAATCAATCAAATAAGATAATTTAGAACAAGTTGTCCTACAACTTTAGGCTGTGCACGCCCTACGCAAGAAGAAGAGATCTAGCAATGAATGATTTATCTGTGGGCAGATACGTGTGTACGCGCAAAACTGGGAATCTGAAATAATGTGGAAAATGCTGCACATAGTAAGTCAGGCAGCATCTGTGAAAAGAGAACCAATTAATGTTCCAGTCAATAATCGTGCCATGAGAACTTTCCTGCATCCTCCAATACTCTCCTGTACCCTCCTGTTACTTCGACATGAATAAATATCTAGCCGCTCCTACTCTGTGTGTAGTCAACAGCAGATGTGCTTCTGTTTGGAGCAAAAACGCCAACATGAGTAACATCAGCATGAGTACTGCATTGCAATTCATTGAGGCTATTGACGTTGATGAATACACTTGAACAGAATAGAATAAGAATATTCCAAATGGCAAGCAATCTGTCTTCTTGTGGAATCGGCCTCAATCAATTAATCTCCAGTAACTTCTACATTCAAGAAGCAAAGATGATGAATTGGACAGCAAAATGATCCTCGTTCCATTTCTCCAGTTTTTAAACCTTGGCTCCCTGCTGCCTGATTTTGCAGGCTCCAAATCGTTCTATCCCATCCTAATAATTTCCAAAGCCACCCCCTTCCCACTCAAGTTTATTCAGGCTCTCAAAAAAGTGAGACAGATTTGTTTGTACAGACAATGATAGGCAGCTGTACAGTAGTGAAGAGAACACTGGAGGCGAGGGTCTTTTCGACAGCTGGAGTCATTCGGTGGCTCCACTTGGTCTTTCTACAGAGAGTGCCAAATAACTTTGTCTCCCCTCATCTTGGGGATTGTTTTTGAAGTGCATTTCCACTAAACTGAAACAAATCCTCCAGTATTTTATTTACTGGTGTTTTACATAGATACATAGAAAACAGGCGCATATGTAGGCCATTCGGCCCTTCGAGCTAGCACCGCAATTCAATTTGATCATGGCTGATCATGTAGGTATGTTACAAAACTTACCTTTAGCGGCGCTGCACTTCTGCCGCTCCCCGTGTGCGCGACTTTAGCGCCTGTCAGAGGGGGGCGGGCTTAAAGTGCCGATTTTCACCAGACCAGGATAATCGATGAATGTCGGGCGATTTAATTGCGGAAGAAAAATCGCTCCGACATTTCATCCATTAAGGTATTTTTAAATTACTCTAAGTTATTTGTTAACTAGAGTAATTTAAAAATCACCTTCAAAAGCCGTGACCGCAGACCACCGGAAGCATTTTCCGTAGGGGAGAAAAAAAGGTAAATACTTTATTTTTTTTATTAAAAGTTGGTTTTTTGGGAGGCATAAATACTATTTTAATGTTGCGAAATGGGTTCCCCAAAAAATGTATGAACCCCCAGTATTTTCCCCCCCGACTTCACCGCTAACCGCAACGTTCCAATCCACCGCATTCCGCTAAAACCCACTCGCTAGTTGATTTAAATGGCCATTTATTTACAGGCATTAAACACTAAATTCCTTCCATTTGGCCCAGAAATTCATGAAAATGAGATTTAAAAATTATGTTATATTGTGGATTATTGTGTGAATGTTATTTGGACACTTAGGCAATTAAAAAAAAGTTTATCTTTTCTTAAGAAATTGATAGATGTTTAGATCTACTCATTGAATTTTGTAATTAGCTACAATTAGATAACTAACTAATTATATACTTTAATTTCAGGTAATCCAAGTAAGATTGTTTAATATTTGTTTCAGAATGCTTCAATCTATAATGACTGAAAATTTCATTGAGTTCTCTTAATTTTTAATAAAGTTATGGGCTTTTAATTTTTCCAGATCACAGCTTTTGAGTTAAGTCAATTGAAAGGCAATGGGAAGCAAGATACTCATTTCCGAGCATGAAAATGGCCATAACTTTCTTAATACTGAAGATATGAAAGTAAATTAGGTGTCAAATTAAACTTCTTGTTATGCTTTATCTGATGGGATAAATTGCAGACTTGATTTTTAAAATCTCAAAATTTTGTAACATTGCTAGATCATGCACAATCAGTACCCCATTTCTGCCTTCTCCCCTTATCCCTTGATTCCGCTAGCCCTAAGAGCTCTATCTAACTCTCTTTTGAATGCATCCAACGAATCGGCCTCCACTGCCTTCAGAGGCAAAGAATTCCACAAATTCACAACTCTCTGGGTGAAAAAGTTTCTTCTCATCTCAGTTCTAAATGGCCTACCCCTTATTCTTAAACTGTGGCCCCTGGTTCTGGACTCTCCCAACATCGAGAACATGTTACCTGCATCTAGCGTGTCCAATCCCTTAGTAATTGTATATGTTTCTATAAGATATCCTCTCATCCTTCTAAATTCCAGTGAATACAATCCCAGTCGATCCATTCTTTCATCATATGACAGTCCTGACATCCTGAGAATTAACCTCGTGAACCTACGCTGCACACCGTCAATAGCAAGAATATCCTTCCTCAAATTAGGAGACCCAAAACTGTACACAATACTCCAGGTATGGTTTCACTAGGGCCCTGTACAACTGCAGAAGAACTCTTAGCTCCGATATTCAAATCCTTTCATCATGAAGGCCAACATGCTGTTAGCTTTCTTCACTGCCTACTGTACCCGCATGCTTACTTTCAGTGATTGATGTACAAGGACACCCAGGTCTCATTGCTCTTCCCCTTTTCCTAATCTGACACCATTCAGATAATAGGCAGACACAAAATGCTGGAGTAACTCAGAGGGACAGGCAACATCTATGGAGAGAAGGAATGGGTGACGTTTCGGGTCAAGACCCTTGTTCAGACTGATGTCGGGAGTGGGCGGGACAAAGATGGAATGTAGTCGGAGACAGTAAGACTAGTGGGAGAACTTGGAAGGGGGAGGGGATGGAGAGAGAGGGAAATCAAGGGCTATTTGAAGTTGGAAACTCAATGTTCATACCACTGGGGTGTAAGCTGCCCAAGCGAAATATGAGGTGCTGTTCCTCCAATTTGCGCTGGGCCTCACTCTGACAATGGAGGAGGCCTAGGACAGAAAGGTCAGATTGGGAATGGGAGGGGGAGTTAAAGTGCTGAGCAACAGGGAGATCAGGTAGGTTAAGACGAACTGTGCGGAGGTGTTCAGTGAAACGATCGCCGAGCCTGCGCTTGGTCTCGCTGATGTACAGACGTTGACACCTGGAACAGCGGATACAGTAAATGAGGTTGGAGGAGGTGCAAGTGAACCTCTGCCTCAATATGAAAAGGCTGTCGAGGTACTTGGATGGAGTCAAGGGGGGAGGTAAATGGACAGGTGTTGCATCTCCTGCATGCAAGGGAAAGTACCTGGGGAGGGAGTGGTTTAGGTGGGAAGGGACGATTTGACCAGCGAGTTGCAGAGGGAATGGGCTCTACGGAAAGCAGAAAGGGATGGAGATGGGAAGATGTGGCCAGTAGTGGGATCCCGTGGAGGTGACGAAAGTGTTGGAGGATTATATGCTGTATGCGATGGCTGGTGGGGTGGAAGATGAGGACAAGGAGGGAGGGGGAACTAGAGCGAAGATATGGGATATCAATGAGATCCTAGTGAGAGCCTCATCTATAATAGAAGAGGGGAACCCCCGTTTCCTAAAGAATGAGGACCTCCGATGATCTAGTATGGAAATCCTCATCCTAGGCGCAGATGCGGCGTAGACAGAGGAATTGGGAGTAGGGGATAGAGTCTTTACAGGAAGCAGAGTGGGAAGAAGTGTAGTCTAGACAGCTATGGGAGTCAGTAGGTTTGTAGTAGATGTTGGTCAATAGTTCGTCTCCTGTGATGGAGACGGTGAGATCCAGAAAAGGCAGGGAGATGTCGGAGATGGTCCAAGTGAATTTGAGCGCAGGATGGAAATTAGTCGTGAAGTTGATGAAGTCAGTGAGTTCTGTATGGGTGCAGGAGGCAGCACCGATGCAGTCGTCAATATAGCGGATGTAGAGTTCAGGGATAGGGCAGTGTACATCTGGAACAGGGATTGTTCGATGTACCCAACAAAGAGGCAGGCATAGCTGGGGCCCATGCGAGTGCCCATTGCTACGCCTTGGACTTGGAAGAAGTGGGAGGAGTCGTAGGAGAAATTGTTGAGGGTAAGGACCAGTTCTGCTCGGTGGAGGAGAGTATTGGAAGACGGAAATTGGCTGGTTCTGAGGTCGAGGAAGAAACAGAGGGCTTTAAGACCTCCCTGGTGGGGGATGGAGGTGACTGGACATCCATAGTAAAGATGAGGGAGTGTGGGGCTGGAAAACGGAAGTCATTGGGGAGACGAAGAGTGTGTGAGGTGTCTTGGACATGGGTAGGGGGGGATAGAACCAGAGGGGATAGAGTCGAGGTATGTGGAAATTAATTAGGTGTGACATGAACAAGCAGAAACAATGGATCTGCCAGGGCAGTTCTGTTTGTGGATTTTGGGGAGAAAATAAAATCAGGCCGTGCGGGACTGAAGAACGATAAGTTTGGAGGCTTTAGAGCGCAGAGAGCCGGAAGTAATAAAACCAGAAATTGTGTGTGATATTAAAGTCTGGTGCTCGTCATTCAGATAATAATCTGCCTTCTTGTTCTTGCCACCAAAGAGGATAACCTCACATTTATCCACATTATACTGCATCTAACATGCATCGGCCCACTCATCCAACCTATCCAAGTCACCCCGCATCCTCATAGCATCCTCTTCACAGTTCACACTGTCACCCAGCTTTGTGTCATCTGCAAATGTGCTAATGTTACTTTTAATTCCTTCATCTAAATCATTAATCTATCTTGTAAATAGCTGCGGTCGCAGCAATGAACCTTGCGGCAGCCCACTAGTCACTACCTGCAATTCTGAAAGGGACCTGTTAATTCATACTCTTTGTTTCCTGTCTGCCAACCAATTTTCTATATATGTCAATACACTACCCCCAGTACCATGTGCTCTAATTTTGCCCACTAATCTCCTATGTGGGACATTATCAAAGGCTTTCTGAGTCCAGATACACTACATCCACTGGGACTCCCTTATCCATTTTACATGTTACATCCTCACAAAATTCTATAAGATGAGTCAAGCAAGATTTCCCCTTCATAAATCCATGCTGACTCGGACCGATCCTGTTACCGCTATCCAAATGCGCCGCTATTACACCTTTAATAATTGACTCCAGCGTCTTCCCCACCACCGATGTCAGGCTAACTGGTAAATAATTCCCTGCTTTCTCTCTCCCTCCTTTCTTAAAATGTGGGGTGACATTAGCTACCCTCCAATCCAGAGGAACTGATCCAGTATCTATAGACCATGTTCAACTCGTCTGCCATTTCCTTGTTCCCCATAATAAATTCACGTGTTTCTGTCTTCAAGGGACCGACATTTGTCGTAACTAATCTTTTCCTTGATATTACATTTGATCCTTTCAACCCTGCATGTTGTCTAAATGTTTTTAGAACCTTGCAGCTCAGTTGAATTGTTAGATGAATGTTCCTCTCCTATAGTACAACTGTGCACTCACTTCTACAGAAATCAAATGCATACATATCACAAGATTATGGATGCATGCCTGACAACATGCTGAACTGAGCAAAACATAAGGTTTTGGAGGAACCCAGCAGATCAGGTAGCAATTGAGGAAGGAATGGACAGGTGACATTTTGGGTCGGGATCCTTCTTCAGACACAACGTCTCCGGTCCATTCAGCCCCCAGATGTGCTTGATGCACTGAGTTCCTCCAGTACATTGTGCTTTGCTCAAGATTCCAGTATCTGCAGTTTCTTGTGTCTCCGACATCCTAAACTGACTTTCGTCTGATGCAGTTAAAATGGCCAGGATTCATCCATGTTTTCCGGAGATGCTGTGCTGAGTTATTCCAAAGTTCTGTGTATTTTTTTAAATGGTCTCGTCAACCTTATGCGATGAGTTTCTAGGCAGCCCCTCACTGATGCTCTTAAAGATTATTATATTCTGATTTTGGCTGATGGAGCACTTCCATTAATGTAGATGCCTTCAAAAAACAGGTCACTTGTAAAAGGTCCTCCGTGAAGAAGACTGTTCAATCAGTCTGTCAGGCCCCTACTTCGTCACTTGTCTACGTTGAGTCATCTAAACTCAGCCTTAAGCTAACAATCACCTTTGGTTAGCACTTCAAGGTGAATCCCTTGACCTGTTGAAGAATGTGTGTGTTTGTGTGTCAGTCAGGGCATATAGGATTTAACTGAATATTGATACTCTTTGCTTTTGAATATGCTATTAACTTTCGTTGGGCTGTAAATTCTTCTGCATGGCCTACCATTTTTGTGTGCCATTCACCGTAAAAAAACAAACTGAGTACCGTTTGAGATCTACTCCTGCGATCGCTCATTGATTTGGTTGAAGTGCATTGGGCATGTGATACACTCAAGCAGAGGTCACTGTTCACTTAATGTAATCAGTCATGTGCATGGCACAGTGTGTAGACAGGAACTGCAGGTGCTGGTTCAAATCGAAGATAGACGCAAAAGGCTCAGGTAGTAACTCTGGAGAGAAGGAATGGGTGACGTTTCTGATCGAGACCAGGGTCGGGTCTCGACCCGAAACATCAGCCATTCCTTCTCTCCAGAGATGCTGCCTGTCCCACTGAGTTACTCCAGCATTTCAAGTGCATGGCACAACTTGATATAATTTGCACTAAATTATTTTATTCTGGGCATGGCCATTCACAGTCCAGAACCAGGGGTCACAGTTTAAGAATAAGGGGTAGGCCATTTAGGACAGAGATGAAGAAAAACTTCTCCACCCAGAGAGTTGTGAATCTGTGGAATTCTCTGCCACAGAAGGCAATGGAGGCCAATTCACTGGATATTTTTTCAAGAGAGTTAGATTTAGCTCCTGGAGCTAAAGGAATCAAGGGATATGGGGAAAAAGCAGGAACGGGGTATTGATCAGCCATGCTCATATTGAATGGTGGTGCTAGCTCGAAGAGCCGAAGGGCCTGCTTCTGCATCTATTTTTCTATGTTCCTTGTGTGTGGATATAACCTAAATATTGTTAGGGAGAGCATTCTGGGATTTTGACCAAGCGACGATGAAGGAATGACAATCTATTTCCAAGTAAGGATGGTGAGTGCATTAGTTTAGTTCAGTTTAAAAATACAGCATGGAAACAGGCCCTACGGCCCATCGAGTTTACACTGACCGTCGATCACTTGTTCAAACTAGTTCTACGTTATACCACTTTCACATCCAATCCCAACAAAGGGGAATTTTTACAGAGGTAAATTAACCTATAAACCTGCACACATTTGGGATGTGAGAGGACATCGGAGCACCCGGGAGAAACCCGTGCAGTCATAGGGAGAACAGGCAAACTCCACACAGACAGCACCCAAGGTCAGGATCAAACCCAGGTCTTCTACTAGCTGCGACACTGCCATTAAGGGCAGATTTGTGTGTCTGTGTGTCAGTCAGGGCATACAGGATTAAACTGAATATTGATGCACTTTGCTTTTGAACATGCTATTAACTTTCACTGGGCTGGAAATTCTCCTGCGTGGCCTACCATTTTTGTGTGCCACTTACCGTGACAAGTGTTCAGAAGATGCTGTCTCAGGGATCTGGGTGACTTGCTGCACTGCCTCCTATAGATGCTACAAACTGCTTTTACTGCACCTCAATGGTGAAGTGAGTGAATGATGGTGATTAGGTCGTCTCTCAGGTGGACTATTATGTGGTGTCGAGTTTCTTGAGTGTTGCTGAAGCTGCACTGACCCAGGGATCTCCAAATGCTGCACAAAATGCATATCGATCCTGACCTCAGGTGCTCTCAGTGTGGAGTTTGCATGCTCTCCCTGTGACCATGTTGGCTTCCTCCAGGTGCTCCAGTTTCCTCCCAAATCCCAAGGACGTGTAGGTTTGTCGCTTCATTAGCCTCTGTAAATTGTTCTTGGTGTGTACGGCAGTGGATGCAAAAGTAGAGCATGGTTTGAGCGGATGATCAATGGTCAGCACGGACCTGGTGGGCTGAAGGGCCTATTTACATACTATATCTTTTCAGTTTTATTCAAAACCCACCTCCTAACATTGCACAACCCTCCGATCTTCCATCTGTTGAAGAAGGGTCTTCACCTGAAACATCAGCTATTTCTTTTCTCCCGTTACCCCAACATTTTGTGTTTATCTCCAAAGTCCCATCTCCAAATCCTACATGACCCTCTGATGTCCCACCTCCAAATGTTGCATGGCGCTCCAATACCCCATCCTTCCACCTCCTTTGCTTTGCTGTTGCCCCAGCTTCAAATCTGTTTTTACCGAGCACTTGCCCCTCCCTGGTACAATAACTGATATTTGAACATTTGACAAATAATACCAATCACTAGCTGCAAATCGCACAGAATTAAGTTGCTGAACGTTTTAAGTGCTACTGTATCATATTTTACACTATGACAGGCCTGCTTGACTCCTATGAGGTAATCACGATAGAGTTTCATCCTTGTTATCGATTGTATTTATGATCTGATACTTAATAGCGAATAAATCTTGGTACATTGCACACAGAAAGATCAAAGACTTCCAGTAAATCTGCTGAGTTATAGCGTGCATACGAGAGCAAAATATCTGATAGTGAGATAGGTTCAGAGTGGAGGTCTGTGGTCTCTTGAGGCTCAAAGCAAGAAAATTGCGTTGTATTAGTAGCTTTTTAATAGATCAGTTAAGGAGAACCTCATCAAGTCTGCTTCAAGCAGTCAGACGCATCAATCAGAAGACAACTTGAAATTACTTTGAGACTGTTAGAAAATGAGGATGGGACATTCACCATGGATAATGCAAGGGGAAATAAAATCACAGGGATTGATTTATGGTATGGATGACCTGGCAATAACAATAAAAGGTGTTGCTGTGAATTTTGAAGATGTAGGCCACTGTAAACCTTTTAGTTGCTCTTTGCCAGCATTGAGTAAATTAGCAAGCACTGGCTTCTGATTGTTTCACTGTCAACCCACGGATTAATGTGCAGTGAAGTTGAGGTCTTGTTCTTTGGAAACAAAAGGGGTCGACCAATGATCCCAAGGTGCTGGGAATCTGGTTCAGATGAGCTGGGTCGAGCACCAGGAACTGGGTGGAAGGTAAAGGTGCAGAGGCAACACTGGTATAGAAACATAGACAGAGAAACATAGAAAATAGGTGCAGGAGTAGGCCATTCGGCCCTTTGAGCCTGCACTGTCATTCAATATGATCATGGCTGATCATCCAACTCAGTATCCCGTACCTGCCTTCTCTCCATACCCCCTGATCCCTTTAGCCACAAGGGTCACATCTAACTCCCTCTTAAATATAGCCAATGAACTGTCCTCAACTACCTTCTGTGGCAGAGAATTCCAGAGATTCACCACTCTCTGTGTGAAAAATGTGTTTCTCATCTCGGTCCTAAAAGACTTCCCCCTTATCCTTAAACTGTGACCCCTTGTTCTGGACTTCCCCAACATCGGGAACAATCTTCCTGCATCTAGCTTGTCCAACCCCTTAAGAATTTTGTAAGTTTCTATTAGATCCCCCCTCAATCTTCTAAATTCTAGCAAGTACAAGCCGAGTCTATCCAGTCTTTCTTCATATGAAAGTCCTGCCATCCCAGGAATCAGTCTGGCGAACCTTCTCTGTACTCCTCTATCTGATGATCTGGAGGAAAAAACCTGGCCTTCAGTTTTTAGGTGCTCTCAGTGTTATTGTATTTCGCACTGGGTCTGGGGCACTGTGCATCTGTGGCATGATGTTCTATGTGTGTGTTTTTGTATATGGTTGTGGTATGTATGCACACACACACACACAGTCACGCACTCACACTGGTTGAGTTGCTGTGAGCAGTTTCAGTTTAGTTTATTGGCACGAGTACCAAGGTACAGTGAAAAGCTTTATTTGCGTGCTAACCAGTCAGCAGAAAGACAATACATGATCAATGTGTTTTGGACGTGCAGTAATATGGTGTGTGGCTGTGGATGTGTGGGTGTGCTAGGAGTGGTGCGGTGTGCTTAATCCGATAATTAATTCCACTTGTAGCCATAATCTTGCCCTGGTCCGGCAACTTCATTCAGAAGTCAATGTGTAAGCAAGCAGCCTAATAGGCAAGATTGAGTCTGATCACCTAACCAGGTGCAAGAGGCGATTTCACCATCCATTGGATCAGTCCAGCAACAGAAAGAAAGCAAAAATACGACTAGAATGCCTGGTCTTAGTTGTCCCAGGCAGGAACGATGCAACTGTGAGCTCGGATTGAGGACAAGGTGAGACTAGCTTGTGTTATCCTCCACATTCAACATTAATTTGGCTCAGACATGAAGATTTATTTATAAGGTGTTTAAAGAATCATTGTCCTTGGCAATAGCTCCAATCTTAAAAATAAATGGAATCCGACCTGTGTTAATGGTTATTATGTATATACGGACATCGACCAAAACTCCTAACTTCTTATTAACTTCAATTCATTTAAAACTTGAGGATTGTTACTGCTTGGGAGTCAATGTATACATGCTTTGCGAAACCAATTGTGTCAATTCTAAGAATGAATAGAAAATTAGCTCTATGATTGTTTTTTTACAATATTTTTGAAATACTGGATAACCAACCTAGATCAACAACTTCCTTGTATATCCAAATAAATTCACAAAGTGTGGAGTAACTCAATGGGTCAAGTGCCAACTCTGGAGAACATGGATAGGCATAATTTTGCTTCGGGACCCATGCTGTTTGACCCATCGAGTTATTAATGGAACAAAGGAGTTAAGATCACTCTAGGATTAAATGGAAGAGCAGAAACATTCTAGGGCATCAATGTTTCTAAGGCCAATTAACCTCAACCCTTGCACGTGAAATGTTCATTGTTACTTCACAATGTCTGTCGAGAACTAACACCTGGCACGATATTCCTGGTTTATCATGGAGCAGTGAATTCCACTCAACGTTGTGCTGATTATGGCACAGGATGAGGCCATTCATCCCATTAGATCTATGCTGACTTCTGGCATAGAAATCCCATCAGCACCATTTCCTTTTCTAATTTTCCAGTAACCTATTTTCTCTCGCATGTCCAGAGCAGACAGCAGAAATACCATCCAAACTGTATCTGTAAAATCTTCCAAATAGAAGGATAAGTAAAGCAATGGCAGCGTTCCCTTCCAGGCCCCTGTATTGAGGCCCTAATTACGCCCAGTTGGATCAGATGGGAAGGCCAGCGTTTGCCCACAATCAACCTCTCCACTTGTGCTCAGTCAAGGCAAAACATTATCTGGAAGTTAAATCAAAACTATTCTCAAAGCCTCCTCAAACAAGGGCAATATCCCAAACCATTCATGGTATTTCCTTGCTCATAACTATTCAATATAGCGAAGGAATGCTTCATTTTGAACAGGCAGAAATCCAGCAGGAACACATTCTGACCCACTGTCTGTGGATCCTGCAATGGCCTCATCAGTCATCTGTAAACCCACAGAACTGGAATGGAAGCAAGTCGTTCTTGATCTAAAGAGATTACTTCGGAAGGATGCACGTATCCTGCAGGCAATAAATGTCAATGTTTTCAAGAGAGAGTTAGATTTAGTTCTTAGAGCTAAAGGAATCGAGGGATATGGGGTAAAAGCATGAACGGGGTACTGATTTTAGATGATCAGCCATGATCATATTGAATGGTGGTGCTGGCTCGAAGGGCCGAGTGCCCTACTCCTACACCTATTTTTCTATGTTTCTCTATGGACCTGCTAAAGTCAACTTATTCAGTCATACAGGAACAAGCTTAATTTGGGGTAACTAAATGTCTTTCTTGTGAAAGTATGTCAACCAACAAGATAAAACTGGGCTAATGCAATTTTATTATATACATTTATATCTTGTTCCCGTGCAACAGGCAGTGCCATGCCACATATCTTGCTCGTAGTCTCTGCTGGTGCCGTTCTGCAAAATGGTTGGTGAGAGGTGAGAGCGATTCTGAGAGAGATTAGTTTCATTCATCAAATTCCTGGTGGGAAGCATTCCATCCTTTCTCCCAATTGTTTTTTAGAGTATGATGGGACTGAATCCAAGCATACACTTGCAATGCCCATTTTAATAATTCACTTCTTAAAGGAGCTGGAGAACCAACCAACTTGAAAAAGACAGTTTGGGGATTTATACCCACTAACGCTTTGGTAATATTGAGATGAACTAAAGGGAGGTTCCGTTACATTTCCACAGCGAGAAATAAAACAAAGTAATTCACACTTTTATGTTCCGAAAACTAAGTAATCTGAAGAAGAATCCCGACCCAAAATGTCACCTCTGCATGTTCTCCAGAGATGCTGCCTGACCCGCTGAGTTAACCCAGCATTTCTTTGGTATAAACCAGCATGTCCAGCTCATGCCACTCTGTACTGGTGAATCTCGCATCTGGAATCCCAATCAAAGATGGCAATACCAACAAGGGTGTCTATGTATTTCAGTAGTAGATAGAAAATGGCACATGTTAGGCAACTTGGGAGTCAAAAGAAAATCAACTGTACAATCCTATAATGTCAGTAATTCATAATTTACATGATTTATAATATATTCCGTAATAGATATAACCTGTAACTAATATCCAAAATCATTTCAATCCCACAATGTTTACAAAGTAATTCTCCAGGGATAACAATTTCTAATCAGTTAACAAAGCTGACAACAAAACTATAAAATAAAAAACCAAACATTCTGAAAATGCATAATATCATCAGCATTTACAAAGAGGAAAGTTTGAATGCATTTCAGTTCGAGCATCAGTGTACGAGCAACACCTTAATCGGGACCCATTTGAATCCTGAATCTGATCAAGCTTTAATGCAGAAAATCATACATGATTAGCACCCGGTTGAAACCTGAATTTTGCATTTGCCTTTCAGAGCCAGTCTGTTTACAAAAGCCTCTGATTTTTTTTTGAGATTTCCAGCACTCATCATTTTTACCCTCTGCAGTTAAAAAAAAAGGCAGCCTGCTGTAACCGCATAACTAATCATCCAGAACATTGTCACCTACAAAAAGAGATATGAAGTAGAATGAATTAAACATGAGGCGACAAGCACAGCCAGCATTAATAGTGTAAAACAAAATCAATGGATTATCTTATGACTCTGATTACGCTGCAGTTCTTTGAGAATCTTTCCCACTCTTAATGTGCAATCTAGTTGTCAACTTACACAAGCTTATTAAAAACATGGTCGAGCATTATTTAAAATATTTACAGCTTGTCTTTTAATTGTCTGCTTCAATAAGCAACAGCTCTGGAGTGCGAAACGGGTTGGGAAGTGGGCCAAAGTCACGCTTGGCAGAAGACAACATGTTCTGAGGCAACATTGCTTTCTAATGGTTCCTCTTGATTTATCAGCATTCAGGCGCCAATGGCTGTGCGGTGATAAGAGAAGGTCCCAGTTCCAACTGATTAAATATGAATTATCTGGTTATACCTGTTTTGGTAATAGACTGAAGCAGTGAAGAACAATTTTTCAGAATCTGCAAACTGGAAATTATACTATGTGACAATGTAGAATTAAAAATGAATATTCTGAGATCTTTCAACACCAGCGTTGACCTTTTATGGTTAACTGTTAAGATAAATGTCTCTTAAAATACAAGGAAATAATCTTGTATGCCAGTAAAGTCAATTTTACCACAGCCATAAAAAATAATTGAGTAAAACCAACAGCAGCATAGAAAGGATAAATTAGCCTTGGAGGAAATGCAGATTTCACCAGAATGTAGGGGGGCACTTAAGGTTAAACACGAAGAAAGATTATGCAAGCTTTTATTCCTCAATAAATAAAGATTGAGAGAGTTTTGATTAAATAAAGCCTTTAGGATTTGGATAGTGTTGATATAGAGAATTTTTTTACTGAGAGAATAGGAAAGGGGACAATAAAAGTCTGAGGCCACCTGTTCAGTGAGGCTGGGAAAGTGTCCTGTACACAAACATCAAAATTATCCCTCAAAATGTAGTCATCATAGTTAGAAATTTGAAAAATTATATGGTAATTTCTGCTAACTCTTTGAGAAGCAGCTGAGATACATAAGTGGAGTTAGACTATGGATCAGTTATCTTATTGAATATTGGAGTAGAGTAGAGGGGTTCTTTGAACTAATCCCACTTAGCGGATATCAGTGACATGCTGAGCTTGCGTGTTAACAGACATGAGGAAAATTGAAGGGTTTTTATGATCAGGTGCAATTTCCATGATTAATTTTAAAATTTGATAAATTTGATGTACAGGCACTCCCCGAATTACGCAATAGCTTTACTTAAACTTGCACTTGCATAAAGAATTCTGTACTAAGGCAGTCTGTAATTTCAAGTTTACTTCGGAAACAAGCCGGCAATGGCGGCAGTACTTACCCAGAATGCCACACGCTGCAGAAAGTGCCCCAGGCGCAGTTGGGCATCGCTGGGACAGTTAATACTCTCAGTGAATTATTTTTGGCAGAGAATGGGAATGGTGATTCCGATTTACGTAAAATCTGACTTCGATAAGGGATCACGGAATGCAACCCTTACATAAGCCAGGAAGTGCATGTATTGTGTTATCTGATGGGTACAATATTAATCTGAATAGATTGGATTGCATGCGAACAAAACCTTTCCACAGTGGAAATATTGTAGGAGCTATGAGCTGCAGTTACAATATTGTACACAAATTGTCATGCGTACAATGTGACACCTATATTAATCATGTTATATTGTACGCATCACACTAATTAACCAATGCCAAGTGGCCCCAGGCCTAGTGAGGCCACTGTGGCACTAATCTGCAAGTATACATAACATTGTTTTACATTGGAACTGGTGTGTGACACAAATTGGCACTCAGATTACCATGCAGTATTCTGTATTGATGCATCCCCAATGTTGGCATTTGAAGTGAGGCACATGGATAACCTTGCCTACTCATAGGGAAAATACCACCGAATTGGCAATTGGGGGATTGCATTCTATCGATCAGTGGCATGTTACAGTTTGGCTGTGAAACTGAGGAGGTGAGGCTGCTTCAAAAATGTGGAGGTTTAAGGAAGAATTTCAGAAATAGACTTTTTTATTGAGGCTTTGAAGAAATAGTTACAGCTTGGGAAGGGGAAATTAATTTGTATGATTCTGCAATGCTGCAATCTTGCTGTGAAGTTGCATGGTTAATGAAGTAGAAATTTTATTAAAAATGGTTTATTAAATGTGCTCCATATATCAGGCCCTTATTGCATAAAGCACTTTTGTCCCAACTATAGGACTGACGTGATATTTGTCAAGAGGGTACATATAACTTTCAGCACTTGAGCAATAACATTTTTATGCCTTTTTCAATTCTGTCCCAAAACAAAATATGTCTAAATCTGAAAGTTTTATTTTTAACTTGAAAGTATTTTCTTGAATTACAGCTATCTGCTATTTTCTTCTGGCCGGTGTGAAAAATGCATTTTAAAATGGTGATACTTTTGGAGTTGATGCCCTCTGCTGGTGTAACAGTTTAAAAACAACTTCAATCATCTCAGCTGAACATTCATCAAAATTCATACTTTTACTTCTAATTTAAAATGCCTGAATGTCAGTCTGAAGAAGGGTCTTGACCCAAAACGTCACCTATCCCTTCTCTCCAGAGATACTGTCTGACCCGTTGAGTTACTCCAGCTTTTTGTGTGTTTCTGTTAGTATCTGCAGTTTCTTCCTACACAGGTAGATATTCGTTCAGGACTGCTCTCTAGTTGAGGAACAGAGTGATGCCTCAGGTCTGAGACCCTTCCTCAGAGAAAAAAGCGAAAATAAGTATTTTTAGTTTTGCTTAAAATCTGTAAGATGTTTTTCCATACATTTCAATGCTGTTTTGCAAAGCTGCTCACTCAGAATTCCTTCAGTTGTAGCAATCACTGCACGCCCAAAAATAATTACTGTGAATGTAAATGAAAAATGGAAAGACATGCATTTACATGACGTTTCTCATTTCCTTAGGATGCATCTAAGCTCCTTACAGCCACAAACATAATCTAGTATCATTGGACATCATGCCTAGTATCATTGGACAATGCTTCTTCAGCTCTTTTTTAAATACACTTCAATGAGATATCCCCCGATAAGTCACGGAGACTCCCAAATTAGCATCACGCCTGAAAATGGCGCATTCAGCAGACTAGCATTTCTTCAATGCTGCACTGAAATGCTGACCTGGATTTTGAGCTCAGATCTCTGTGTTTATATATTGATGTCGATGTCAACTGAATTGAGCAAATGACATTGATAGTTACACAAAAAGCTGGAGAAACTCAGCGGGTGCAGCAGCATCTAAGGAGCGAAGGAGATAGGCGACGTTTCGGGTCGAGACCCTTCTTCAGACTGGTCAGGGATCAGGGAAACGAGAGATATAAACAGTGATGTGGAGAGATAAGGAACAATGAGTGAAAGATATGCAAAAAAGTATTGGTGACAAAGGAAGCAGGCCATTGTAAGCTGTTTGTGGTGTGAAAATGAGAAGCTAGTGCGACTGGGGAGGGGGGGGGGGAGATGGAGAAGGAATGTCAGGGCCAGAGGGCTGAGGGAGAGGTGGGGGGGAGGCAGTCTGGGTTAACAGAATTGAGAAAATTCAATGTTTAAGCCCAGAGGATGCAGACTCCCCAAGCGGAATATGAGGTGCTGTTCCTCCAACTTGCGGTGTTGATCACTCTGGCCGTGGAGGAGGCCCAGGACCGAGAGGTCGGATACGCAGTGGGAGGGGGAGTTGAAGTGCTGAGCCACCGGGAGGTCGGGTTGGTTATTGCGGACCGAGCGGAGGTGTTCGGCGAAACGATCGCCCAGCCTCCGCTTGGTCTCACCGATGTAGTGAGACCAAGCGGAGGCTGGGCGATCGTTTCGCCGAACACCTCCGCTCGGTCCGCAATAACCAACCCGACCTCCCGGTGGCTCAGCACTTCAACTCCCCCTCCCACTGCGTATCCGACCTCTCGGTCCTGGGCCTCCTCCACGGCCAGAGTGATCAACACCGCAAGTTGGAGGAACAGCACCTCATATTCCGCTTGGGGAGTCTGCATCCTCTGGGCTTAAACATTGAATTTTCTCAATTCTGTTAACCCAGACTGCCTCCCCCCCACCTCTCCCTCAGCCCTCTGGCCCTGACATTCCTTCTCCATCTCCCCCCCCCCCCTCCCCAGTCGCACTAGCTTCTCATTTTCACACCACAAACAGCTTACAATGGCCTGCTTCCTTTGTCACCAATACTTTTTTGCATATCTTTCACTCATTGTTCCTTATCTCTCTACATCACTGTTTATATCTCTCGTTTCCCTGATCCCTGACCAGTCTGAAGAAGGGTCTCGACCCGAAACGTCGCCTATCTCCTTCGCTCCTTAGATGCTGCTGCACCCGCTGAGTTTCTCCAGCTTTTTGTGTAACCCTCGATTCTCCAGCATCTGCAGTTCCTTCTTTAACAAATGACATTGATAGTTGTTGCAACTTTTGGATAAGTTCAGTTTACCACTAGATGGCATTCAATGAATGTACTTGAACAAAAGTTCAACTTCAGATGCAGGGAATGTAATTTTAACCAAGGCATTGAGACATAACTATTGCATTGCCCCGTACAACACATTGTTGGGACACCGGTTCTTCACTTTAGGTGCTTGCACTTTAAGCTACCATATTATTCCACAGGAGCAGAGAAACAATTGGTCAGTCTAACGGTGGGTTTCTGCCCACATCACCTATCTCAGAATTTGCATCAGATTGAAAATGAGAAGAGCAAGCTTCAAAGAGAGTCCATGTCAAGACCAATGTTTTTGAAAGACTAATTATTTCCGTACAACAACAATAAGTCTACTGTATGCAAAGTATTTAGTTTGGGGGAAAATAATCTGGGGAGAGCATCTTTTGTGGGAATCGGATATAGTAACATTCAAAGTAACACAGTGGTGCAGTACCATAGACTCGGGTTTGATCCTGATCTCAGGAGCTGTCTGTGTGAAATTGCCCTGTTCTTGCTGTGACTGCGAGGGTTTCCTCCAGGTGTTCCGGTTTTTGCCCACATCCCAAAGACATGCGGGTTTGTCGGTTAATTGGCCTTGTAAATTGGCCCTAGTGTGTAGGGAGTGGATGCAAAAGTGGGATAAGGTAGCAGTAGTGTGAAAGGGTAATGGATGGGCAGCGTGGACTTGCTGGTTGAAAGGCTTGTTTCCATTGCTAGATCTAAACTAAAACTAAACAATGAGATAATCATTTCCTCATCTAGTAAAAGTGACCAGTTACAAGATGTGCTTTATTTAAGAAGCTCAATAAAGATCTGGGATTCCAAAGAAATGCCATATATAAGTTGCAACAAGTTTGGGATTTCTGAATCTATGAATGCACAAACCCTGAACTTGGTGTTTGCCATCGCTAATCGAACTGCACTCAGATCTCACAGTAACTCCAATGCAGTGCAGAGATGGAGCATAAAGATGCATTATCTCCCAACATTCACTCTGGCGAATCCATCTGGGTAACAGGTTAGATCTGGCACAGAAATAATTTTGTTATTAATTTAATGGAGAGGAATGGCTGTGAGCGATCAAGATAACTTTTAAATAATGAACATTTACTCTAGTTTTAATTTACACATGTTAATTGCTTTTTCAGTGCTTTTAAAGGTTTTCTTATTTGGTTTTCCAGTTTAATTTGTGGGTGGCAATTGGATATCCGTTAAGGCATAAGTGATTTTCTCACAATCAATCAATTGTAACCAATTATTGATATTACATCCAGCAAATATCACGTCAAGTCCAAAGTGTAAAGCACCCTGAAATAGTATGCATCTTATCTGCAAGAAGAGCAACATTTACACAGCAAAAAATATCACATTGCACCATCACCAATTTCTAACATAGCTTTGATTGATATCTCTGTGTGTGCATTGAATTGGCCTGGATTATCCAACACAGAGTAGGGACTTTAAGTCATGCAACATTGACGATTTAAGAATCATTCTGGACATGGTGTTTACAGCATAAAACATGTGGGATAAAGATAAGAGGGTTAAAAAAAAGAAAACCAGCGTTTATCTTTAATGATTGTCAACATCTATAATTGCACTGGAATATCAGGATTTAATAGATTTTAAGAAGGAACTGCAGATGCTGGAAAACCGAAGGTACACAAAAATGCTGGAGAAACTCAGCGGGTGCAGCAGCATCTATGGAGCGAAGGAAATAGAAGGAAATGTTGCCTATTTCCTTCGCTCCATTGATGCCGTTGCACCCGCTGAGTTTCTCCAGCATTTTTGTGTACCTCAGGATTTAATAGGACTTTTTTCCCTTCCAAGTCACAAACAACTCCCTAATTGTTGGGGGGTGAGAGGCCTGCTGTTAATGCAATAGCTGGGGTGGGAGATTTCAACCTGCACTCGGTCCACCCTGTTTTATCTAATGCAAGCAACCCGGCGTGCACAATCAAATAAGATCAAATAGAACAAGCTGTCCTACAACTTTAGGCTGTGCACATCATACGCAAGAAGAAGAATGCAACAGCTGAATATTTATGGTACTACATAATGAACAATTTGCAACAGATCGTTTTGGTAATAGCAATGGATTGTGCTTTGGAAGTACAATTTTTACTACTATGAATATTTTCTGTACTTCTGGAAGTGTTCTGGCTTGAAGGAGATGATTAAGGTGTTGCTTAAGACAATGATTTCTCACCTCATGCAATTTACAGACAGTTTTACTGTGGGTTCTGCTTCCCAACTCAGCGAGAGTCCATCCCAGTGTCTCCCTCCGCGATGAGCAGCTTTGCCAGAATTTCTGAGTAGTAAGGTCCAAATACCATCCTGTTGTGGTGCACTATGTGGCTGAAAGTGGCGCCAACCTCCTTCAGTTCTGCCTGAATGGGACCAAGACCTCCTGGAAGTGCACGATGCTTACTTTGTGGGCTGGAGAGACTGAGGAATTCCTTCACATAGACGTTGATCCGCTCGCCTACAGAGAAACAATGAAACCAGCTACAGGTAAATACCTCATTAAGTTGGGCATGCTGCCAAAAATAATTGCTCAGTATTAGTTTTTTCTATTAATTCTGCTGCCAAAATAATGTAGGTATTCGTTTTTCTTACTTAATGGTTGAATATTTGACTGTGATTGTAAAATGTATCAACTTACTAATTATCGTGGTGGACTTAAAGATCCGGATCTTTTGTATTTGGAGAAACAAACATTTAATTGATTTTTTTCCAGAGGGGATATATTGGATGTGGTTAAATTATTTCAATATTTGCTTTGTATTTGAATAGTCTGAGCAGATGTTTACAGTGCGGTTGCACAATGAGATGTCTTGTACTTTGGTCTGCTTTACAATTGACAATATATGTGGATACAAAACCCATTTGTTGCTTGTTTTCACGATAAGGGGTTCAAACATTGGTGGATACTCCTCCTCAATTTTACCTTCTTGACTAATTGCTTAAAAGTTGTTCATATTTCTACTGCATCCTTGATTCTCACTTCAACATCTAATTATTTCCCTCCTGGCCACCCCCTCCTTCATTTAGCAGCTGTAGTTAATTATTTGGGGGCACGGCTGTGGTTGTTGGTATTCTTTGGTGGTCTGCAATGTGCTCGCCCTCTACTTCTATGCAAAGGCAATAATGGCAACTAAATGGGGTTGGGCGTGGGAAGGGATGGGCAATAGGCAAACAACCAAATGGTGAAACCCCTAGCTGATCCCTTTTCAATAGCCTGTAAGAATCGAATGAGAGTTAGTGCTAAAGCACATGACCAAGTAGTCCTTCAAAATTTGGGAATATCTACCAGCAAACAGCTTCACAGTGTAAATCTATCAAGGGAATTCACTCAACTGGGTGTCTCAATCATAAAATGATGTACACTCATGATAGTAATTATAGATAGGAATAATCAAAGTGATAAGAAGGAACTGCAAGACACAAAATGCTGGAGTAACTCATTGAGTCAGGCAGCATCTCTGGAGAAAAGGAATAGGCCCTCCTTCATACTCCTTTTCATACAGGGTCTGAAGAAGGGTCTCGACCCAAAACGTCACCTATTCCTTTTTTGCCAGAGATGCTGCCTGACCCACTGAGTTACTCCAGCATTTTGTGTCCATAATCAAAGTGATTTTGCTTTAATTTACATTTCCCTTAAGGAAAGGAAAACATAATTGTTTTTTATTGTAAAGGTCCTGTCCCACATTCCCGAGTTACTCACAAACTCTCCCGAGTTTTCCCCTTGATTCGAACTTGGAGAATGTCGGGGAATGTCGGTAGCGAGCTCGTAGGAGGCCGTAGGAGTCCGTAGATGTTTCGTAGCGGCTCGTAATGCCAGCCGTAGGAACTCGGGGCATCGGGTAAGTCGGGATGTTTTTTCAACATGTTGGAAAATGTCCACGAGTAAAAAAAATACCCCTGAGTACCGACGACCGACTATTACCGGAATTCTCCGAGTTGGAATCAAGGGGAAAACTCGGGAGAGTTCGTGAGTAACTTGGGAAAGTGGGACAGGGCCTTAACAAAGACAATATAGCACAATTTCACTCATTTACCTTGGATGTTGTACACAAGACTCACCTAGCAGAATACGAACAACATTGTGGCTGTGCCGAATGCTTCTGATTTGTCCTTTTAGAATTGCTTCTTGCTCATTTTTCAGAGGAGTGTAACCATGCTCAGTAAGTGTTCTGTTGACCTCTCTGTGGATCTGATCACTGAGTGCATGTAGAGCTTCTCCTAATCTTAATGCCCTGGAGATTGAGAGAGGGGAGCAACACAAGGATCTTTTAGTACAATGTATTATGCAGCTGCTTATGGCGATGGGCCTTTTGCTTATATATGTGATACATTGATAGGGAGAAAAAAAATGTCTGTAACTCAAAGCACCCACACCTTCCATTCCCTTCCAATGGTCAATGGAATAACGAGGGAGTCCTGTGGTTGGAGATGAAAGAGTGCCAGGACTGTGGTTGGAAATGGAGGAAGGAGTTATGTGGATGGAGATGGAAGATGGCGTATCTGGGCTGGGGATGGAGTAGGGAGTTCCAGGGGTGGAGTTGTAAGAGGGTGTGCCAGGGGTGGAGATGGGAGTGCTGGGGATGGAGATGGAAGAGAAAGTGCCATGGGTTGAAGATGGAGGAGGGAGTGCTGAAGCCAAGGTTGGAGATAGAGCGAAGAGGAAACATTGGAGTAGTGGATGGAATGAATCAGACACTAGGACATGAGAAGGTGTGATTATTCAACCCATAATTTGGAAGATTCCTTTACACAAAGAGTGACTGAGATCTGGAATATGTCAGATATTAAGACTACTTTTGGCCAGGCCAGAATAGGCAAGTCAATGCCTCAAGGATCCAGAGTTGTTATTCTGAAAAAACAGAATCAAATCAGCAAAAGAGTCTTCCATGTCCAACCCTGTCTTATGGTCGTAACTCAGGACATCAAAACAAATATACTGGAGATACTCATCCCACTGCCAGCTTCACGGATGCAATCTGCACACTCATGGCTAGAAGCTGATTAAAACAATGCAGTTTTCACCTGGACGTGCCGTCAAAATTGAGTTGTAACTATGCCAGGTGCTGAAATGCTTCGAGAGATTCTGTTCAAGAAGGAACTGCAGATGCTGGAAAATCGAAGGTAGACAAAAATGCTGGAGAAACTCAGCGGGTGCAGCAGCATCTATGGAGCGAAGGAAATAGGCAACGTTTCGGCATCTGAAGTTCCTTCTTGAACATTTTATCTACTCCACTGCGATATCTCCTCAAGGTATGCCTACTTTGAAGAAGTTCTCCTCCTCCATCCGAAGACAGTTTTACAACCTCCTCTCTGAAGAAGGGTTTCAGCCCGAAACATTGCCTATTTCCTTCGCTCCATGGATGCTGCCGCACCTGCTGAGTTTCTCCAGCATTTTTGTCTACCTTCTAGAGATTCTGTATTTATCGCTTCCTGGAGACGAATGGTCAGATTAACTTACTTGCAACTCAGCTCATCCAACAGCACACATGTCACCTGCTTTAGTTTATCTACAAACCCTGGCAGACCACCAATGGCAGCCCCCACTGCATTAGTGGTCACCAAAAGAACAGAAGCCACCAGAGTCAGCTGCTCGAGTCTCTGCTGCAGCCCCTGCAGACGGGATTTGTCCATCAGCACAGTCTGTACAAGGAAAGAGGACAACAGTGTTGGTTGACAGTACCTGACTAAAGAAAGTCAACAGTATCTAGTCAATCACCGCAGAACAGTGGGGCAGATGAGTGGTGGAACTACTGCGGATAATTGAAAATGTTTGGTCAGTTCAAACTCGAAATGATAGTTTTGGCCATGATGATTAACTTCACCCAATCACCAATAAATAATACGCGGTCAAAACCTGTCGTTGTCAGGCTCTGGGTAATGGAATATAGTGGGGGAAACTCACCTAGGTTCCTGCATGCTGGTTGCAAAGATCACTAATTCAAGTATTGAGACTGAATTCCATTGTAATCTCTGCTGAGATTATTGGAGACATGATTATTGATTTTTTTTTGTTTATTGAAATCAATTTTATCAATTAACTTATCAATGAATATTATGTTTACAGGCCTGTTATGCTGTTGCAAGTACGGATTTTATTGTTCCATTGTTGGTACATATGATACTTAAACTCTTGACTCTTGACTCTCTTAATATTTTTCACACTCCAGTGGTGTGACCCTGCATACTAATACCCCTTGCTTATATCCTGAGATGGTCGGGACATTCAGGAAGAGATGAAAGTAGCAACACCCTGTCCAGGGACCAAGCCAAATGCAACCAACCCTTGCAAATGAGTCACTGGTAAAGTAACGACAGACACAAAGTGCAGGAGTAACTCGAGGGGACAGGCAACATCTCTGGAGAACATGGATAGGTGGCGTGACGGGTTAGGACCCCTCTTCAGAATGATTGTGGGGGCATGGAATGAATGTGGGAGTGTTGTTTCTTCAGTTTGCGTGTGGCCTTACTCTGGCAATGGAGGCCCAGGACAGAAAGGTCAGTATGGGAATGGGAAGAGGAGTTAAAATGGTTAGGAACCGGGAGATCCAGTCGACCTTGATGGACCAAGTGCAAGCGTTCGGCAAAAATGTTGCTGAGCCTACGCTTGGTCTTGCTGATGTAAAGGAGCCCACATCGGGATGCTGTAGATGAAGGCAACAGAGGCAGATACGATAGAGGCATTTGGGAGGTTTTCATGTAGGCACATGGATGTGCAGGAAATAGAGGGATATAGATCACGTGAAAGCACAGGAGATTAGTTTAAGTCTTTATCATATGTATATGTCTTGTGCCAGTTCACTGTTGGAGTTAACCTTTGCATTCCAACAGGAGGGATATAATGCAGAGCCGCTGGGTGATAGTTAAGATGTGACGAGGGAACCATTAGGATCAATGAGCTCGTACATTGGTCGCGTAAGACTAAGGCTGATCCTGATGCAGCTTGTACCTGAAAATCCCCCCGCTCTGGGCCAGAGTCTCTGCTGCA
The DNA here is from genome assembly GCA_963514005.1 of Raja brachyura. Next base: position 32,537,379 of record OY740804.1, on the reverse strand, counting down.
ACTCTTGTCAATGTGCTTTGTCCACCAACACAGTCCCTAAAGAGACTCTAGTCATTTAGGCATTTTACCAGGTCTCCGATGGTCTTGGCATGAACTCTGCCGCCACTTGGTCACCCAAACCCGAGACTTTCTGGCTGGTGACTCCATTGATGTCCACGTACCTGACCTTGGCAGCTGTCTTTGAGCAAACTGCAGCTCCAAGTGGTTAATTACACTTGAACACTTGCCAGCTATTCAATAACATCTGTCTAAAAATCGCAACTAATATCTTCTGTTAATCAATAGTTATTGTGAATAATTTAATTAATCTCAACATACTTGTTTATTTTATAGGGTTAGTTATAATAGAACTTAGTGCACATCATTCTTCAGCTAACTCTATGCGGGCACTTTGTTCAGGGAACCTCACCCCTAGTGGCATAGAGCATGGCAAGTGTGATAGATGGCACAACATATATGGCTTAATATATCTGACCAGATATATTAAGCCATTTAACTTTTGGCCCCCATATCTGAGGAAGGGTGTGCTGGCTCTGGAGAGGGTCCAGAGAAGGTTAACAAGAATGATTCCAAGAATGAGTGGGTTAGCATATGACGAGCATTTGACAGCACCGGACCTCTACTCGCTGGAGTTTAGAAGATTGAGGGGGGACCTCATTGAAACTTACAGAATAGTGAAAGGCATAGATTGAGTGGGTAGACAGAAAATGCTGGAGTAACTCAGCGGGACAGGCAGCATCTCTGGAGAGAAGGAATGGTGACGTTTCAGGTCAAGACCCTTCTCGACCCGAAACGTCACCCATTCCTTCTCTCCAGAGATGTTGCCTGTCCCGCTGAGCAACTCCAGCATTTTGTGTCTAACTTCGATTTAAACCAGCATCTGCACACAGATAGAGTGGATGTGGAAATGATGGTTTCAATGATGGGAGAGTCTAGCACCAGAGGTCATAGCCTCAGAATTAAAGGCCACTCTTTTAGAAAGGTGGTGAGGAGGAACTTCTTTATTCAGAAGATAGTTAATCTGTGAAACCCAATGCATCAGAGGGCTGTGGAGGTCAAGTCGGTGGATATTTTTAAGGCAGAGATCAACAAATTCTTGATTAGAATGGGTGTCAACGGTTATGGGGGAAGGCAGGAAAATGAGATCAGCTATGATTGAATTGCGGAGTGGACTCGATGGGGCGAATGGCCTAATTCTACTCTTATAACTTGTGAACTTGTGAACTTACCTCTGGGTAAGTGTTGGTGTCGTGGTTCCATTTCACCAGGTTCATGTAGCCTTGATTAAGCACTGCAGCTGGGCTCAGCACTGTTGGTTGGTTGCTATGGTTCAGGGACATTGAATTGGACATTTCCTCAGTTGCTGCTTTCAGCCATGCAGTCGTGTGCTCCAAAGCATCTGAGCATCAGAAGTGAGAAGGTATCGATGTTAGACTGGTGTAGAAGAAGCCATCAGATGTGATTATTTGGTAACAGCAGGCGCTAACTAAACCATGTGGACCACGAGGTTGCTGGATTGTTCCTGGCCTGTGGTGGTTTGGTGCACACTGTTGCCACCCCCTCTGGGATTCAGCTATCATATCCCTCAGCACTGGTATCTCCTCCCTAAACTCCTACACCTCCCTCTTGTTAAGATACCGCTTAAAACTACCGTTTTGACCAATCTTCACATCCAAGACCTTGTCATTTGTTCACATGGGCTTAAATTGGGCTAATGAACTAATGTTATATGATTATACCCCTTGCTCTCTCCATTACATCCTGAGAAAATCAGGATAGGGAGATCGATTATTAAATTTACACTAAACAATGGTATTTAACTCAACTTTGGAGGAGGAAGGGATCGCTGTCGTCTCAATATGTGCAGCAAAATTATAAATGCTTTCAGATATAACATGCTACCAATTTAGCTACCAAAGTAAATCTTTCCCATGTTCATCACCACACTCTCCCTTCATTTCTTCCTGGTTCTCAGCACATTCACATGCAGTAAATCACTAATTAGAACATCGAACAGATCGGCACAAGAACAGGCCCTTCGGTCCACAATGTCTGGGCTGAACACGATGCCAAGACCAACTCTTATCACTCTGCACATAATTCATATCCTTCCATTCCCCGCCTATCTGTGTTTTTATCCAAAAGTCTCTTAAATGCCACTATTATATCTGCCTCCACCACTACTGCCGGCGGCACATTCCATGCAACTTTTCCTACAGCTTAACTTTTCTGACTAAATAACACCACGTCACAGAGTTACTTACTGGGCTGTTTGTTGAGGAACTCCTGGAACTTGCTGCGCTCATACTGAATGGACTGTTGTTGTAAGTGTGGCTTCAGAGTCTTAATGGTAAAGTTCACCATGTCGATCTTCATCATGTCCAGCACACGGAAGATCTCCCTGAGAGATTGTAAAACTGGATGGATTAATGGTGTCATTTCGAGAGGAACACGCCTTTTTACTCGGCTATGGTTAACATGGACCAGAATGCCTCAGGAACAAGGTGATTAGAGAGCAAAGAGACCTGGGACAGCCTTCAGTAGTTTCTCATCTGAGTCCATGAAGAGGATGAGGCACAGAATAAATAAGAGAAGGCAAGGCACAGGTTATTTCTAATGAAGCTTCATGTTTCAACAATCATGCACTTCAGTGATATTCATGGCAATAACAACTCTACATTCGGTGGGGGCCAAATGAAGGTAGTTGAATAATTTTCATTTCTAACTACCGGCCGTTTTTTTCCAAACAGTAGCTATTTGTACAGATTCCTTTTGGATTAATTTTATTGCCTCTTCCTTTGCTCCATTATCAACTACCTGTACTTCTAGCTTAGACTATTATCTCTTTAAGGGGCTGACCCACTTGGGCGACATAATTGGCGAGTTTAGAAAAGTTTGAAAAAAACGACATGTTGAAGACCTCCTTCGACTATGTAGAAGACCTCCTTCGACTATGTTGAAGACCAGCTTCGACTAGCTACAACTAACTTCGGGAAAATTGGACACCGAATAGTGGAGAGTGAAGACGACCTCCCTTTGACTATGATGAAGACTATCTACGACTACCTTCGACTACCCTTGATTACCTACGACTAACATGCCGACCTACTATAACTAAACCTATGAGTAAAAAAAGTATTGATATTTTCCATGGCGACCTTTTTACTCGCAGGCATTTTTTAACATATTGAAAAAACCGCCACAACCTAGCTGAGGCCTCGAGTACACGGGGACTACTCTCGAGCATGAAGGAGATTTACGAAGACCTCCTATGACCTCGTGTCGACCATGCTGCGAGTATGAGTCAAGGGCAAACTCGCCAGAACTCGCGGATTAGGTTGCCCAAGTGGGACAGGCCCTTTGATCATATGAATTTTCCTGCCTTCCCATTTTGATCTTTCCTACCATTAAGGTCATGAATCTGAACTGTTGGGACACATTCTCTACAGACACAGCCTGAGCTGCTGAGTATTTGCAGCATGTTCTGTTTTAATACAAAATAAATCAAATTATCTGCACGGGGAAAGATGAGATCTTGACAAGTTGCGAGGATCTTGGATGAAGAAACATGATGAGTAATGTGGTGCCGGAGTTAGTGTTAGGAACAGGACCAATCAACACTTTCAGAAGCGATAGGTGTAGTATTACATAATTAATGGCACAAAATTAATGGTATTGATGACACATGGGAAAGCATTGAGAAAAAAAAATGAGCAAGAGATTTTGTAGTCTCGTTATAATGCCGACTCTTGGCTTCTTTTGAATAAGCAAATTAAATAGTGAATTTCATTACAAAATGAAGTCAACATTGACTACAGGAGAATGTACTCCCTTTGTAATTTATAATTTTAACAGCTATCTATTATTTGTGAGTCCCTGTAAATCCTGAAATAACAAAATGTTGTATTTATATATTTATCCTTCACATAATAAAACGTCACAAGATGCTTCACAAAATTTAAATCAAGTTTGAGACAAAAGGGAATATGCGATAAGGCAGTCTTAAAGGTTCTGAAGAGGCATCAATATTTACAGGGTTAGTTCTAGTATACTCTGCTTGCCTCTCGTCACATACCTGAAGAGTGATACGGTCTCTGTGATGCTTTTCAGTTTCCTTATTTCTCCATCCCTGACCGGTGCACAGAGACTCCCCATCATGCCTATGATGAAGCCGGCCAGTCGGTGGATATCCAAGGCGTTGTGCTTGGCCTGTTGTTGGATCAGCTCTAGGTCCAGCACCTCACCGATCTGTGATCGTAAACGGGTGTGGCCGGGAAGCAGGAGTGCCAACAGCGACTGAAGAGAGAGAATACAACCAACAGTGAATGAGATCCAATGGCTCCACTTACATCTGATCCGTTTACTCCTATTTGATTGCAATCTTTATTAGCTCTGGAATATTTCACTCTCAAACTGCTAGGCTCTTCCGTTTTATATTGATTAACATTGAAATACAGAGCAATCTTCTGTCCGTTAAAGAAAACTGGGATATCTATGTCCCTCTCTTTCCTGTGTGTTCTCACGACATAGAAGGAGGCCATTAGTCCCATTGATCACATTCCCCAGTCACTTCCCTACAACATATTCTCTCTCACATAAACATTAACTCTCTCAGCACCACAGGTGGTCATTTACAACGGTCAATAGGCCAACAACCCTCAAGTCTTTGTGATGTGGGAGGAAACCCAGGAGAAACACATGTGGTCATCGGGAGAACGTACAAACTCCAATAGCAGAGATCAGAATCAAATATAGGTCACTGGAATTGTGAAGAACAGCCTCTTCCTCTCCTTCACCTTTCCTCTTTAAGATCTGAGAATGTTCCACTTGTTGAGGCACTTTGGTTATCTCCTTTCCTGTACCAGAATCTGGACGAGTTTTTTTCCCGAAGGATAAATTTAGGTAGGTGCACAGATTTAGATTTTGAGAGAGAAGAGCTCTTTGGCAATCCTGTTTTCTTTGGCAGTCCCTCAGATTTGGCTTCAGTTTTGGATTTGCAGGTTCTGAGCCGGTTAATGAGGCCATGTGGAAACGACAGACTCTTCCACAGATTGGGGGCAGGTGGTGTCTGAGAGACTAGGACAGATAGTTTGTGAGGCTTCCAAGGTAAACATCGGCAGAACCCTCAGGGACATAACTCCAAACATTGGAAATTGCTTCTGAACTCCGATAGTTTCAATGAATTCCCATGTATGTCAATGCAGGAGATCAGGAAACCTTGGCTTAAATTCAAGGTGAGTGAGGAGTTAATGTAGCCGTTGTATTCACCAAGAAGTGAGCAATTTGTGAAACATTCTCTAACCCCAGCGCAAGGGTAAACATGGATTTGGCTGTTGTACCATTAATGTCACAAGTTTCTCACAAGTTTGGCCCAACTCTTTGGCACTGATTCTATGGGATCGTCTTATTCAAGGCAGATGCCCAGTGAGTGTGAAAGATTCTGCTGTGCTATAAACAGCTGCTTTCAAGTTTCAGTGATAAATTCCAACCTGCCACTTCCAAGGTAGAGAACTGAGATCTGGGCCAATTGGCAGGTCCACATTAGTCCAGGGTCTCTGCCTCACCTCTTTAACTTCTTGCAGCAACTTGATGGCGTGGGAGTACTGTGGTGGCGTCTCACCCAGCTGGGCCTGCAGGCTATCCCAGAACGCTCTGTGCACAATGTCCTTCACTCTCCTTTCCAGACTGCAAAAGCAATGAACAGATATTTAGCGGTGAAATCCCGAGAAATGGGGAAACAAAGCTGTATTGAAGAAGCATGCAGTGCAGTAACAAGCCTTTTTGCCCAATGTCTGAATGGGTCTTTGGAAGAGCTAAGAAGAATATTATTCTAATTTGCCCTCTTTCCCTGTGGTCCAATAATCCTCTTTCTTCTAATAACACTCCTGTCACTTTTGGAGGTTATTATTGTATCTATTTTTACGATCATTCTCAACTATATATTTCAAGTCATATCTCCTCTGTGTACACATTTATCCTACGTAAGCTCTGATCTTCAGTCAGTCACCTTACATCTGTGCACTCTGGCACTGACATGCCTGTCAATAGAAATATTGTTTTCTATGTATTCTATTAAAACCTTTCAAGATTTTGAACACTTCAATCATTCTCATCTTTTATCCTTTTTTACTATGAAGACAACCCCAGCTTCTCCACTCCCTCTCCTGTGGGATATCACACTGGTAAATATGCTTGGCCTTCTCTCCTGAGGCCTTGATATTCTTGATAAAATGTGGTATTGATTGACTAGAAAATACAGCATTGAAACAGACCTTTCTGCCCACTGAGTTCATGCCGACCATCGATCACCCGTTTGCAATGTTCACTTTTACAGCCACTCCCTTGACATTAGGGGCAATTTTCAGTTAACTCACAAACCCACACGGAAATTGGGAGCACCTGGACAAACCCACATTGGCACAGGGAGAACATGCAGACCCCTTGCATGTTCCTTAAACCCCTTAGACACAGCACCCGAGGTCAGGATAGAACCTGGGTCGCTGTTGCTGTGAGGTGGTAGCTCTACCAGCTGCGCCACTATGCTATTTTTGCATCTGAAAATGAACACATTACTCCATGCCTTTCACATACAATAGTTTACTAATAATTTCCATGCATTTGTAATTCATTAATTAATTAATTGATTGATTAATTCATGTTTTTTTTTACATTTTTACATTAATTCATGGTTTTTTTTACATTTTAGAAAATTTTCCTTCCATCTTCAAAATACTGAGTGCACCTCTCGCCAGTTGCACAGTTTCTGGACAACTGTAAAATGGCACCATTTGATTCACATGAATTCACCTCATTTTGTCTATCACAATGAATCACTTACTACTTCTCAGCATTCAATTTCCGCTGCCATATGATCTCCCAGGTTACCAGACTGTACACTTCATCCTGATGGCACCTTGTAGTTTATTACCTCTTTTAAGCTGTGTCCTGGGCAGATTTTGAAATGCTGCCCTGTGTATTCCACCCCAGGTTATTAATATGTATCAAAAAGAATATTGGGTCCAAAACAATTCCTTGGGAACATCAAAGGTAAACAAAAATGCTGCAGAAACTCAGCGGGTGAGGCAGCATCTATGGAGAGAAGTAATAGGCGATGTTTTGGATCGAGACCCTTCTGCAGACTGATGTCGGGCTGGGGGGGGGGGGAAGAAAGGAAGAGGCGAAGACAGTAGGTTTGTGGGAGAGCTGGGAAGGGGAGGGGAAGGAGGGAGAACGCAAGGACTACCTGAAATTGGAGATTTCTACCCAAGCGAAATATGAGGTGCTGTTCCAACAATTTGCGTTGGGCCTCACTCTGGCAATGGAGGAGGCCAAGGACAGAAAGGTCGGATTCGGAATGGGAGGGGGAGTTGAAATGCTGAGCCACTGGGAGATCACGTTGGTTATTGCGAGCTGAGCGGAGGTGTTGGGCGAAGCGATCGCCAAGCCTGCGCTTGGTCTCACCGATGTAGAGAACATCATTGTTAAAAAGCACCAGTTCACCATTACAGTTTGTTTTCTGTCTTTTAGCCATTTTATGCCTTTGTTTCATTAGTAAATTGGGTTTTAATTCTTATAATTAGTTCCTTCTGTATGGCTCGTATTCATTGAATATCTATTTTGAGTTTAGTTTATTATCACATGTACAATGAAAAGCTTTTGTTGCATGCTAACAAGTCAGTGGAAAGACAACATATGATTGCAATCGAGCCATCCGCAGTGTACAGATACATGTTAGAGGGAATAAAGTAAATAACGTTTATTGCAAGATAAAGCCAGTAAAGTCCGATCCAAGATAGTCCGAGTGTCTCCAATGAGGTAGATAGTAGTTCATCCAGTTGTTGGTAGGATGCCTGATAACAGCTGGGAAGAAAATATCCCTGAATCTGGAGATGTGCATTTTCGCACTTCCATATCTTTTGCCCGATGGGATAGCAGAGAAAAGGGAATGGCCAGGGTGTGATTTGTACTGGATGATGCTGGTGGCCTTGTCGAGGCAGCGTGAGATGTAATTGGAGTCAATGGAAGGGAGGTTGGTTTGTGTGACAGTCTGTTCTGTGTCCACAATTCTCTGCAATTTCTTGCAGTCTTGGATGGTGGTGTTTTAGTTTAGTTTAGTTTAGCGTGGAAACAGGCCCTTCAGCCCACCGGGTCCACACCGACCAGCGATCCCCGCACATTACACTATCTTACACCCATTAGGGACTATTTTTACATTTATCAAGCCAATTAACCTACAAACATGTACGTCTTTGGAGTGTGGGAGGAAACCGAAGATCTCGGAGAAAACTCACACAGGTCACGGGGAGAACATTCAAACTCCGTACAGACAGCACCCGCTCACGTAATCGGGATCGAACCTGGGTCTCCGGCGCTGCATTCACTGTAAGGCAGCAACTCGACTGCTGCACCACCATGACCACCCATTCCCAAACACCATGCTGTGATGCATCCTGATCAAATGCTTTCTACATCCCATACGTTATACCTTGTGAAGTGTGTGGGGGGGGGAGAGGACAAATAATTTAATGAGAAGTGGTAAATTCACCCTTTACCTGTTCTGCGGTGACTCCATCTGCTGGATCTGGAAGTTGCTGTTTATGACAACCTCATGTGCTATGGCCATGTTGGACACATCACGAGCAGTTTCCAGCACTTCAGTCACAGATACTAACCGTGTGTGGCTGCCTGTGGAAGGGACAAAATGTAGACTGTTTGCTCTCATTTTCACAATAACCCCATCAAATATCTCTGAACCTACATCAGAATGGTTAGGATTTACATCACCATTTAGTTTGAACAAATCACATTTTGCTCTGATTCAGGTCAATGCAGTGAATATTGTCGATTACCATTTTTTTCCGATCATCCACTATTTACCTGTCCAAGGTCCACTCCCTCACTTCCATCTTTAACTATATTTTCTTCAGCAAATCCTTCACTTCTTTCCCTTCAGTTTAGAAACAAAGTTTTATGAGGCCACAATGGTACAGATTTGAGTCTATCTGCCCCATATCCATCACTAGTGTGTTGAGCTCACAACACTCTGCCGTAACCATACTGTGCCATACATGATTCCCTATATACGGCTTAGACTCTTACCCACTTTACTGGTGTGTCTGCTTGTTACAAAGTCTCCTTATGACCTGAAGATTAATAGAAACATAGAAAATAAGTGCAGGAGTAGGCCATTCGGCCCTTCGAGCCTGCACCGCCATTCAATATGATCATGGCTGATCATCCAACTCAGTATCCTGTACCTGCCTTCTCTCCATACCCCCTGATCCCTTTAGCCACAAGGGCCACATCTAACTCCCTCTTAAATATAGCCAATGAACTGGCCTCAACTACCTTCTGTAGAGGAGAATTCCACAGATTCACCACTCTCTGTGTGCAAAATGATTTTTTTCATCTCGGTCCTAAAATATTTCCCCCTTATCCTTAAACTGTGACCCCTTGTTCTGGACTTCCCCAACATCAAGTCAAGTCAAGATCGGGAACAATCTTCCTGTATCTAGCCTGTCCAACCCCTTAAGAATTTTGTAAGTTTCTATAAGATCCCCCCTCAATCTTCTAAATTCTAGCGAGTACAAGCCGAGTCTATCCAGGCTTCATATGAAAGTTCTGTCATCCCAGTAATCAGTCTGGTAACCTTCTCTGTACTCCCTCTATGGCAAGAATGTCTTTCCTCAGGTTAGGAGACCAAAACTGTACGCAATACTCCAGGTGTGGCCTCACCAAGACCGTGTACAACTGCAGTAGAACCTCCCTGCTCTTATACTCAAATCCTTTTGCTATGAATGCTAACATACCATTCGCTTTCTTCACTGCCTGCTGCACCTGCATGCCTACTTTCAATGACTGGTGTACCATGACACCCAGGTCTCGTTGCATCTCCCCTTTTAATCGGCCACCTTTCAGATAATAGTGTAGTTTCCTGTTTTTGCCACCAAAGTGGATAACTTCACATTTATCCACATTATACTGCATCTACCGTGCATTTGCCCACTCACCCAACCTATCCAAGTCACCTTGCAGCCTCCTAGCATTCTCCTCACAGCTAACACTGCCCCCAGCTTCGTGTCATCCGCAAACCTGGAGATGTTGCATTCAATTCCCTCATCCAGATCATTAATATATATTGTAAATAGCTGGGGTCCCAGCACTGAGCCTTGCGGTACCCCACTACTCACTGCCTGCCATTCTGAAAAAGACCCGTTTATTCCTACTCTTTGCTTCCTGTCCGCCAGCCAGTTCTCTATCCACATCAATACTGAACTGCCAATACCATGTGCTTTAAGTTTGTATACTAATCTCTTATGTGGGACCTTGTTGAAAGCCTTCTGAAAGTCCAGATATAACACATCCACTGGTTCTCCCTTATCCACTCTACTAGTTACATCCTCGAAAATTTCTATAAGATTCGTCAGACATGATTTACCTTTCATTAATCCATGCTGACTTTGTCCAATGATTCCACCACTTTCCAAATGTACTGCTATCCCAACTTTAATAACTGACTAGCATTTTCCCCACTACCGATGTTAGACTAACTGGTCAGTAATTCCCCATTTTCTCTCTCCCTCCCTTTTTAAAAAGTTAGGTTTAGTCTGATTTAATTAAGAGGTGGCGTGACATGCCTAAAGAAAACTAGAGATAACCATTTGTGGAAATAGTGGAAATGCAAATGGTACTGGAGAGAATTTCAGTTGAACTCTAGAAGCAGGGCTCTGTGATGCTCTATTGTTGCTAAATAACATCACCAATCATGGATCAATTTCACTTTAAAAGGAGAAGTGATTGAATTCTATTAATATTTGCATTTCTCAATTCTTCATATTTATGACATTCTACACCTGAGCACATTCATTAAATAACAAGTCTAAATTATATCAAAAGATAACAGTTTCCATATTTTTTAAGGACAGGAAATTATATTGTGACTAATAACATTTGAATGCATCACCCAGAAAATACTAACACTGTATTCACCAGGCCTTGTGGAATCGAATGTCATACGTTTAGTTAGTCCTGTTTGTTGAATACGGTACTTTCTCATGTCTCAAATCCAAATATTTTTAAGTGTTTGCCCAATTAAATATAAACATCTCACGACTTGGGATAGCGGCAAATAATTTGCTGCAGCAGGTAATTTTGGAACAAGTTTCTCTGCCCAGTATAGATCTTTTATGTGAAGCTTTCCACTGAAAATACAATATGGAAACAAGCCCAAATGATTTATGTTAGCGTTTTCTTCTCCATGCAAATAATAGTAGTAATTCTACTAGTCTTCTCTTCATTCCTCCATTAATTTACTCCCAATAATTTTCCCTCTATGTTCTGTACTCTGCCCTCTCCACCAATAAAGATGCTGCTCAACCTGTTAAGTTCCTCCAGCAGATGGTTCATTGCTTCATTATTTCCCATTTCCCTTCATGAGTCCAATTCAATCCCTTCTCCACCAAAGTAACATCATCAAACATCAATGAGTGCTTGGGGTGGGAGATTGCAACCTTCACGTGGTCCACCCTGTTATAACAAATGCAATCAATCTGGTGTCCACAAACAGAAGATCAAACAGAACAAGTTGTCTTACAACTTTAGCCTGTGCACGCCATTCGCAAGAAGAAGAATGAGTGCCTGCAGTTAACTTTCAATTAAATTTAAAATGCCAGCCAGTACAAAATGAGATTATTAAATTATACCATAATTTCAAGGCAGATCTGCTGCATAATAGGTCTAACGGTTGAGCTGTAGTTTGAGGAATAAGGTCCTTACACTCCCTGCTTCCACAACGACCTGCCTGCAAACTGCAGCAGATATTATCAGTCCTCCACACAGGAGAGAATGTGGATCACATCAAGCGGATCTCAGTCCATTATCCTTATTGTAACAAACTTGCACACAGCAGCCACCATGATACCATGCTAACACCAGCATGCATCTGGTTTCAAGGCAACTTAGTCAACCAATAGCCCTCTCGACCGGATAGATAATGCAGAGCGAATATTCCACCATAAATGTGCTTACAATGGCATAATCATGTGGTGAGTTGTTGGTTTCATAACTAACCAAGCAGACAGCACATAACCGAAAGTCCAGTCATTAAAACTGCTTGTAAAGCAGATAAATGAAAAATAGGGAAGGTCTGAAGAAGGGTTTCGACCTGAAACGTTGCCTATTTCCTTTGCTCCATAGATGCTGCCTCACCCGCTGAGTTTCTCCAGCATTTTTGTCTACCTTCGATTTTCCAGCATCTGCAGTTCCTTCTTACACATAATTGAAAAATAAATTGCTTTATGTCCTCTTATATTACTTTGGTCTTTGTTTGCATTAAACTGTACATTTCAAGGCAATAAAAAAAAACAAAGCTTAGCATGGGCATTTAGCATAGGGTTCCCTATTCAGCGAGAGCTCTGTCTGGCAACAGCTGTAAGCAGCATTGCAATTTTCTGATGCCACCCGACAGCGTCCTCGTGAAGGTGGGATTCTGTGCCAAATTGTCTGCTTCTGGGCGGCCTCATCCCTCCTGCATTCCAAAAAGAGACGCAAAATAAATGAGCAAGTGTAACTTGTTGTTTGTTGACTTCAGCATAATTGGACATTCAAATGGATATCTCCTATTTGAAGCAAACGCCAATAGACACTCCCCTGTTCCTGCAGAGAATGTGATATTTGCTTGGCATGTTGGATAGCAACATTTTAAAACCGTAACCAGAGAAAGTTTTGTACATAATGCCTGCTTTGCCAAATCAATGGGAGAACGACGAGGTTGATGCAATTAGAAAGTGACTTTAATTTGAAGACTTTTCAAATCAAATGCCATGTGATAGTGAACACATAAAAGAAGAGAATATTTTCTCGCCTCCAAAAATAACCTGTTGGCATGTATTAAACTGTGAGAATTTTCTGTCATCTGTTCCTAGATGTCTAGACAGCAGCTGTCTAGAAATGCACAACTGAGCTCCCTGCAGTGACTGGACATGTTAGTGGAGTGATATTCGTCGACTCTCTGGGTCCAATGGCTATGTATTATTATTTCAGGCTTCCCTTCCATAGTTACAGGTAATTTGTGATTTTCTTTGACCTACCACATTCTAATTTCCTTTGCCAGCCATGGCTGGATTTCTGTTTCTCATTGGGATTTAAGCCTTAAAAAAAATATGCATACACTATAAATTATGTTTTCACCCTAAGTGTTATGGGCCTGTCCCACTTAGGCGATTTATTAGGCAACTACAGGTGACTAATTTGTCGTCACATTGTCGTCGGGAGTCGTCTCCTCAGTCGTGCAAAAAGTTGTAGCGTCTTTCTGGTCGCAGCTAATTTTTCAACATGTTGCAACATTTTCGGTGACAGTGGGTTTGACGCCAATGAGCGTAACTTGACTTCTCCTGACGTAGGTGCTGTCGTAAGTTGTCGCCAGGATGACGTAGGTTGCCGCCAATTTTTCGGCGACCTGCTGCGACAATGACAGTCGCCGGCAGTTGCCTAAAAAAATCGCCAATTGGAACAGGCCCATTAACCATTGGTCATTTACTGTCATAGCTCTTAATGCAGCTTACTCATCAACCACAGCTAATTCATACCTTTGATGTTTCCTTTGTTTTAGCATGACGGTTTCAGATTGAGTAAAATCATTCTATATGATATAATATTATATCGTATTATAATCACTATTCTCTGAAGGCAATTTAAACGCCATATTGGCATTTAATCCTTTCTCATTATAGAACATTATAACTAAAATGTGCATTACATCTGGTTCATTGTTGGTTCTTCAACAAACTGGGCTAGAAAATCATCTTATAAACATTCCAAGAATTTATGACCCACTCTATCAGTGTGTACAGTCTGTAGGCAGTTTTAAATCGCCATTGTTTATTGTACTACACTTGTTACGTGTGTCTCTATTCTCTTAATGTATTCTATGTTCTACATAATCATGGCTATTTTATACCACTCCATAGAAACATAGAAACTAGGTGCAGGAGGAGGCCATTCGAGCCAGCACCACCATTTATTGCCATCATGGCTGATCGTCCCCTATCAATAACCCGTGCCTGCCTTCTCCCCATATCCGTTGATTCCACTAGCCCCTAGAGCTCTAACTAACTCTCTCTTAAATCCATCCAGTGATTTGGCCTCCACTGCTCTCTGTGGCAGGGAATTCCATAAATTCACAACTCTCTGGGTGAAAAACTTTTTTCTCACCTCAGTCTTAAATGACCTCCCCTTTATTCATTCATTCATTTTTTTTCCTGCATTTTTTTTCTACTACTTTTTTTTGGTTCCATTAAATTAATTCTACTACTTGATTTTTTTAGCTAAGATCCGTTCTCTTTACAGCCTTGCTCCATCTCTTACTATCAGAGCTACCCATCCTCTTTCCATTTTGCTGAAGTATTCTGGAGTAATTAATCCTGAACCTTGGTCACTTTACAACCATGCCTCTGTAAAAACTATTATGTCATGCCCATTTATTTTGTTTGGGTCAGTGATTTATCTTTCTTGTTCAGAATGATACATATATTCGGTTAAAATACTCTCAATTCTCTCCTTTAAACTTTCTTTCCCAGCAATAATGTGAGATATACTCCTATGTTTGTGTACTCTGCTCTTTTCTGACTCCAGTGAACATTACCTTACATAAAGTTTTTTACCTTCAACTTTCTAAACCCCACCTCAAATTGAGCCTTCACATTTCAAAGACGCTTTCTCCTTTATGGAAAAGATTTGTTTTTTTATGTTGCATTGTAAAATCTCAGCAAGCCCCTAAGCCAATGCGATAGACACTGTAATAATGCATGAAACAGAGCAACTATACACAACATGATTTTCCTTTGTTCAGCTCATCCTGAATTCTACTATTTTCTTATTCTTCTAAACACTACGATTAACTCTGCTTTAAGAGCCACCGATGGTGTAACATTCGGTCGAGTGAGCAAAGTAAACTCCCACAAACAATAGTGTAATAATGACCTGCTCATTTGTTGGAATGATTGAGCGTGAATATTGAATATTGAACAAGAGAGTGGAGGTAATTACCACGTTTCTCTTCAATTTTACCTCTCTCGTAACGATGTTACCTCCAATAGTGTAGCATTCTGCAGTCCTTTATTGATACTTCTGCCTGCAATCCACATCTTTGGGAAGAGTGAACCCAAAAACCTTCTAACACAAGGCAACAGTGTTGCCAGTTGAACATTGAAATTGTATTGGACTGAATTGGAACCCAGATCCCAAGAGTTTAAAAAAAAAATCACAAAGGTGACTAACATTAATGCAGTAAAGAGCCCAATATTTCAAATGAGATTCAACAGTCAGCCAAGTAAGGAGATGTGAGAACATGTAAGCTAAAGCTTGGTCAAAGTTGGAACGAGGCATAACTTCCCATCATGGAATAGTGGTAATTTTAAGTCACTAGATTGCTGATAGCTGATAATGAAAGTCATGATTGGAAGTCTTCAAGCGGATCAAAGTGGTGACTAAAGAGCAGGTCCCATCATACTCACCCATGGATTATTGTCTGTACTGACGACATGTGGTCTAATTATATGCTGCTTGAAATTAGAGTCATAAACAGGTACAGCATGGGAACAAGCCCGTCAACTTAGTCATTGACCATCGAGCACCCATTTTTACCCTAATCCCACCCTCATCCATTTTATTCGCTCACATTCACAGCAACTATCCTGTAGATTCTACCACCCATCTACACAGTGGGGGAAATTAACAGTGATCTATTAACCTGCCAACCTGCATGTCGATGGAATGTTGGAGGAAACCGGAGCAGTTATAGAAAGAACATGCTGACTCCACCCTGGCAGCACCAGGGGTCAGGATGATCTCAGATCGCCGGAGCTGTGAGGCAGAAGCCCTCATAGCTGCGGCACTGTGCCACCCACAAGATGAACAGTTTAGCTCTCTAGTCCACGGGCCATCTCCGAGACACTCTGGTTCAACACAGTCAAAGTGAAAGGATGACTGTTCTCCCACATCAGTCGCTGGATTCATTTTTGATGGGTTTTGTGAGTTATCTTAAATGCCACCATACTGTCTCAGAGTAGGCTACCGGGTGTGGCAGCCATATTTATTTGTTGGAATTCTCTGCATTGAGCCAGCTGTTAAATATACATGGATGAGGTCTCCACAGAACAACTTCTGAACTAATTTTTAAGCCAAATTAAACAGTGGGTTCAGTCATGTCCAATTTCCAAAGCATCTTTCATACTGCTCTTCACAGTGCACCATCTTACCAATTTGATCTATGATTCTGGGGTGGAAGATTGCAACCTTCATGTGGTCCGCCCTGTTTTGATGATTGCAATCAACCTGGCATGGACAATCAAGTAAGATCAAATAGAACAAGTTGCCCTACAACTTTAGTCTGTGCACGGCATATGCAAGAAGAAGAAGATCTATGATTCTGTGCTAAACAAGCTGTTCCACCCATCATTCTGCTGTTAAGTTTAAAGGGGAAAATGTATTTAATAGTCAGGTAATTGCTTTACCTGGAATTGCCTCAACATGCCTGATCCTGCCCCATGCAAACCTCAAAGACATACAAGCCACATCTAAAGTGATCTCAATCTCCAGGCGGTGAGCAGATGGAGCTCCAAATGACTATTAAGACGTGGGAAATAGTGCTCTTATTATCCTTTTGTTGTCCGTCTTTAAATCATATTCCTGATTTCAAGTAGTTATGTCCAGAAATCCTTTTTGTGTAATTGTGCAGCTTTGCGCTCGTTCCAATGGAATGGAAAGTTTCAGGCATTAGCGGGCAAAATTACTCCAAAATCTATCTTCAACTCCTGGGTTTGTGCGTGTGACTGAAAACTGTTTTTAAAGTTTGCTAATTATTCCTGAAAAATCAAATGTTTGCAGAGACCCTATGTTCATAACAAGCCCTATTTACGCCATCCATACTATCTATAACATCGGGTCTCGACCCGAAACATCACCTATTCCTTCGCTCCATAGATGCTGCCTCACCCGCTGAGTTTCTCCAGCATTTTTGTCTACCTTCGATTTTCCAGCATCTGCAGTTCCTTCTTAAACATCTCCCTAAACATTATCGTTTTGAGTGCAATGCTATCTATATGTAGGTCTAATGGTGGACAATATTTTGCACATCCAGCACAGACGAGATGAACCATTATGCTCAATAAGTAAGCTTACTAAGAAGGTGTTAGAACATAGTTAGAACAAGGTGCAGCCCAGTATGTCCTTTGGCCCACAATATCTGTGCCAAATGTGATACTAAGCTCAACTCCCATCTGCCTGCACATAATTCATATCCCTCCGTTCCCTGCATATCCATATGTCTATCCAAAGTCTCTTGAATGTCAGGCCTCCTCAGCCACCATGCCTAGCAGTGCATTCCAGGCAATCACCACCCACTGTGTTAAAATAATAAACTTTGTCCCTCTCACCTTAAAGCTATAACCTCTAGTATTTGATCTTCCCATCCTGGGAAAAAGGTTTTGACTGTCTACCCTATCTTTGCATTTTACAATTTTATGTACATTTATCATGTCTCCCCGTAACCTCCAGTCTTCCACAGAAAACCATCCTTGTCTGTCCAACCTCTTCCTGTAGCTAATACTTCCTAATCCAGAATCATTCTGGTAAACCTCCACTGCACCCTTTCCAAAGCCTTCACAACCTTCATGTAATGGGCAACCAGAACCGCACACAATACTACAAATGCAGTCTAACCAAGGTCCTATAAAGCTGCATCATCGCTTCCTGACTCATATACTCAATGCCCCGACCAAGGCAGACAGGCATATAACATGCCTTCCTTACCACTCTATCCACTTGTTATAAACTTGTGTTGTGTGGTAAACCTGCTCGGCACCCTTTACAATTGATGTGATGTAATTGATTTGAATTGATGTAACAGATGTAAACAGCATATAAGCGAAGTTAGACATAGACATGGACATAGAAAATAGGTGCAGGAGTAGGCCATTCGGCCCCTTGGGCCTGCACCGCCATTCAATGTGATCATGGCTGATCATCCAAATCAGTATCCTGTACCTGCCTTCTCTCCATACCCCCTGATCCCTTTAGCCACAAGGGCCACATCAAACTCCCTCTTAAATATAGCCAATGAACTGGCCTCAACTACCTTCTGTGGCAGAGAATTCCACAGATTCACCACTCTTCTGTGTGAAAATGATTTTCTCATCTGGGTCCTAAAAGACTTCCCCCTTATCCTTAAACTGTTCCGGACTTCCCCAACATTGGGAACAATCTTCTTCCCCAACATTGGGACCAATCAATCAGGAACAAGTTGTATATAAATGATTTGGATGAGGGGATTGAATGCTTTATGGCCAAGTTTGCAGATAATACAAAAATAGGTGGAGGGGCAGGTAGTGCAGGGAAAGCAGGGACTCTGCAGAAGGACTTGGACAGAGTTGGGAGAGTGGGTAGAGAAGTGGCGGAATATAATGTAGCAAACTGTGGAGTCATGCATTTTGGTAGTTGGAATAAAGGCGTAGACTATTTTCTAAATGGGGAGATAATCCAGAAAGAGGAGGTGCAAAGGGACTTAGGGGTACTGGTGCAGGATTCCCCAAAAAATAATCTGCAAGTTGAATCAGTAGTAATGAAACCAAACGCATTGCTACCATTTATTTCAAGAGGGCTAGAATACAAAAACAGGGATGTAATGCTGAGGATCTATAAGGTGCTGGTCAGGCCGCATTTGGTGTATTGTGAATAATTTTGGGCACCATATCTGAGGAAGGTTGTGCTGACCATGGAGAGGGTCCAGAGGAGATTTACAAGAATGATCCCAGGAATGAGTGGGTTAATTTACGATGAGCATTTGACGGCACTGATCCTGTACTCGCTGGAGTTTAGAAGAATGAGGGGGGACCTCATTGAAATGTACCGAATAGTGAAAGGCTTGGATAGAGTGGATGTGGCAGTCATGATCTTCATGTAGTTTTGCAAGTAAAACAATGGAAGTAGAACATAAACATCTAAATGAGCCATGTCAGACATCGACAGTTCAGTAGAGGTGCAAATGTGTTCATGGTACTAGTGACTAATTAGATATAAATTATCATTACATTTAATGATCTACATCATTATACATTAATATTACATATATTTATAACATTAATTGGGTGATATTCTTAGGATCACACCAGGCATTATACCTAGCAGCATCAAATGATGTAGAAAGCATTTTATTTGTGATGATTATTTCTTCAGCTTTTGCCATCTTGTTGTAGTTGATACATACGGCTACAATGTGATAGCTGATGAATGCTAACCTCATACTTACAGCAGGAAATACTTGGCTTGCAGAGGTTAGGCATATTGGTGCTGTCATCTCCCCCTTTAGACTCAATGTCAGTAGACGTTGCTCGCCCTTGACCTATGTTGTGGCTGTCACTGGCGGGCCGTTTGCCCTCACTGTTGGGCATTGTGTGCGGATTTATTTCCCCCTCCAAGTCCAGTTGAAAAGGAAATCTGTTGGATAAAAAAAGGCACGCTTTTCAGAACAATGCTCTGTAATTCTGTAATATGATGAAATACACTTTCTCAATTGCTCAGATTTTAGAATTGTCACCTACAGGAGCGGCGGGGGAAAGGAACCAAAATACGAAATAAAAAGCTGAAGAAATTGCCAGTGGGGTTGGATTCTTGTCTAAATGCCATTGTATGTTCATCAGCAATCCTTCTCTTGTCAATCCTTCTCTGGTCAATTCTCAATTCCAGTGGTCTCTTACAATGGCTACAGTCTAAACCTTTCTACTGAAGTCTCATGAAAAATGACCCTCGCCTGTGGAGATTAATATTACGTAATGCCTGCATTGAATTTGTACGCAAATAAGTTGGTCTTCGGGTTTCTGTCAGTTATACATTTATTTAAAAAACTGTTGAGGAAAGACCTACCGTCTAATCATATGTTAGCAAACATTGCTTTATTAATACTGGTTTGCCCTGGTTGGCATCCACAGTCACCATCTATTGCACTGAAACTATTCTCTGTAAATTGTTCCATTGCCATTCTTCACATCATCTCCCCTGCCTGGTCAGCACCCCATTACAGCTAGCTCCATGTAACCCACTCACTTTCCCACCACCAGCTCCCATCTAACAGAAGACATAGTGCTGGAGTTATTCAGCAGGTCAGTCAGCATCTCTGGAGGACATGGATAGGTGATGTTTCTGGTTGGGACCCTTCTTCAGACCCGATCTGAAAAGTCACCTATCCATGTTCTCCAGAGATGCTGTCTGACCCACTGAGCTACTCCAGCACTTGGTGCCTTTTGTTTTGTAAACCTGCATCAGCAATTCATTGTATCTGCACCAACTCCCTCTTCCCTTATTCCAAATGTTCTCCAACTTACAAGTTCATGCTCCTGTACTTTTACACTGTACTTTTGGACAGTGGGCAGGTGCTATGGACCTGCACGGGAAGGTAGACGTTCCCATCCCCATGAGTCTGGGGCAGATGGCGCTCGTCAGCCTGGGAAGGCAGTCCATCGAGGAGAGGGAAAACTCTGATTTAAAACCTCCACTGCCTTGTGGCCGTATCCAGTCATGGAAAAGGCTCCAGGTGTAAACCTCAAGAAAATCCAGAGTCAAAGCCCCTAAGGCAGTTCGTCGTTGTCTACAATCTCGCTCTGGCAGCTCCTGCGACAGTACCCTGGTGCCAAACTGTAACAGCCCTGCTGTCCCTTGGATCGATCAGCGGGAGGGGGAATGTGCTGCATGGGCAACATCCTGTCCTCCATATAACATCGCCTAGGCTTGCATCCGACCACACATCACCTGCAAACTAGGATGCATCACCCATGGTCAGTCATGACCGAGGGGAGCCGACTACTTTTACATTCCTAACCCAAAGCTCCAGATCATCCACATTTCTCTCATCTTTCAAAAATATCCTCAGAACATACCAAAGCCCAATCTTTTGCTGAAAGTTCATGTGATAGAAACAGAATTAGGCCATTCGGCCGATCAAGTTTACTCTGCCATTCAATCATGGCTGACCTATCTTTCCCTCTCAACCCCATTCTCCTGCCTTCTACCAGTAACCCCTGACACCCGCACTAATCAAGAACATTGTGGGGGATAAAGATACATTTTAGGGGTGTGAGACAGATTGTCAGAAGGAATTTCAAACCTGAAGGAATAGAAGTGAAGCAACAACTACTGTTGGGCAAGGAACTCAGTATTATGTGAATCACGATTTGGAGAAATTAAAAGTGAGGCTGAGAATTTAAATTTTGACGTGTGCTATGAAAGAAGGCAATACGGGTCGGGAGTACAGAGGTCATAAATGAACAGGTCTAGATGTGAATTATGATGCAGGTGGCAGAGAATACCACAGGAGGTGGGGCAGGCTTTCGGTTTATGTATGTTTCACATCTTTGCCCTGACTTATCTATTCGTCCGTTGTGGATGTACGTGCCCTTGATGGTGTTGGTAGGAGTGATCATAGTGTCCTTTTTGGGGAGACAGTTTCATCTTCATGCTGAAGACCTTTCCATTGTGTTACATTTGATAAGGTCATAAATGATAGCAGATTTAGGCCATTCAGCCCATCAAGTCTACTACATGGCTGATCTACCTCTCTCTCCCCTAACCCCATTCTATTGCCTTCTCCCCACAACCCCTGACACCTGTACTAGTTGAGAATCTATCTATCTGTGCCTGAAATGAAAATAAACTGCAAAAGTTGGAAATCTGTGGGGAGAAAAAGCTGGAAAATTCTGTCATTTTTCACCAGGCCAGGTAGTGTCTGTGAAGGGAGAAATAGATTTGATTGTTTCAGGTCAAAAACAGCTCATTAGAACCAGTCGCTGACTTGAAACGCTCGGAGCCTCCACAGATGCTATCCGACCTCTTGAGTATTTCAAGTCAAGAGTGTTTTATTGTCATATATCTCAGAACAATTACATTCTTACTAGCAATTTCTATTTTGTCCTAATAAATGAATGTTTGATGCTTCTTCCACCCATGTATGTGATGTTTCTGGATTAAATCCATCGCAAACCCAGTGGCTTTGAAGATTGAATGCAAGAGTATTTTCAATTCTGATTTCTTCTCAATAATTACAATCTTGTAGGTCATATCTCCAGTGTGGACATGATATGTCACTACTGAGATCGAGATCACATAGTGCACAGAGTTTAAGAATATGTTTGAAAATCTCAGAAAAAAAAATTAAAGAAATTTTAGCGAATGGTCAACATTTCAAAACGGAAGATCACACAAACTATTACCAACGTCTGTGGCAATGACAACCGTAGAAAGAAATACCTGTAGTATTTTGTCTCAAGTACTACTTTCCACCAGTGCACTGATATATGTGACATTGTTAACTGTGGGTTACTGTACATTGTGTTATGCCCCTGTCCCACTTAGGAAACCTGAACGGAAACCTCTGGAGACTTTGCGCCCCACCCAAGGTCTCCATGTGGTTCCCGGAGGTTTTTGTCAGTCTCCCGAATGGTCGAAAGTGGTTTCCGCCTCTTCTGTGTTCCAGCGATTATTTCAAAAAATTCAAAACCGGCCTCGACTAAAAATAGGTCGCCGTTTTAAAAATCGGTAATTTTTTAGTCGATGCCGGTTGCGATGCTAGTTGAAGGTGGTTGCCGGAGGTTGCAGGTAGTGGAAGGTAAGATCTCCCTGGTGGAATAAACTGGGTGAAAAAAGGTCTTGGGGCATAAGAAGGAACTGCAAGTGCTGGTTTAAACCGAAGATAGACATAAAAAGCTGGAGTAACTCAGCGGGACAGGCAGCATCTCTGGAGAGAAGGGATGGGTGATGTTTCAGGTCTGAAGAAGGGTCTCGACCCGAAACGTCATCCATGCCTTCCCTCCAGTGATGCTGTCTGTCCCGCTGAGTTACTCCAGCTTTTCGTGTCTACCTTCGTCGCTGTACATTCGCGAGTTGGTGTCTCCTGGCCCTCACAGAGAACCCCTGCAACATGCATGCATGCACTACGAACGAAGCACTGGCAGAAGCGCGTCGCCGAACCGCAAACACTCCTGCACCCACCGCACCCCTCCACCCACGGGACACCCTGGAGGTAGGCAGCAGCTTATCAGAAGTCAAACACTGCTCAACATCTCCTGCCACCCACCTGCCTGCCCGTGCTTTCTCGCAGACGGATAGAAATGCCCGTGCAATTATTTCAGATTCCCAGCAAGTGGGGTTTAATTTGTCCGCCTCTTTAATTAAGTACCGCAAAACCAAACAGCAACCGCAACACAATTTTCCATATATAACTGCGTCGCGCGTGGTAGATTAAAGATGCATAAATAGCAACAATAAAATCGAACTGGGAGGTAGAGAATGGATTCACAGGATATTACAAATGCTGCAATCTGAGGCAACAAACAAGTTGCCGAAAGCGCACATCTATCTATCTTGATGTGTTATTTTCCTCGCACATCCGATGCTCGACCAGCTCAGTTCCTCCAGCAAAAGGACACAGAGGGTCGGGCAGCATCTCTGGAGAACTTGGACGCAGAGTGCTGGAGTAACTCAGCGGGTCGGGCAGCATCTCTGGAGAACATGGATAGGTGAAATTTCGGGTCGAATCCCTTCTCGAAACGTCACCTACATGTTCTCCAGAGATGCCGCCTGACATGCTAAGCTGCTCCAGCCCTTCTGCGTATTAATCAGCATCTGCAGTTCATTGTTTCTGTATTTTGAGTCCCCCCCCCCCCCCCCAGCAGATTGTTGGTATACAAACACACTTAAAATAAACAGAATGTGTAGGAATAAACTGCAGATTACTGCTAGTTAAAACCGAAGATAGACACAAAAAAACTGGAGTAACTCAGCGGGTCAGGCAGCATCTCTGGAGAGAAGGCATGGGTAATGTTTCGGGTCGAGACTCTTCCTCAGGCTGAGAGTCACGATTGTCCCTGTCCCGACCCGAAACGTCACCCATTCCCCTCTCTCCAGAGATGCTGCCTGACCCGCTGAGTTACTCCAGTTTTTAATGATTAAACTAAACAGAAGTCGATTTCCTTGAAACATCAAACATCAAAACCATTTGTCCACCATGGTGAAAGAGTATTCGAAAAGTAAGGCGCATTAGTTTGTGTTTGTCATTGTCACTGAATTAAAGCCACGTACCTTGCTGCGACCGCCCTGTGTCTACTTTCTGTGTTTACGCCGACTAGTCCCGCTGTAATTTCAAATCCGATCCCAACCACTGAACAAACCCTGGGGGATATACAGCACAGCTAATATATTCAGGCTCGGAGGCGCGTACTAAACCGCAACATGATCATATTTAGCTCGAATAATCGTCAGTTAACTATTGTACGCACAGTCTGTGAATGTTTCATTTTTCTACTGTTGACAACACGGTATTTTAAATATTTTTCTAGAACTCCCTCGATCAGTGAGCTCTTCCAATATTGAAACTAAACAGCGCCGAGACTCCGCCCCCTACAGTCAGTTACAATCTTTGCAAAATGTATCTAGAAATGTCGAAACATTTCATTAAAACCACATTTGTTAACATTGGGCAAACGGTGTAAAGCGGAATGATTTGCAAAAGCATATGCAGAAATGATCGGCATCAAATCCCGAATCTGGGAAGCACGATGTGCAACTCATAACATTTTTAAAAGTAAGCAACATTTTACCATGGCAACGAGGAAGTGATATGTGATATGCAACAATCGTACCTTTGGACAAATACTACTGAATGGCTGAAAAGACCAAAGTTTACATTTCTAAAGCGCCCGTTCCAACCTTTAGATCTAGAATGTCTTAAAACGCGTAGAATGTCATAAAGGAAGAAGTCTGAAGTCCCGCGCTAATCCATCTTCTCCCTAGTTGCTACCTGACCCACTGAGTTACTCCAGTATTATGTGTCCATCTTTGGTATAAACCAGCAACTGCAGTTTCTTTTTGTTACATTAGAGTACCAATAAATGTGGCACCGTGGTAATTTAGTACAATGCAGTCGCCCGTTCTCCCGATTACTGACTGTACAAATGTTCTGGATTGGTTGACACTACAAATCCTATCAGTTGTTTGCACAGAACTGGGATCAGGATCCCTACCTGAGCATCGAACACGCTGTGACAGTTGATGTTGGTTCAAGGAGGCAGCCAATATCATCAAATGCCCAAAGTGTACAAACAAAGAACTGCAGATGCTGATTTACAATTAGAGGCACAAAGTGTTGGTGGAACTCCGGGGGTCAGGCAGCAGCTCTGGAGAACATGGATACGTGATGTTTTGGGTCTTTGGTCCCCCCCCCCCACCCACCAATCAAACACCCACATTCTCCTGACCATGTTCACACTTCGCTCCTCCCATCTGGAATAAGGAAGAGGAGTCTGAAAACGGTGAGCAACAGGTTCACAAATAGCTTCTTCCCCTACATAACTGGGTCATTAACTATCTCATCGGCAGATCTCAGTCAATATCAATTGGCAACAGCATCTCCTCCTCGCTGAAGATCAGCACAATGAACTCAAGGCTGGGTGCTCGCTCTCTATACCCATGGTGGGGTGGTCAGACTCTGCCCCAACACCATCTTTAAATTAGAAAATTCAAACACACAAGAATGAAGAAGGTTTCAGGAAGTGGTGGACATGCCCAGTCTATCAAAGGTCCTCACTTCCCTACCATCAAGGGGATCAACAGGAAGTACTTCCTGCTGAAGGCTCACAGATGATAGCAGTGAGAAGAGAGGTGGTGTGGACCAAAGATAGCTCTGCTATAGGATCTTTGGTGTGGACCTGTGATGATGTTAGCTGCCTTCTTCAGGAAGTGCTTCCCGCAGATTCCTTTGATGGCTCCATCTCTGCTACCATCGGAAAAAAAAGTACAGGCACCTGAAATCAGTTGATTTGTGAACACCAAATGTAAGACATTAGACCAAAAGAAATGCATGTAAATTGCTGCTTCATCTGGAAGAACAGTTTGGGTCCTTGGATGGTAGTAAGGGAAGAGATAAAGTAACAGATACTGCCGTTGGGAAAGTGCCATGAGAAGGGGAGTGTTTTGGTGGAGATAGAGGAATGGACGAGATAATTGTGAGTGGGACCATTGCTTTTGAGTGCTGCTCGGTAAGGGAGGAGAAGATGTGCTTGGTTGTAGAATTTCATTTATGTAAAATATGCAAAGGATGATCTATTGAATGCAGCAGGCTGGTGGAGTGGATAAAGAGGATCATGGAAATTATATTCTAGATGGGTTTAGCGGTGGTCAAGGGGTCTGTCAACAATGGTAGTGGGGAAACTAATGTTTAGGGGGAAGAAAGGCATCCCATGAGTGGATTTATGGAAAATGCTATCACTGGAACAGATACAACAGAGATGGAGGAACTTGGAGAATGGAATCATGTTCTTATACTGTTCCACTTAGTGGTGTGGTAGAAAGTATCATTGACGTAGATATGGGAGACATGTAATGGATATGTGTTCCTGAGATGTCTTAGATTGTCAAAGAAGGGAAGGACAAAAAATCAGGGCTAGACCATATGGAAGTAAGAGCTGGCTGGTTATAGCAAAGGTAATCAAAGCTTTGACTTCTTAATGAGTACTGGAAGCACTCTCTTCAGTTATCGATGGACTGGAAGCAGAATTGAAGGAGGATGCCTGAGTAGGACTGCACAATAGACCATTCCACATATCCAATGTGCATTCCTATAGATACCTCTTTGGTCTGGGGGAGTGTATGGATTGAAGAAGAAATTGTTTGTCGTGAGAATGAATTGACTGTTAAACAAGTTTGTTGGTGCAGGGGTAGAGATTGGATCTCTGGAACTTTGATAGTATGTCCTTTTGGAGGTTGTTAACCAAGCCATTTGATACCAATAATCTTCTATTGTTGACCAATGTGAAGAAAGGTCCCAACCCAAAATGTTGCCTGTCCATTCCCTCCCCAGATGTTGCCACATCCACTTGGCAAATCCACATCCACATCCACATCAAATCCACATCTGCGCCTTCCTTCCTTGCACCATGGATCCGCTGCAGTTCGCATACTGTCCGAACAGATTCATGGATGATGCGGTGTCCCAGGTTCTGCACATCACCCTCTCTCACCTTGACAGCCAGAAGGGGGGCTATGTGAGGATGCTGTTCATTGATTTCAGTTCAGCTTTCAATACCATAGTCCCCACCAGACTTGCTGAGAAGCTGCTGGAACTGGGGCTGAACACTCCCCTGTGTGCCAGGGTCCTGGACTTTCTCACCACCAGGCCCCAGGTGGTCAAGATGGAGAGACATACCTCCAAGCCCCTCACCCTGAACACAAGATCCCCCCCAGGGTTGCATCCTTAGCCCCCTACTGCACTCCCTGTACACACATGACTGTGTGGCCAGGCTCAGCTCCAACTCCATCATCAAGTTTGCTGATGACACTGTGGTGGTGGGCCTAATCTCTGATAACGATGAGAAGGCCTACCGGGAGGAGGTGCCTGATCTGGCACTCTGGTGTCAGGACAACAGCCTCCTCTTGAATGTCACAAAAAGACAAAGGAGTCGATTGTGGACTTTAGGAAGGCTCAATATCCAAGGACATACTGGAGATAAATGGGACTGCTGTGGATAGGGTGAGCAGCTTCAAATACCTGGGAGTCCACATCACAGAGGATCTGACATGGACAACACACACTGCCGCACTGGTGATTAAGGCAAGGCAGCACCTTTACCACCTCAGGCAGCTGAGGAAATTCAGAGTCTCTCTGAGGATCCTTCAGTGCTTCTACTCTGGGGCTGTAGAAAGCATCTTATCCGGCAACATCTCAATCTGGTTTGGGAACAGCTCTGCCCAGAACAGGAAGGCTCTGCAGAGAGCAGTGTGTTCGGCCGAACGCACTATGGGAACTACACTCACCCCCCTGCAGGACCTATACACCAGGAGGTGCAACATAATGAAGGACCCTTACCACCCCAGCAACGAACTGTTCCAGCTCCTACGGTCCGGCAAGCGCCTCCGCTGTCACGCTGTGAAAACAGAGGGGATGAGACGGAGTTTCTTCCCACAGGCCGTCAGGACTGTAAACTCTTATCTCACCAGGAACTAATTTACTGTTGTGTCTTTTTTTATTTTTTTCTAAAATGTAAATACTGGTTCTGTTCTATTCTGTTCTGTTCTGTCTTTTCATTCTTTTTTTAAATTTTTATTTAGTTAAAGTGTCTGTTTTTGGAGGTATTTTAGTCTTTTTATGTAGAGGGTGGTGGGGGGGAAGGGGGAAACTATTTTTCTCAGTTCCTACCTGGTCGGAGATGCGGCTTTTCTCCGGGCTGTATCTTCGCCCCTTCCTCGCAGCCTACCGGCAGTCTGGAGCGCCGTTTCCTGCCGGGATCGGCCGGGACTTCAGCTTCGGCGGCGGTACACAGTGCTGGGGCACCATCGTGCAGCGGGCAATGCTTTGCCCGGGTCGCCGTGTGGTGAAGCTCCGAAGGGCTGGGACCGCTGACTGCAACATCGCGGAGCTGCGGTCTGTGGAGCTTCCAGCTGCGGGCGGGGGCGGCGCTGAGTTTTAAAAACGGCGGAGCCTGGGATCTCACGGAGGTCGCCAGAGTCGGAGCTCCAACCGGCGCGGCCCGTGGACTACGGGAGCTGCGAACTCTGGGGAGAAGCGGCCGCTCCAGATACTCTGGGCCGCTGAGAATGTTCACCCAACGCCAGAACTCCATCATCCGGCGAGTGGGCCTGAAGCATCAGGCTGTCGTAGCAGCAGCTGCAGAGGCCTCAATAGGCCCGACTATGGGTGAACTGGGGATGGGACTGGATTTTGCTGCCTTCCCCCACAGTGGGAACCATTGTGGGGGGATGTTTTTAATGTTTTTTGTTAAATACTCTAGTGTTGTGTATTATCTTTATTCACGCGCTGCATTGGCAAGTCAAATTTCACTGCACCAATTGGTGTGTGTGATAATAAATGTCCTTTGTCCTTTCTGTTGTTTTGGCACAATCCGCAGGCATCGCCACTTTCACCTCACTGCACATCTTGTATGTGTATATGACAAATAAAGTTGACTTGACTTCACTTGTTTTGTAAAAGGTAGATCTATTCTCTCTGTCAGATCAACTGCTTATTGGGTTGTGCCTTTGTTACTGGAGATTGGTGCCTCCAGAATTATATACGATTTATACCTTAATTGATCGACAGTGTTCTTCTAAAAATCATGATTACAGTAAATAAAATTTGGTTACTGAGAAGAAATATTTCAAATGTGCTTATACAATTATTAATTAAATGGTAATCTTTGTTTTCACTATATTGTTGGTCAGAAGTCAAACAAAAAACTCCTGTTCATAGAGAGGCAGATTTAAAATAAAATCCATGAGCTGGCATGTACTTTGCTCTGAAGCAACCTACTGAAGGACTCCTTTATGTATGGGATGCAAAGGAAACTGCCTTACATCATAACCTCTTGAAACATTTGATAGCTGTTATTTTTTAAGTGATGTTAAGACAATGCCACAAAGTACATAGGAATTTTGAGAATGGATTGGATCATTTAATCTTCTCCCTATTCTACCTCCATTTTAAGAGATGATAGCTGATTTCTAACTAGTTCTAATTGACCAAACTAATTTCTCACATGCATTTTCATCCCATTAATCTTAACCAAGGATGTAGCGGCATATTTTAACCATAATGGTTAAGTAATTGAACATATGTGTAAGTCATAGTTCTGGTTGTCGGCTTCCGATGTACCAGTGACCAGAACGATGACCGAAGACCGGAACGTCACCTGGTAGGCCCGACTCCCCCCACAGGCCTCCCGGGGGATTGCGGTGAAGCCGGGCGGCGAGGCCTGTCTGGACCAAAGGGGCTTCAATGGTGGTGGCGATGGGAGACTCGGCGGTGGCAGCGGGAGACTCGGCAGCGGCAGCGGCAGCAAGTGCCTCGGCGGCAGCATGGGCCTCGATGGTGGTGGGACCTCACGGTCGATGATCGTAAGGAGCAAGAGAAGAAAATGGAGGACCCAGCTTTGGGGGACCACCATGAAGAACAATGGGGACCCGGCGTGGGGGGACAGTCGTGGGGGAGTGGGATATCAATGGGGGACCTGGGGGCATTATAGTTTAGAATCCTTTGCCCAGGGGATAAGTCTGTGTTAGTTTGTTTATTTGTTCATTTGTTCCAGTGAAGGAGCTGTGCACAAGGCAGCCAGCCAACAGTTGCTGGCCTTTTTATTTTTGTTTTCACTTTTAATTTCAAGATTTTGTGTACCTTGTGTGTTGTGACTGTCAGCAGACCAATTTCCTTCCAGGGATGAATAAAGTTTTATCGTATCGTACTGTATATACTGTAGTAGTAGGTAGACAAAAGTGCTGGAGAAACTCAGCGGGTGCAGCAGCATCTATGGAGCGAAGGAAATAGGCAACGTTTCGGGCTGAAACCCTTCTTCAAACCCTTCTTCTTCAGTAGTAGGTAACCTGGGTTAGATCATACCTGAAATATTGTGGGCAGTTTTTGGCATGATGGCCAATGAGGACATGTTGGCCTTGGAGTTAATGTATCAACGGTTGAATTGGAATTTACCAGAACTTCAAACATTTATTGTCCTTCATTTAATCATCCTCTGGAAAAACAAACTGGTTCATTGAATGTGAATGAATATATTGTACAATTAAAACAAAATCCCACAGTGAGACAAGGAACTCTCCAAGTATGTGGCTGTGGAGCAAATAAGACGGCCAATACTGTATTTGTCTCTCAACCAGTTCTAAAACAGATTATCTGGTCATTTATTGCATTGGTGCCTGATAGAACACACTGTGTGCAAGCTCGTGCTATATTTTTTAAAGCACCTGTATGACAACAGAGCACTACCTGGCCCCCCTCAGGCATTATATAATTGCAAATGAGTTTGTTTTTCACCTTCTGACTCCTAGATGCAATGGCTGACTGACTGAAGTATGGTACCATCAGCCATTGCTTAATTGAGTGTGTTGTCTACGTACTGAATTACATTTCTCTAGCTTTTTAAAATTTCATTATTCCCCTGAGAAGGAATATTTCACCACAATGAAGCATGTTACCTTATGACCTCAGTGAAAACTAAGAAACATTGTTATGAAGACAATTAAATCTAAAGCAGCAGTTACGGTGGGAGTTTATAGAAATGTGTTTGGCAATGTTGGGTTGGGATTTATATCCCTCACACACGTAGACCATTGTTCTTGGTCACATGTGCTCCTTGTGTGATCCAATAGTGTGCATGTTGAACTCCTCTTCCAAAATTCCAATGAAGTCAACAGATTATATGGCCATACTCTTCAAAATTGGATGTTTAGCCCACACAAGCAAGGACTATTTTTTTTTTGAATAATTTTTTTATTAGCAATAAACAATTCTCAATGTTTAAAACTGAGTTATAAACATCAACTTAAATCAATATTTGTACTCTAATGATTATTATCTTATTTTTTTTTGAAAATAAAAATGGGTAAAGAGAAATACCATTATTAATCAATAAAATTATAATTCCTTAATAATTATTTGGTATAAAAGAAAAAGAAAAAATGAAGAAAAAGAAAAAAGACATATTATGTATATATATCAATTAAAAGCCACACAATATATTATAAATGAAACAACTACAAATAATAATATCAGTAAAGACATGCATATATCCTGGTATACCAATACATTATTTTCATCAAATCCCGCAGGGTGTCAGTCGAGCCGTGATGCCAAGAACAGCTACTTCTCTAAATACTGTATATATGGAGACCATATCTGTTGAAAAGAATTATACTCGTCCAAAAGGACAAATCTGATTCTTTCCAACTGCAACGTCTCCAACATCTCTGATGCCCACATTTTAATTGTTGGGGATAATGTTCCCTTCCAAAATTTCAATATTATTTTTTTCCCTAATATCAAACAATAATCAAGGAAATTTCTTTGATCTAGTGTAAATATCAAATTAGCCTCTGGAATTCCCAGTATTATTAGCTTTGGGTCGGGTTCTAATTTAACCTTAAGAACTTTAGAAATAACTTTAAAAATTTCTGTCCAATAATAATTCAATTTAGGACATGTAACAAAACTGTGTGTTAAATTTGCTTCTAAATTCTTACATTTATCACAAATAGAGGAGAGATTAGGAAATATACTATTTAATTTGGCTTTTGAATAATGTAATCTGTATAATACTTTAAATTGTATTAATATATGTCTAGCATTTAACGAGCACCGGTGTATTCGTTGTAGACTTTCTTCCCAATTTTCTTTGGTTATAGGTGATCCAATTTCATTTTCCCATGCTTGACGATATGTTTCAGTTATTGGATTCTCCTTATCCATAATGATGTTATATATATAAGCTATTAATTTTTCTGTGGTTGGATGCCAGTTAAACGATTCATCTAATAATCCTGGTTCCTTATTTTTAAAATCCTGTGTATTAGATTTAATATAATCACTAATTTGGAAATACCTAAACAGATGCTGTGAAGACAATCCGTAGGTATCTTGTAATTCCTGAAATGAAAGAAATTTTCCATTTCTATAGAGGTGCTCTACCCTTGTAATTCCTAAATTATCCCAATGTCTGAACCCTCCATCCAATGTGGAGGGCTTAAATAATGGGTTATTCATAATTGGTAAACTAAATGAAAGGTTGTCTAAATGTAAAGTCTTGACTATTTGTTTCCAAATACGTCTATTATTATAAATGATTGGATTGTCCCTATAAATTTTTTTTTGAACTTCCTTTGGGGCAAAAATAATTGAATCTACGTTGAAAGGCAAACAATCTTCCTTTTCTATCTTTAGCCACGTTGGTTCCAGGTCCGTATTTACCCACCAAAAATTCATATTCTTAATCTGTACTGCCCAGAAGTAGTATAGAAAATTTGGAAGTGCTAATCCTCCGTTTATCTTTGACTTACATAAATGTTTTTTACTTATTCTATGATTTTTATAATCCCAGATAAAACTATTAACAATATTATCAATTTTTTTAAAAAAGGTTTTCGGAAGGAAAAAAGGGATAGCTTGAAACAGATATAATAATTGTGGTAGAAAAACCATCTTTATAGCATTTATTCTACCAATCAAAGATATAGGCAGTGTTTTCCAATATAAAATATTTTTTTTAAGTTTATCTAATAATTGAGGATAATTCGATCTAATTAATGAGTTATGAGATTTAGATACATTAATTCCTAAATATTTAATTTTGTCAGTAACTATTGATAATGGATATTGTTTTAATATGTTTAAATTTATATTAGTTATTGGCATAATATCACTTTTATTCCAATTAATCCTATATCCAGAAAATGTACTAAATTTATTTATAACATCAAACAACATTGGAATACTAATTTCAGGTTTTGTGATGTAAATCAAAACATCATCTGCATATAAGGATATTTTATTAGTTGTTCTGTCAGTATTATAACCGTATATTTCAGGTTCTGACCTAATTCTTTCCGCCAAAGGCTCTATCGCCAAGGCAAATAATAAAGGCGATAACGGACATCCTTGTCTACATCCCCTAAAGAGTTTAAATTTAACTGATAGTATTTGATTAGTTAGAATTCTTGCAGTAGGATCTGAGTATAGGATTCTTACCCATTTACAAAATTGATCCCCCAATTGAAACTTTTCCATTATATTAAATAGATATAACCATTCCACCTGGTCAAATGCTTTTTCTGCGTCTAACGATATGACTGCTAATTCCGTATCTCGTATTCTTTTAGAATATATAATATTAAACAGGCGTCTTAAATTATGAGATGAATAGCGTTTTGGAATAAAACCTGTTTGATCATAATGTATTAATTTAGAGATCACCAAACTTAGTCTCCTAGATAAAACTTTAGCTAATATTTTTTGGTCTGTATTTAGAAGGGCAATCGCTCTATATGAACCAGGATCTTCCAGATCTTTATCTACCTTAGGTATAAGTGTAATTGTGGATTCATTTAAAGAGTCTGGTAATTTTCCTTGTTCATATGCATGTCTATACACTGTATGTAGTCTTGGAGAGATCAGATCTTGAAATTTTTTATAAAATTCTGCACTCAGGCCGTCAGGTCCCGCAGCTTTTCCATTCTTTAATGAACCAATTGATTCTGCGATATCTTTCACTGATATTTCAGCATTTAACAAATGTCTCCCTTCCTGATCTAAACTCTTAATTTGACATTCTTGTAGAAATGTTTCCATTCCATCTGTTTGTCCTGTTAATTTTGATGAGTAAAGATTTTGGTAATATTGTAAAAATCTATCATTAATATCTTTTGGTATGGTCAGTATATTTCCTTGCATTGATCTGATTCCATGTATCGTTTTTTCATCGTCTAATTTTCTTAATTGTCGTGCTAGCAATTTATGCGGTTTATCTCCAAATTCAAAATGCACTTGTTTGGTTTGTTGATAAAGTTTGATGACTTGATTAGAGTATATTTCATTTAGTCTATACTTTGCTATTGCAATTTTATTACTTAACTCCTTAGAAGGGTGTTTTATATTCTCATTGTCTAGTTGTTTTATCTCCATTTCTAACTTCTGTTCCCTCTTTCGGTTTTCTTTATTAAAATATGCTTGTGCCGATATTATTGCACCACGCATGAATGCCTTAAATGTATCCCAAAGTAACAATGGTGAAATTTCAGGTGTGTCATTTGTCTCAAAGAATAATTTAATCTGTTCTGTCACATGATTACAACAATCCTTGTCCTTCAGTATCTGAGGATTAAATCTCCAAGTCATAGTTTTATTAGATATATCTTTTAGTTTTATCTTAAATGTTAATGGTGCATGATCTGAAATAATAATATTGTGATATTTTGCATTGTACGCATAGGGAAGCAGTTTTGAGTCTATTAAAAAGTAATCTATCCTCGAGTAGGTTCCGAATACGGGCGAGAAAAAAGAATATTCTCGTCCGGATGGGTTCTCTAATCTCCAAATATCCTTAACGTTAGTTGAGTTAATGAAAGAATTTATAAGTTTACTTGAATTAGAAATAGCTTTCCTTTTTGTTGAGGATCTGTCTAAGTCGTTATCCAAAGTGCAATTTAAATCGCCCCCAATTATTAAATTATGTTGAGTGGATATAGGAATATTATTGAATATTTTCTTGAAAAATAATGGGTTATCGAAATTAGGAGCATATATATTCATAAGAATTACTTTTTTTGAGTATAATTCCCCTGTAATTATTACATGTCTGCCCTCTTTATCTTCTATTATAGAACTTTGTTTAAAAGGTATACCTTTACGAATAATTATTGCAACTCCCCTAGATTTATGTATAAATGAAGAATGATATACCTTTGAAATCCATTTAGCTGTTAATCTATATTGATCATCTCTTTTGAGATGCGTCTCTTGGAGGAAAATAACGTCTGATTTCAATCTATTCAGCTGCGCTAACACCTTACCCCTTTTAATTGGTTCATTAATTCCCTTAACATTCCAACTACAGAAAGTGATTCCATCATCCCCAGTCTTCAAATTCATATCTTGCATTTTAGTATTAGGGTGGTTTTTTTTGGAGTAGCCCTCTCGGCCCCTCCAGCTCAACAAGGCACCCAAACGCCAATCCGACGAAAATTACCAATCTCAATAATCCATATCCATGTCTATCTAAAATAACTATACGGTATTGTTCATAATTACATTCATATAATATATAACATAAATTCAAATACTTAATATATAAAAAAAATAGAAAATATAAGTGAAAAAAGAAAAAAGAGTGTTAAAAGGGTGCCCAAAGAAAAAAAAGACTACACTGATAGATTGTGTAGTGTGTGTTAGTGAGCGCCACACTAACGTGGCGATTAATCTAATGACTTCCGTGTTTAAAAAAGATGTTAAATATTCCAACTCCCAACTAGAATACTGTGTATATTGGGGTGGGGTACTAACTTTAAGGGTTTAGTAATTATTTCTATTATTCATGAAACTATTTATTAATTACTATTCTATTGTAATTAGTATTATAATAAATAATACTATGTTAGGGGAATTATTGAAATTCTACAAATTGATACCAAACTACTACTACATTCCCATTATTTTCCCTCTTTCTCAATGAATAATTCATAACCGCAGGTTAATGATAAAAGTCCAAAATGTTCAGTCGTCATCTTCTTCCTCCCGTGATTCATCGTCTGTTTCCTCCTCTTCTGCCTTCTTCTGTATGCCTTGAGCGAACTTCAATGCATCAGTATGCTTAACGAAGCGGTGTTCCTCGTTGTCATAGGTCACTCTCAGTGTTGCTGGGTACATCAAGCCATATCTGAGATCCACTGTATTCTTTAAATTCCGTAGAATGCCTCTTGTTTCAGTGAATAAGGATCTTCTCTTAGCAACTTCCGCTGGGTAATCTCTGAAGATACTAATGTTATTTCCTTCGTATTTCAAATTTCTCTTTCTCATTATTATCTTCATCATATCTTTAAAGACGTGATCATACACCACCTTTACAATCATTTGTCTGGGTGGTGCACCTCTCCCAGGGACCCGTCTTAAAGCCCTGTGGGCACGGCCCAACAGTGGTTCTTCATCCAATTCCAAAATGTCTTTTAGGAGTTTTGCAACGAATTTTCGTGGATCTTGATTTCCTTCACAACCTTCGGTCAATCCTACAATTCGCAAATTCTTACGTCTTTGTCGGCCCTCCAAATCAATACATTTCTCATTTATTTTGCGAAGTAGTTCTGAGAGGCGTTTATTCTCGGCAAGTAACTTCTCAGTTTCCTTGGCACTTTTTACAGCAAAATCAGCCAAATCTTTAAGTGTATCATTGTGTTGGTCAATTGTAATGGTAATAGGATCTATCTTATCATTCAGCATTTGTTCCAACCCAGCAACCTTGGCGTTTATCTCAGAGAATCGGTTTTGAAATTCAGCCTCCGTCTTACTTTTCCATTCGCTCATCATAATCTTTACCGTCTCGGTAACTTCTTTTGTTAATTCCACTTTAATTCTCTCCTGAGACACCAGAATCTCCGCTTTTAGATTTTTTATTTCATCTTTATATTCTTTCTTCATGTCTTTAAATTCATCTTTATATTCCTTCTTCAGATCTTTTATTTCTTTCACCAGTTTCTTCATCTCACCTATCATGGAATTTTTAAACTCTTCCATTTCCACTTTTCTCTGTGAGATCTCTTCCTGGGAGGCAGTCAGACTCGAGCCCGAGGCTTTGGTGGTGCCAGCCTCTCTTCTTAGGCCCGTTTTCTTCGGGGGAGGGGAGGAGTGCTGCATTTTAAATTTCTTACCGAAGTCGCGCGCCTGATGACGTCACGCAGCCTTCAATCGCACCGGAGCCGTTTTTAATCGATCTCCTGCGGTAAGTAGCGTTAGCACCCTCCTTTAGCCCCGTTTTTTTTACAGATTTTTACGGAGCTGATCTGGCGCTGTTCTCCCCTAGAACATGGCGCCACCGGAAGTCAAGCAAAGACTATTTTTTGATTGTTTTCGTTTCCAATACTGTTGTCCTTCATAAGCTCATAAATTATAGGAGTAGAATTAGCCCAATGAACCCGCCTTTCAATCATGGCTGATTTGTCCTTTCCTCTGACACCCGTACTAATCAAGAATCTGTTAAACACCGCCTTAAAAATATCCATTGACATGACCTCCACAGCCCTTTGTGGAAATTAATTCCACAAATTCACCACCCTCTGACTAAAGAAATTCCTCCTCATCTCCTTTATGAAGGCATGTCCTTTTATTCTGAGGCTATGGCCTCAGGTCCTATACTCTCCCACGAGTGGAAACATGTTCTCCACATCCACTCTATTCAGGCCTTTCACTGCTCAGTAAGTTTCAATGAGGTCCCCCTTCACTCATCCTTCTAAACTCTAGCGAGAACAGGCCCAGTGCCATCAAACGTTCATCATATGTTAACTCAATCATTCCTGGGATCCCTGTAAATGTACAATTACCAATGCAGCCACTTCTGTCAAAGGTCATGAGGGCAGGTCATTGGGTCCTTGCAAATTTTGTCCCTTTAGCTCTTTGAGTTTTTGTCCTTAATACCTTGGCGGCGCAGTGGTAGTGTTGCTGCCTTACAGCACCAGACACCCGGATGCGATCCTGACCATGGGTGCTATCTGCATTGGGGTTTGTATGTTCTCCCTGCGACCATGTGGGGTTTCACCGGGTGCTCCAGTTTCCTCCCACATTCCAAAGATGTGCAAGGAGTAATTGGCTTCTGCAAATTGTCCCTAGTGTGTAGGCTAGAACTGGTGTATGGTGATTGCTGGTCAGTGTGGACTTGGTGGGCTGAAGGGCCTGTTTCCACACTCTATCTCTAAACTAATCGCTTATGACTGGGAATTTTACAAGATCCTCCATGTTATTTGAAATAAGCCCACCTGCCATCTGTAGGATAGTTGCAGTGTAATCCACAGTAAAGACCAATATATGATTAATATAATGATTATTATATAATATGATTAATATAATGACCTATAATGATTAATATAGCATTTATTTTCCTTCTCCTTCATTTACTATGTTATGTTGGGAAGTTTCACTACAGAAACTAATGAGTGTCATTCCTCAAGAGTTTGTTTTATTTTTCTGCAAAAGGGTTCAAGGATTAATCATAATCATACATTATTAGCCAAGTATGTTTTGCAACATACGAGGAATATGATTTGCTATACAGTCATACCAATAAAAAGGAACAGAACACACAAAATACATTTTAACATGAACATCCACCACAGTGGCTCCTCCGCATTCCTCATTGTGAGGGAAGGCGAAAAAAAGGTTAAATCTCTCCCGTCTTTGTCCTCTAGCAGTCTGGGGCGTTGACAAGGTGATCTTATTCCCGTAGCCGGCGGCAGACCTCCTCGTTGGGGTGATCAGGCTCCTGCACTGGGGGGGGAATCTCAGCTCTCCCACGCCGGGCGATCTACCCCGGATCGAGGCTAGTCGAACATCGTGCAGCTTTTGGAGATTCCCGACGTCGGTCTCAACCTGAGACTGCGAGCTCCTTGATGTTACAAGTCCACAGGCCGCGGTTGGAGTGTCGATCCCAGGCAAGGAATCGGCCCCGATGGTAAGTCCACGCTCAAAGTCAGTCCCGAGCAAGGCCTCCAGCTCCACGATGTTAGGCCGTAAGGCGACCAGAGAAACGATCCAGGAAACAATCGCATCTCCGGCAAGGTAAGAGATTGATAAAAAGTTTCCCCGACTCCCCCCGCCCACTCCCCACATGAAACAAACCAGAGAATATTAACACATACATTTTAAACACACTAAAAATAATGAAAAAAAGATGAAAAGTGCAGACTGTAGGCAAGGCTGGCATCGAAGCGCCACCCGGTGGATGCTTCTGGCCTGGCTCAGGCCTTGTGCAGGATGCAAAGCAGAATGTATCCAAGCAGGAAGCCGATGTAACCCGAACTTTTTACAATCACCTCTTGATGCTCAATACAGATCACAGCTGGCATCGCTCTGCTGCTGCATTCGTTGCCACAGATGTGACCATGGGCAGAGGTATTTGTGCAACATTGTCACGTCAAAGCAACTTTAAAATGTACATATGATTAAAGTAGGCAGGCAAATGAGATTAGTAGTTATGCAACATGATCAGCATAGACCCAGTGAGCCGATGGGCCTGGTTGTCTGTTGTACAACTCTATCTACTCTGAAGAAGTGGCTCGAGCTGAAATGTCACCCATTCCTTCTCTCCAGAGACGCTGACGGTCCTGCTGAGTTACTCCAGTATTTTGTGTCTATCTTCTGTCTGTCATTTCTTTATTCCCTATGTTTAAGAAAGAACTGCAGTTGCTGGAAAATCGAAGGTAGACAAAAGTGCTGGAGAAACTCAGCGGGTGCAGCAGCATCTATGGAGCGAAGGAAATAGGCAACGTTTCGGACTGAAACCCTTCTTCAGACTGTCTGAAGAACGGATTCGGGCTGAAACGTTGCCTATTTCCTTCGCTCCATAGATGCTGCTGCACCCGCTGAGTTTCTCCAGCACTTTTGACTACCTTCTTTATTCCCTGTTATTAATTCACCAGCCTTATTGTCTAGAGGTCTACATTTACCCTTCTTCTTAAGCCTTTTGCTCCTCTAGGGAGCATAGGCCATTGACAAATGTCCTCCACCTCACTCCGTTGTTGGCAGTTCTTTCGAGATCTCCCCAGTTGAGCCAACTCTCAGACATCTCAGTCTGGCCACCTCTTCTCCAGCTGTTCCTGGGACGACCTATTTTCCTTTTTCCTTGGGGGTTCCTTGTCAGGGCTTGCCGGGTGATGTTTGTGGCAGGTTTCCTGAGGGTGTGTCCAATCCAACTCCATTTTCTCCTTTGAATTTGTAAGTCAATGGGCTCCTGGCTTGTTCTTTACCACAGGTCCACATTTCTTACTTTGTCTCCGCACCAGATGTTAAGTATTCTCCTCAGGCAGGTGTTAATGAATGTTTGCAGCCTGTTTGTAGTGTGTTTTGTTGTTTTCCATGTCTCTGATCCATACAGGATCACCTGTTTCACATTTGAGTTAAAGATGCATATTTTGGTTTTAATTGACATGTGTTTTGAGCTCCAGATCTTCCTGAGCATGTTAAACACCACCCTCGACTTATTAATTCTACTTTTTATGTCTGCCTCTGCCCCTCCAGTGATGTCCTCAACACTGCCTAGGTATGTGAATGTTTCTACCTCCTCTAGAGCAGTGCTGTGCATAAGGATAGGGTTGCTATTGCGGTTGGTATCGCTCTGCTGCTGCGTTCATTGCCACAGATGTGACCATGGGCAGAGGTATTTGTGCAACATTATCACGTCAACGTTAAAATGTACACATGATTAAAGTAGTCATTTTACTTCAAACACGGTTGTGGGTTAGAAATAACAGGAGTGGATCACCTGTGTCTTTGCTGTATTGTGTGTACGACCAAGTTTTGTTGCAGCTTGTGAGAGTCTGTCCGTCTTCTCCTGCGTTTATATCTGTGTGTGTGAAAGGAGAGCTATGTCGTCTGCAAAGTCAGATCATCTAGCTGCTCCCACATTGTCTACTGAATTCCATTTATTTCCCCTTCAGTTGTTTCCATCATGAAACATTTACCTTTGCTGTCTTCTATTTGTACAGCCTTAGAAAGTCATATTACATTTTTTTATGTTACACAAACGTTTTCTTTCAACATCGGTTTTCTCCCTGTTGATGAGGTTTTGAGTGCTGGGATGAACTTTGCTGCTGGACCCGAGAAACGTTCCTGTCCTTTGGCCAACAACCAGCCCTTGCCGCTTTGTGCACCCTTCCTTTCAATCTAACAGTATCTTTGGCTCTTCTGTCGGAAGGGACTGCAGATGCTGGTTTAATCGAAGGTCGACACAAAAAAGCTTGAGTAACTCAGCGTGTCAGACAGCATCCCTGGAGAAAAGAAACAGGTGACGAAGACTCACAGTCTGAAAAAGGGTCTCGACCCGAAAAGTCACCTATTCCCTTTTTCTCCAGAGATGTTGTCTGACCCACTGAGTTACTCCAGCTTTTGGTATCGTTGACTCTCCTTTGTTAACCACAGATTGTGCCTTTGTTAGTTTTCTACTTTATGAAAGAATGTGACAAATCATTTGCACAACTTGATCCCACACATTAAACATTCATGACTAGTCATTAAAAAGCAAACAAAATAAATCTGCAGATGTAAACTGAAATAAAAGTAAAATATGCTGGAAATAATCAGTGAAAGAAAGGTCATTGACCTGAAACTATATAAATACTTCTCTCTCCACAAATGCTGCCTATTTTTAATGTTTACTTAATTCATACCCCCCAGTGTTTATATAACGTGATGATTGTGCTTGACATCTCTGCCTACTTCAGGACAGACCCTGAGTCTGAAGAAGGTTCTCGACCCAAGATACAAGATACATTTATTTGTCACGTACCAATTAGTACAGTGAAATGTGTGGTCACCATACAGTCACATGAATAATAAAGAGC
This sequence comes from Raja brachyura, assembly GCA_963514005.1. The sequence continues at coordinate 32,495,469 of OY740804.1, read as the reverse complement.
ACAGAACATGATAAACTTTAATACAGACATCCCCACACAGCGGAAACAAAATTTCCCACTGTGAGGGAAGGCTCTAGGATTCAGTCATCCTCCTGCGGAGTCCTCTGTTGTTCACCCATGGTCGGGGGGCTCCCGAAACCCTCGCAGTCACCGTCACGGGCGGCCCGACGTTCAGGCCCTCACGCTGGGATGATGGAAGTCCGACATCGGAACGGGAGAACCACTTCAACGACTAGGACATCCGAATCAGCCACTTCCTACCGGAGTCCGCTGCTCCCGAAGTCCACAGGCCGCGCTGGTTGGAGATTCAATGCTGGCGGCCCTCGGCAAAGGGTCCCAGGACTCCTCGATGTTGGTCCACGCCGCCCGCACTGGGAGCTCTCCAAACCCCATCTCCGAGATGTTGAAGCAGCAGGCCCAGCACTCCAGAGCTTCAAAAGGCGATCCAGCTAGGCATCCACCCGCTCCGCGGTGAATCCAGTGCTGCACCGCTGCCGCTGAAGCTTTGGTCCGGTCCCTGTCAGGAAAGGCTGCGCCAATACAGTTGGTAGACCGCGAGGGGGGGGGGGGGGGCGAGGTCGCGACTCGGAAAATAGTCACATCCTCGCCAGGAAGTGACTGGGAAACGGTTTCCCCCTTACCCTACCCCCTCCCCCACATAGAAAAATGAAAGAAACCTCCAAAACACCATTTTTAAAGTAAAAAAAAGATAGAAAAACAGACAGACTGTAGGCAGAGGCTGCCATCAATGCGGCGCCCCTAGTGACCTGAACTGTCACCCATTACTTTTCTCCAGAGATGCTGAGTTACTCCAGCTTTTTGGAGTCTATCTCTGCCTGCTTGACTACTCTTTGCTTCTACGTGGTCTATAACCCTCCAAAATAAAAATGATTGTAAGCAGAGGATATTAGTTTAACTTGCCATCATTTTCGGCATGGATATTGCGGGCCAAAAGGACCTGTTTCTGTTCTAAACTGTTCAGTGGCATAGAACATATAAATTATGAGTTTAGTATTTTAGTTTGCATCTGGCCACTAGAATTAATCCAATAGTGAGTTCTGATGATGAGCATCCATGTTATAATGAACCATTTAGGATTATCCACTTGCAAGGATTAGCATAAAGGACTATTTTGTATATAAAAAAATATATTTCAACAAACTTTTCATGAATTGCATGTTTCATTGAATAAGAGTTGGGGGACCGAATGACTACTTTGGAAGCTATAGTGTTGGCTAGTTGAAGAACATTTATATTAAGCAACAGTAACCAATTAAGAGTTTCATGTATACATTTGATCCTGTTTTGCAAAAGTATTTATCTTAAAATTGCTGAATAAATGCTATTATGGACTAGGATTTAGAAAGATGCTTAAAATTTGAAAGTTTATTTCACATAGATTGATTGCTGGTCACATGCTTGAAGTACTTAAACTATTTTAGAATCTTTGAGACTTCAGTAGCTATCCAATTACATTCAACAATCGGCTATTATTTATTTCTAGGCAAAAGATTTTTTGATTCAGATAAAATTCCAATAATGTTCCAATTGCATTGATTTACGAGAAAATGATAAAAGGGAAACGATGTCATGAATAAAGCTTGCCGGAAATGGAATGTCATGTCTATAAATACCGAACTAAATTTCAGAATACCTTTATTAAGTTTTTGCGAGTAGCTTGCTATGAACCACAACACTGTCTTGCTCTATTTTTAAACCTACTCTCCAAAATCTTTGTCGCACACAGACATTTACCAAGTTTCTTTCCTAGGGATTTGTTTTAGTTCATCTGAAGTTTCTGTCCTCACTTATCCCACTTACTCATTTTAAAATCAGGTCCTGTGACAGAATTGTAGGATATTTCCAACATGATGTCTGTATCTATGAATGTTGGAATCACATAATATTATGAAACTCATTTGATGTATTTTTGGACTAGATTTTGCGATGGGTCTCATTACAGCAAAATCTTTTTGAATTTTCTCTTCCCTCCATCTTACAAATTACACAAGCTTTTACTTATCTCTTATTTTTGTTTTTTTGGATCCTATCTCTTTCAATGATATTTACCTTCTGCAATTATCATTCTGTCACATTGTAAGGAAGCTTTTACCAAATATTCCAACAATCTTCTCCAGTTGTTTAGCAATACTACACTATGTGTAGCAGGAGACTGAAAGTACATCCTGCAGTGATTGTCCAACAGATAACAAATTTCATGGTCATACTTTCCATTACCTATTTCCATCCGGCTTTCATCCAACCAACAAATCTACCATTAATTGCATTAACCCTGAACGTCTTAGAGAAATCGAGCACCCTTCTAAAAAAAAAATCCATTAGACAGCCCTGAAAGGATTCTATCAGATTAGTGAGGCATGAATTATTGCATCTCTGTAGTTTGCAACCACTCTTGATGGCCTTTGTGCTCTTTAGATAAGATTTGTTAGCAACCCATTTAATCCCCTCAAGCATTTTCTCCATTACAGATGCGACGCTGACAGGTCTATAATTTGCAGGTCTGCATTTCCTGCTCTAACATCTTTCATCGCAATAATCACCAAAGTTCATTTGAACTATCTGAGGAAAATGGTCATTAGAAGCTGACGGTTTTAGAATAGTTGTCCCACACCCCCAACCAGCTATGATGTATATGCTCAGAAAATAAAAGGATCAACACTTCTAAAAGTCAGTGAAGTGGCCAGCTGGAAGAATGCTGATGCTTCCTATCATACATTAGCTTCAGGTGTCCTGTGGCAACAAAGGTTAGAGCTAGCCATAGAAAGAATTAGAATGCAGTAAATAAACATTGTGATTCTGATTATCACAAAGAAACACATTAAATTCTCACAGGCTCGTAGGCTTAGATGCAAAGTTGATGTTTCTCCTGTTGAGGTGTCTCGAGTCAAGGGTCACGATCTCAAAATAAGGGGTCAGTTTTTCAGGAATGAGATGAGAAGAATTTTTTTCACCAAGAAGAGAGTGAATCTTTCGAATTCCCTGCCCAAGAGGGCTGTGCAATGAGGTAATGAGGAAACACTTTTTCTCACAGAGAGTTGTGAATCTGTGGAATTCTCTGCCTCAGAGGGCGGTGGAGGCCAGTTCTCTGGATACTTTCAAGAGAGAGCTAGATAGAGCTCTTAAAGATAGCGGAGTCAGGGGATATAGGGAGAAGGCAGGAACGGGGTACTGATTGTGGATGATCAGCCATGATCACATTGAATGGCGGTGCTGGCTCGAAGGGCCAAATGGCCGACACCTGCACCTATTGTCTATTGTAATTTAGTTTATTGTCACATGTACTGAGATACAATAAAAAGCACTTTGTTGCATGCTAACCAGTCAACGGAAAGACTATATATGATTACAGTCGAGCCATCCACAGTGTACGGATACAGGATAAAGGGAATAATATTTAGTGCAACTTAAAGTCCTGTAAAAACAGTTAAAGATAATCCGAGGGCCTCCAATGAAGTAGATAATAGCTGAGGCATGAAGCTCAGGTGTTGATCTTATTTAAAACAAAGATCAATAATATTTGGATATTGAGGGAATAAAGAGAAATGGGACTAGTAGTGGAAAATAAGTGTGAGGGACAGAAAGGCTGACCTCTGCTTGAGTTTCCTGGTTGATGTTGTAATGATTGTTGTACCATTAATGGAACAAATCACCAGGTGTGAATAGCTGCATCTTTCCTGAGGAGTTTGTGTTATCTTACTTTCCCCTTCCAATCTTTTCCTCAACTTGCAACATGTTGTGGTTGACAGATGCGCCAACTTGCCGTCCACTCAACAATTGCACCAAACCTCCACCAAGTGCCAACAAATATGATGGAGTCTGCAACAACCACATAATGGAGTTCCTCAACCAACCTGATCCTACTGCCCTTGGACAATAAAGGCCCTCTACCTGGAAAACATGGACCACTTCCCATGCCTTCTTGCCATCTCCCAATGAAGGCAAAAGAAGGAAGAACTGTCAGAGGAACTCCACGGATCAGGTAGTATCTGAAGAGGACAATTAATTGTCAATGTTTCGGGGTGGGACCTTTCATCTAGTCTGCTAGATGGAACATCTTGACCCGACATATTGACTGTCCATTTTCCTCTGTAAATGCTGCTTGACCCACTGAGTTCCTCCACCAGCTCACCTTACATTTGCTACAGATTTCAGCAGCTGCAGTCTCTTGTACCTCCCAGGGAAGGCAGGCATTGATGATCAAATTCATATCTTTGGGAACAAGAGGAAAGATTTCAAGGATGTTCCCAAAACCTCCTTAAAGACATGTAACATCCCCATTGACTGATGGACTATGACGACTCAAGATGGAGCAGGAGCATTCGGGGCAAAAGTCACGTGAGTCCTTACACAGGGAAAACATAGCAGCCCAGGGTAAACCAAAGAAAGTGTGAACCATCTCCCAAATACCCCTCAACCCACACAGACAAGCATTAGTGGTAAAGTCTGCAGATCCCTCATCAGCCACCTCTGCACCAACACAACTGGAATGGAAACAAGGCATCATAGGACAAAGGAAGACAGATTAGGTTTGATTCCTGGTCAACTTTATACGTAGAAAGACTCGGGTAAGAAATGGCAGGGCCACATTAAATGGTAGGGTGGGTGTCCAGCAACAGTAGCTAATGATACTTGACTGCATCTGTGTTGTTGACGTCTGTTCAGGTTTCAGTGACTGAGTCTTTCTGCCTGATTATCTCAGCATCATGAGAAAAAGGTTATCATTCTAAATCTAAATAGCATCTAAAATTCCTGATAAATAAAACTTCCATGGCACTTGTTCTGAGTTTGACAAAACATCTGCAGTTAGTTGCAAAACCAATTTGGCTAATTAAAAATGATCAGTACTATCAAACAACAGCTGTTCACCAATGGTACACAAAAATGCTGGAGAAACTCAGCGGGTGCAGCAGCATCTATGGAGCGAAGGAAATAGGCAACGTTTTGGGCTAAAACCCTTCTTCAGATTTCAGACCCGTCTGAAGAAGAGTTTCAGCCCGAAACGTTGCCTATTTCCTTTGTTGCCTTGTACCTGCGATTTTCCAGCATCTGCAGTTCCTTCTTAAACAGCTGTTCACCAATAATCTGCTCACTGAAGCCTGGATTGACATCCAGATAGCATTCGAATGAATGAGGTAAAACTAACGTCAATGCAGGGGAAATCCCTCGTACGTTGCTCAGAGTAAGATGGTTGTACACATCCCAGACTTTGAACATCAATGTTGGAGTTTGACACAACAGTGTCTGAAGCCCAACCAGCTCTTCATCCACGTAAGTTTCTTGTAAGTTTGTACATGTGGATGTTTGTTGATGAGTACACAATGTTCAATTCCATTTCCAATGTCTCAGCCTGAGTCTGCATGAAGCGAGAACTAGAAAACATGCCAGGCTTGGACTGAGGTGGAACATCAGGGACGGGCAATGAACATCTTCAGCAAGAGAGTGTTTAATTAATCACTTTTGTCATTTAAGGGTGTTACCACTGCTGAGTTTCCCACCATCAATATCATGGCACGTCAATATGATCTCAACTAGACCAGCGGTATAAATACTGGTCAGAGGCTGGGTATCTGTGATGAGTGACTCACTCCCTAACACTCCAAAGCCTTTCCACCATTCACAAGGATCAGGTCAGGATTGCAACAAACCTGACTGTAATTCCAACAACTATCTAGAAGCTCAACACCATTTTGCATAAAACAGTATGCTTGGTTGGCAACTCATCAACTGTGATAAGTATTCATTTTGTTGGCACTAGTGCAGAGTGGTTATTGTGTGCACCATCTAAAAATGCACTGTGGCTACTCCAGCAGCACCACCCAAACGCAGGACCTCCAGCATCAAAAGGCCAGCAGACATTTGCAGGTTTCCCTCCAATTTGCACACTATCTATCTACAGAAATACATTACTGATTCTTAATTATTGCTGTTTCTAAATTCCTGGAACTCACCATCCAAAGGCACAGTGGAAGTGCCCTCATAACTCTCATAGCTCAAGAAGTCACCACCTTCTCAAGAACAATGTATGAAAGGGCAATAGATACAACCTTGCTCATGGTGTCCTGAAAATCACTAAAGAAAGGAGGTTACTGGAGGACAGCTGCAATGTGAACATTATTGATGCCTCTTCTATCAATTCCTGTTGATTGAAAGGAGACTACTAGGTCAATAATTGGATGATTTTGGAGGTTATTGCGTGACTGGGCACGTCTGGGCAATTTTCCACATTGGAGTAAAGATGGCACTGACATAAATGTACCATAGATTGAGTAGATTATTCTGATTTACAGTTCACCTTTATTTTTGCTCGATGCACTTAGCCACATGTTGATGCCTTGCAACTAAGTTATCCAGACACTGACATTGATCTTGATAAGAGGTTAAGGTTTTGAATGAAAAAGCGTTTGAAGTGCAAACACTTTGGTTTGTCTCCTTCACTTGCACTGCACTCTGCCTTGATTGATTATTGAAGAGTCTGATTGTTGAATACTTACTGCCATTCTTCACTGGAAGTGCTTTGGCAGTATTGCCCCAGTGTATCAATTATCCCACTGTCCCAACCTTCTCAACTTACCACCCCTGCCCCCCTATCCTTTTCCACCTATATCCCTCCCTCCTTGTCTCTCCTCATCTGACACCCTTTAGTCTTCATCTCTACCTTTATCACTTACCTCACCCATCTGCCAATTGTATCCCGCTTGCTTTTATCCACCTATCACTTTTACTTTAGTTTAATTAGCCTGCGCGGAAACAGGCCCCTTGGCCCACTCAGTCCATGCCGACCAGCGATCACCCATACACTAACACTATCCTACAACTAGTGTCAATTTACAATCTTTACCAAAACCAATTAACCTGCAAACCTGTATGTCTTTGGAGTGTGGGAGGAAACCGGAGCATCGGGAAAAAACCCACACAGTCACACGGAGAACATACAAACTCCGTACCGACAGCACCCATAGTCATAATCGAACCCGAGTCTCTGGGCTGTAAGGCAGCAACTCTACCGCTGCCAGGCTTTGTCCCACCACCATCAATCTCTCCTTTGCAGTTGGCTATCCATTCCCTCCACAAATGCTGCCTGACCCACTGAGTTACTCCAACACTCCAACAAGAGTCTCCCACTCTTCTCTAAGGCCTGGTATTTACCATCCTGGTAACACAGTGTGGCAACAGTGCAACACAGGTGATAATTAGTGGCTCCTCTTACTCCCAAAAGAACACAAATAATAATTTCCTGGCTGACTAAGCAAATCCGAACAGATCAGAGAAACGCAGCATGGATTTGCAAATCAAATTTAATTGGTTATATTTTCTTTAGGTGTTAACCAAAATGGAAGTTAAAGAAATTTCTAAATATGCTATTCATGTGGATATTCATAAAGTAGTGAACAAGGTTGCAAATGGGGTAGCATTACCAAAAGTGAGGGTGTGTCAATTTTGAGAAAAACTATTGGCATGCAAAGCAAACACGCGTGTGTGTGTGTGTGTGTGTGTGTGTGTGTGTGTGTGTGTGTGTGTGTGTGTGTGTGTGTGTGTGTGTGTGTGTTTAAAGGGGCCTATTAATATGTGTGAGTAGTAGAATATGGGGTAATAGATGAGAAGTTGGGATTAATGTAGGATTAGTGTAAATGTATGGTTGATGGTCCGTGGCTGTGCTGCCTCTCTCTGTGACTTTATGGTCAGTGGGGAAAGCTGCAAAAGTGGACAAAATTGTGGCAAATGGAGTACATGGTAAAATGTATGATCCTTCATCAGTATTTAAGAAAGCATAATCCAACCTCTTTCTGCTCGGCAAGAAATTATGAAATGTTGACAGGTATAGTGATTTAGGGTCCAGCTTCAGAAATAGCTGAAGGTTAATGAATAGTGACAGAGATAGTACGTTGCTTTTTCGCTCAATGTGAGTTAGAATGCAAATGAATGGAAGTTATTTTGTAGATGTGCAAAAATCTAGCTAGACCCCAATTGGGATACTAAATGCAGTCTAACAATCTACCTCAGAAAGACAGAATACTATAATATGGTACCTGGATTAGAGAGTTGAGTTATGAGGACAGGTTTCCCAAAGTAAGCTTGAAGCTTTTCAACTCTTTTGTCTAAAATATTAAACATGTTTATGAAGTAGAATGCTCTGACATTTTCTTCTGTAAATTTCACTCATTCAGCTCAAGTTGTATATTTTCAATCATTGCACAAGTACAATCACCCACTCACTCTTTCTCTCTCAGTCTCTCTCTCTCTCTCTCTCTCTCTTACACTCTCTCACACACACAGCTTCTCTGTTAAAATGTGCACCACTGTCTCGACAATGCAGAGGGTTCCTATAAAATTATATACACTGACCATGTTCTGTTCCTAATTCAGCTAAATCATCAATTCAAACACATGCTTTTTTTGGATTAAGTTATGGCTTACAAGCAAAAGTCTGAATAAAGGCACTTATTGTAGGATTGGAAAAGATATATTTTTTACTTATAGACTTGTGACGATGCTAATTACAGTTTTTAGATGTTTTAGATTCTCTCCAAGATTACTTTACAAGGTTATTTTTTAATAAGCAATAGAACCATTTTATAAATGCAAAAAAGAAAGACACTTCTCTCTTAAATTTGCGAAAATATATAGTATTAGATTTTACAAGAAGAATAAGCTTCATCAATTAATTCCAGAAAGAGTTGGACCAATATATGCTTGAAAATATAATAGTAATACATGCAAACAGTGAATCTATGGAATAATATGATTCGTGTGATGCTACGCTCATGGGACTATCACTTAGGAAAGCAACCAGTAGCTTCGAAATCACGGAGGAGTAATCTTGGGGAGATAGCTATTGGAAATTTGGCAGAAAACGTGCACACCTTCCCCTCTGAAGATTAAACAAAGAGAAATTGCCCATAACTATGTAATAGGAAAAGACTTGATGAATGTAACTTATTATCAAATGTATGTGCATATTAATTTGACATAAGACAAAGTTTTATCTCAATTAGTCGAATCTCCATGTTGTGTCACTTGTATATCTCTTGCATAGAAAATGCAACAATTGGGTATTCCACAGACATGGATGTTTTCGTTTTTAATCCCAGTAAAACATCTCTGCCTTCAGGCGTGATACACATTGATGTGGTGAGGGACATAGCAAAAAGTAGCAATTTGACATGTAATGATAGGTTTGCTTGTAGCATTACTCACTGAGGTTTTATCCATGTGAAATTATATGTAGCCTTGTTTGTCACAGATTGTTGGAAGTGGAAATGAAAGGACAGTAGTGTTCTTGTAAATTTACCTTCAGTTAGCAGGAGGAGGGAAAGGATGGAAAAAACAACTATTTTCTTATTTTTTAAAATGCTGGAGTCCCCTTAGAGGTACGGCCATCTACTAGACTGCACTGGAAAACAATTTGCAGTCACTCCGTTTAGTCTAGTTTAGCTTAGAGATACAGCACAGAAACAGGCCCTTCAGCCCTCTGAGTCTGTGCTGACCAGCAATCCCCGCACACTAACACTATTCTACACACACTAGGGACAATTAACAGTTATTCCAAGCCAATTAACCTACAAACCTGTTTATCTTTGTAGTGTGGGATGAAAACGGAGATCCCGGAGAAAACCCAAGCAGGTCACGGGGATAACGAACATATTCTGTTTAGACAAGCACCCATAGTCAGGATCGAACCCAGGTCTCTGGCGCTGTAAGGTAGCAGCTCTACCGCTGCGCCACTGTGCCGCCCTACTTATAGAAAGGCGTACCTCAGTTCAATGTTTGATATACTATGTGGTTACGGTTGTTGCTATAAAGTGTTTTAAGTTAGCGATCCCATTTGTTACGTGATCAGTTTAAAGATCAATACTTCCAAAAAATACAAATAATTGGACAACAAATAATCAGCTGCTTACCTCTTTATGTTGCATTTTGTATTTACCAAAGTTAAGTACTGTAGATGTTGGAAGTCTAGACTATAAACAGAAAGTGCTTAGAAACCCAGAAGATTCAGGCTGTGGTTAGAAGTGAGAAACAGAGTTTCATGTTGATGACCTTCCATCAATTCTGGAATAAATTAGGGATAAAACTGCTTTGAAACTGAATGAGACTGGTAATGGGTGTTAAGCTGTTAGTCTGCCAAAGGCTATTAAATGTTCAAACAAATAGAAAGAATCATTACTAGCAACCCCTGACAACAAAATAAAGTGAGCAGTGATAATGATCTGAAATTGTTGAGCTCAGTATTGATTGCAGAATGGACATGCTTAGTAAGTTTCTTTTTTATTGTTTCTTTATACACGTGTAGCAACATATTTTAGTTTTCATCTCTGGTTGCCGAGAGACTTTTGAGTCAACTAGACTGCAGCTTGGGACTAGAATTACATGTAAGCTCCACCAGACCAGCTAGGTTGATTTTCATCTCCGAATGACTTTAATACATTAAAACACAGCCAAAGGTAGTGGATAGCTTCCCTGAAACCAATAACCAATGCACAAATACATTAAGTTTATTTGCTGCAGTCAGATTTATAATTCAACTATGGTTAGTTTATTTTACAACTGCAACCCTGGCATGTGCCATTTCAGAATTATTAAATGATAAAAGGTTAATATTAAAATATAGTTTCTACCAGTGTTTAAATCAATAAGGGCAGAGGTGTAGAATGAGGAATATCTCAAGAAAAGACGGGAGAAAATAATTCTTTCTTACAACTGGTTAATTGAACAGCATCATCATACGCAACTATTGAGACTATATTCATGTAAAAAGTGGATGAAAAGAATGGAATTAAAATGGAGTAGATTCCTTCAGCTAAAGAAACTCAAACACTTTGCAGACATTAACTTTTATTTCCACAATCAATACTGTTAGTGTTTAGTGAAGTTCACTGAAATGAATTCAGGGTTTGCTTAATTGTGCTACTCCTGATACTGGATGTTATGCTGGTGGAATGGGCACTTTCCATAATTAAATGTTAAATCCAAGCAAGTCCAGCAATAGACTTGTATCCTTTACATAAAAGGACACAGAGTGTTGGAGTAACTCAGCGGATCAGGCAGCACCTCTGGAGAACATGGATGTGTGATGTTTCGGGTCGAGACCGTTCAGTTTAATTCAAGATCCAACTGGAGATTCCAGCCTTTAGCCTGTGATCAGAAGGGACCTATAATATTTGTGCAAAGGAGTCAGGACCCTTCTTCAGACTGATTTACATTTATCTCCCTAACTCTAGCTTGGATCCAGCAGGAAAAGGCATCTCCAATTTGTACCCATTTTTGGAGGAAGAATGAGTTCTGGGATGGAGTTGCTGCTTTAATATTTATAGCTCATAGAGGTGGTTTAGTGTTTCTCAGAGCGAACACATGGCACTCACATGATGAGTTCACATGACGACTCCAGAAGTCACTATGGATGAGATTCAAATCCATTTTTCCCATGTCCTTATGTCCAGAGGTCGTGCTTGGCCAGGATTAACATAATGAACTGATAGTATATTACGCATTTATTACATTTAAAAAGTAATTGGAATTGGATTCTGGTGGGTTGGGGGCAGGGGAGCAGTTGATAAAATGAAATGATTTAACTTAGTTAGGAGTGGAATGTACCTACACTGAAAGGCTGGTGAAAGGCAGATTAAATTGGTTCATACTTTGAAGGGAATTTGATGGATTCATGAGGGATGAAAAATACCAGGAATGTGGAGACTGGAATTTATTGATAGTCCTTGAAACGGTTTGCACACAGCAATGAGCTGAACAATCTCCTTCAGAGTGTCAGGACTGTACAATTCTCTTTAACGAACAACAAGCTATCAGCTCAAATCCTGTTTGCAAAGAATTAAAGTTTTTCGACCAGATCTATAAAAGTAGCATCAATCTTTATTATTCCCTGTTCTCAGGCACCAACAAACCCGACTGAAAGGAGCACCATTAATCACATTTTTTTTTTGTAATTCAGAAAACCAAACTAGAGTAGTATAAAAATGAAGAATGTAAGAAAATAGATGGAGTAGGCCACTCGGCCCCTCAAGTTTGCTCCTCGTTCAGCATGAAGATAGACACAAAAAGCTGGAGTAACTCAGCGGGACAGGCAGCATCTCTGGAGAGAAGGGATGGGTGACGTTTCAGGTCAAAACCCTCCTCATTCTGCATGGTCATTGATGATCACCCCCAGACACGCTTCCTTTTCTCAGCCAGTTCCGCATAGCCCTCACTTACCCGATCTTTCAAAGATTTATTTAACTACTACTTTAAATACCCTCATGATCCAGCCTCCACATCCCTTCTGGTAGAGAATTCCAGAGTTTAGCTGCCTTCTGCAACACGTTGTTACTATAGATCTCAGTTTTATATGATCATACCCATGATGGGGTGGGAGATTGCAACCTTCACGTGGTCCGCCCTGTTTCAACGAATGCAATCAACCCGGCGTGCACAATCAAGTAAGATCAAATAGAACAAGTTGTCCTACAACTTTAGGCTGTGCACGCCACACGAAAGAAGATGCCCATGATCTGTCCCTTTGTTGGAGACTCTCATTCGTGGAAACATCTCACATTCACCCTCTCAGGATATTCAATGCTTCATTAAGATCACTTTTAAACTCCAAACAATGTACATCTATTTTCTTGAGCTGTTCAATACAGCACATCCACTCATTCCAGTAATTAACACAGCGAGTCTCTTTAAACCTACCTCCAATGCCAGTACATCTTTTCTTAAATAAGGGGACTAAAACTGTGACCACAGTACTCCAGATGTGGCGTCATCCATATCCTGTACAATTGTAACAAAACATCCCTATTTCTAAACTCCAACCATCTTGCAAAAAAGACTAATATGTAATTTAACTTCCTAACCACTTGGTGTTCTTCCTTGTGCTTCTCTGCCACAGAGGGCGGTGGAGGCAGGTTCTCTCGATGCTTTCAAGAGAGAGCTAGATAGGGCTCTTAAAAATAGCGGTGTCAGGGGATATGGGGAGAAGGGAGGAACGGGGTACTGATTGGGGATGATCAACCATGATCACATTGAATGGTGGTGCTGGCTCGAAGGGCCAAATGGCGTCCTCCTGCACCTATTGTCTATTGCTAACTTATTGCAATTCACGCCCAAGAGCATCTAGATCTTTCTGTACTTTGCTCATATGTAAACTTCCCATTTAAATAATAGTCTGGCTTTAGATTCCTCTACTAAAGTCAATAAATTCACATTTAACCACATTAGCCTTCATTTGTCAAGTGTTCAACTAATCACTCAACCCATCTACATTCATAGAAACATAGAAAATAGGTGCAGGAGTAGGCCATTCGGCCCTTTGAGCCTGCACCGCCATTCAATATGATCAATACTGATCACCCAACTCGGTATCCTGTACCTGTCTTCTCTCCATACCCTTTAGCCACAAGGGCCACATCTAACTCCCTCTTAAATATGGCCAATGAACTGGCCTCAACTACCTTCTGTGGCAGAGAATTCCACAGATTCACCACTCTCTGTGTGAAAAGTCTCACAGTTGCAGAATCCTAATATCTTCATCATGACATACCTTCCCATCTATTTTCTTGTTGTCAGCAAACTTGGATACTTTACACTTCACCTCTCCCACCAGGTTACTGATATAAAGTAAATAATTCAAGGCTTAAAGCAAATCCTTGGGACAATCCACTAGTTAAACTTTCATGTATGGAAAAGTCCCATTTATTCCAAGTCTTGTCTTCTATGCAACAACCAATCTTTTGTTCAAGCCAAAACACTTCCCTTAGTACCTTAAGGTCTTATCGCGTGCATTTTATTTTTATAGTCAGTGCAGGTGTACACTTCATTTGAGTACAGCAGCACGGCGGGGCGTGTACCCGGCGAGCAGGGCCAAGCCCTCCAGTAGGCCCGTCTCGCCCACTGGGGACGGAACTTGGCAGCACCTGTGCCACGAGGGCGATGGGGGGGAGGGAGGGAGGGAGGGACCGGCGAGCAACGGCAGAGTGTGAGGTAGGCCATCGGAGAGCGAGGATAGCTGTTGGATAGCGAGGTGGGCTGTCTGCTGGAGGTCAGAATTATATATCTGACAGTGACAGCAGGTGGCAGTGTCGCTACACAGCCACATGGGAGATAACAAGCTGCAGTAACTCAGTGGGTCACGCAGCATCTCTGGAGAAAAGGAATGGCTGACGTTTCGGGTCGAGACCCTTCAGTTTAATTCAAGATCCAACTGGAGATTCCATCCTCAGTCTAGCCTGTGATCAGGAGGGACCTGTAATATATGGGTAAAGGAGTTATTAAATAGCTTCAGGTGCTTCCGTGGGTTTGACTGGTATTGCAAGCCAGCAATGCTTTCAAATGTGGGCAAAATATTTCCAGGGTAACTCGGTGTTCCTGAGACTTTTCACTGCCGTTTAATGAACAGTGAACTTCAAAGAAAGCATGATCTTGATCAAATTAATTAATGCTTGGGACGGCACGTACCTTGGGAAAGCTAAGGTTGGCGCAGCTGGTAGAACTGCTGCCTCGGCTCCACAAAATCGGGTTCAGTCCTGACCGGCTACAATCCGTATAGAGTTCGCTCATCACACCCTTTAATTTCTTGTAACTTCAGGTTTCTTCTCCAATCCCAAAGAATGCAGGTGGGGCACTGTAAATTAGCTCCAGTGTGTAGTGGTGTGGTAGGATGTGCAGTGAGAAGATGGGAATGCAGGGAAAAGAAAATGGAATCAATATAGGATTTGTGCAAAAGTGTGCTCTAGGGCCGACTCAGTGGGTCGAAGGCCTTGTTTCCATGCCGACAGTTAGTGTGGTTCTTGGTGTGCCAGTGCATCTTGGATTTACCTTTGGACAGAAGGATTTCAAATTTTGAATTTGTATTGATCTCGTGTAGAATTGAAATTTAAGTGACACTTTTATATTTGGAAATCTGAGTCACAGCTGATACTTTCATCTAAACCGGACAGATAAACTGGAGACCACAAGAGTCAAGAGTGTTTATTTGTTCTGTGTTTCAGCAACAGATTAACTTCTTTCTTGCTGCAGGTTTGCAGGTCCATTAATACAATAAAACTTCAAATAAATATACAATAATTAATCATTCAATAAATTGATAATCAGTAATGCCAGATAACCAGACCATTTTATTGTAATTTTAATTTTGAATTAGATTGTCTATGATTTAATTTAGAGCATTTTAATTTCAGTTTGCAATGACAAGGTTATTATTAGTTTGGAAAATGTAACAACTGATTTATCTAGAAGATGGTTATGACTACAGTACTTGTTTCATGTGTCTAACTTGGGTTTCTGCATCATTCATCTGCGTTAGAGGTTACAAAGTTCAACAGCAAGCAGCTAAAAGCAATTTACAAATATTTTTGAAGTTCTCCATCAGTGGAAAAATAAATTTCAGATGAAGGACGAAGGGAAATTCCTTATAAGAACAAGTCCCATTGAAGCATAGTAGCTAGGTTTCATAATTAACTTTTGGACAGGATGTTAAGCAAATCCTCATGCTGCCTTCTACATGGACAGGAAAGATGATGTAACCTGAATCTAAGAGGAGCTAGAGGAATTCTCCCTGATGCCCCGGCTATTTTATACCTCAATACCAAAGTTACCGATTCTGGTATTTTGCTTCATTTCTGTCTCTGAGATCATTTCTGCAAATTAACTGTTGCAATCCCTAGATTACACCAGAGGCAAAAAAGACAGAAATACTTTGCTGGAATATCCTGAGGTCGTGAGAGGCACCGTGTATTAAATCCTTTCGTGGAAGAGTGGGTTTAACTGATAAACGTAGGCAGAACATAATGAAGTCAAACCATACCCTCAACCCCACTCTGTCATACTTCCCATGACACGGTATTCCAGTTGGAATAGTATCAGAACTCCTGGAGTCAAACAGAACAGAACCTGCCCCTTCAAACCAACAAATCACCGTGTACCATCAAACACCCATTTGCACTATTTCTGCACTAATCCCATTTCAGTCTTCCTACATTCCCATCAACTCCCAGTTTCTGCCAGTCAGCTAAACTGTAAGGGCAATATACAGTGGCCAATTCCCATACCAATTTGGGATGTGGAGGAAAATGGAGCACTCCACATCGCCAGCACAGGAGCCATGATCAAGCCTGGCTCACTGCTGCAGTGAGGCTGTGATACTGTCTGTTGACTTTCTGGCAAATGGATACTCTAATATATTGGTACGTCAGCTTTTGTGGCAACGGGGTTGAGAGGGAAAGATAGATCATCCATGATTGAATGGCCTAGTAGACTTGATGGGCTAAATGGCCTTATTCTGCTCCTTGAACTTATGAACTAGACAGTGTAGTGTGTAAGCATGCCAGTATTTAGATGCTCAAGCATACTAGCCTTCTATGGTATAGATATTCAATTTATAAGCACTCTGGAAATTTAGTTCCTGGGATGACCGTACTGGAAAAGTAAATATGTTTTTAGGCAGTGAGTGTTTTGTCCCCTTACCTTGTTGCTATTTGGCTTGGTGATACTTCAGGACACCATCAATATGGCACAGAAGTATTCACGCTACAGCACATAGGTGCTACAGTATGCTGGAGCCTCTGCCTGCTGTTGCTTTGGCATGTTGGTGCAACGACATATCTTGCCTTTGCTTTATATTCTTTCCAAAATTCCTGTATCTTAACGTTGTGACGCACCATTCAAAGACCAAAGGCGTTGGTGGTCCTGCTAACACAAATGCTGATCCAATTGCGGTTGAAAATGTTCTGAGAGTATGTGCTTTTATTTTGTGTTAACACCCACTGTTTTTCCTCAAAAAATAATAATACAGAACAAGAGAACAAAGTTAATCTGCTCAATGGCAGCAAGCAACCATGCTTAGAGCCCAGTGATATGTATGGTTTAGTTTGCATCTTCAATCAGAATGTAACACAGCCAATCTTAAGTCACCCCTGCCTTCGCAACAACAAAAGTTTGCATTTGTATAAAATCTTTAATGTACTAAAGCATCCAAGCTGCTCCAAACAAGGAGGGGGATCAAACAGAATTTGTCACATAATACATATCAAGACAAGTTACCAAAATATTGATCAAAGAAGTATAAATTATTCTTTATTTGGTTGGCATGATGTAACAAGTGGTGGGCCACATGGATCTGAGCAAAATCTTTAATTTCTTGCAATTTTTACGTAAATTGGAGAAAGACATCAAAGATATGGTTGCTAGATTTCCTACAAAGGGATCTTGATAAGGACTTGCACATGACACATCCATAACAGTCCCATTAGAGGCAGGACAAATTCAATCCAGCTACTTGTGTCCTAGTCATTCTATCCCCAATCATCAGCAAAGTGTTGGAAAACATTGTTGATGGTGCTATCAAGTGGCATTTATTCACCAATAATCTTTTCAGTGAGGCCAGGATCATTTGGCATCAGACCTCATCAAAGCCTTGTACCAAACACGGATCAAAGGACTGAATGCCAGAGGTAATTGACTGCCTCAGATAGCAACACTTCATTGAGTTTATTACTAAGGTACATAGTTTTTAATGGTGCACAGTGGCAATTATCTTGGCATTATGTTTGACACAGACATTGTGGGCCGAGGGGCCTGTTTCCATGGTACTTGGCTCTATGATCGATTGGTTCACATCTGAAATATTCTTACCAAACTGAATTGCAGGAGCACCTTCTCCAGGAGAACTGCATTTTCTCAAGGTCATTTAAGCATAGGTAATACATGCCCATATTCCCAAAAATGAATCATATCAAAAGTTGCTGAACCAATTCAAGGCCAATTAAAAATTGACAAATATTAACCTGAATCCTTGATGAAAAACAATTGTGAAAATTCTGAATGGAGGGAGGTAGCATATAAATACAGGTATTATTGTAAACTCACTGAACCATCAGAGCAGCATTATACTTCTACATTTGATTCCACAAAAGTACATGATTTGGAACATGGTGCATAATATTTCTCAGGCTTGCATACAATCTTGAACACTTTATAAAGTAGTCACATACCTCAAAGTTCAAATACTTTAAACAAATAACTAATGATGTATTGCTGTGTTAACAGCAGCTTGCATCTGACAAAGTGTACAATGTGTTCAAAATATGGCATTCTCCTTTATGTGCCTGACATTACTGTTTCTCATGCTGTTTAGTACGGGTGGCCATAAGGTGTCTGATTCCTAAATCCCTTTCTCTCCCTCTGTCCAGGTGGTAGTTCCTGCTTTTTGTGATTCTGGGAAAGTGGTCTAAACTAATGGCAGTGCATGATGAACCTCTGAGTGATCAATGTCTACAGGGTTCCAACCATATGAACAGAAAATGATGACAAGTAGACAGGTACATGGATAGGACAGGTTTGGAGGGATATGTACCAAACGCGGGCAGGTGGGACTAGTGTAGCTGGGACATGTTGGCCAGTGTGGGCAAGTTGGGCCTGTTTACATGCTATATGACTGTATGTTCACTGAACCATAGTTATGCACTGCCAGTTAGTCACTTGGAGATCAGTGAGAGTTCACCAACTGGAAGTGCATAACCATAATAGAGCGGTATTGTCATAACTTTCTGTTCAAATGGTTGGAAATTAGAAAATAATACTCATATAAACTCAATAATACTCACGAACTCCACCCATTCAGATTGTCCTTAGATACAAAATGAGAGAAAGTGGCATGTATATGCTGAGTTCAGTGAAAATGCAAACTGATTTTGCATTGGCGTTTCTTCACGTTGTGTGCTAATATATATTGATTATATTCATGGGGGCTCTCTTTGAAACATCCCAGGTAGACTTCTGAAAGTGGCACAAGATCATTTGAGTTCTTAATGCCTGTTGATGGCTTTCCATTTAAATCAATCAGTGATGAGTGAGGATTGTAGTATTCTTGTTAAAGATAATCCTCCAGACTAAACGGATTGCAAGTTCCCATTGTCCTCCCACCCAACCCCCAGCTCCCCCAGTACCATTCCATACCTCCTCACCAACACTCCCTTAAAGCCTATTTCAATTCCCTTCCTGGGACATTCCTGAAGGCCACAGCTGGTGAGGCAGGCTGAACATCGATTTCATCCCTTAGATAAGGTACCAATGACAGGTCAAATACAAGCCCAGACTGTTATGTAATCACAATTCTGCAGTTAGGCCAAAATTAAACCAATTATTATGGTGTCCTCATTAATTACTCTGAACCCATTTTACAATAATGACTTTTTAAAGTCAGTCAAAACAAGGAGATGCATTTCAGATTATGTGTTATACTTGGTATCCTGTTCATTAAGATAAATGGATGGAAAACTGGAGCTAGTATTATAAAATGTATCTACAGCGTATTCCATTGGATGGGTGTATGGAACCTGCTACCAGAGGAGATATTCAGGCAGATACAGTAACTCAGTATCTCAGCGGGTCAAGCACCATTCCTGGGGAAAATAAATAGGTGACATTTCAGGTTGAAACCTTCAGACTGTGACTCAGTGGAGAAGGAAATTAGAGATATGATAAGGTTCTGGCCAAATCAGAGCTGGCACTGACCAAGGGAAGATGGAGCCCACAATGGTCCATTGTTGACAGTGGAAGAAATGATAACAAAGGAATATATGGATGCAAACAGTGGAACTGGCAGGATGACTGGGGTGGGTGAGGGGCAGAGAGTGAGGGAATGCAGGGGTTACGAAATTAAAGAAAACAACATTATAAGATGCCCAAATGAAATATGAGGTGCTGTTCCTTCAATTTGCGTGTGGGGGCTGCCTCCTGCATCCATGTCAAACTCATGGACACTCATTAACTTTCACCCTGCCCTTAAATTCAACTGTACTATCTCTGACATCTCCTTCCCCTTTTGCAACATTCTGGGCTTGTATTTGACCCACCATTGGTGCCTTATCTGAGGGATGAAACCAATGCTTTAGCCTGCTTTGCCAGCTGTGGCTTTCAGGAATGTCCCAGGAAGGGAATTGAAATGGGCTTTGATGACTTGAGTATTGGTTGGCATGGACGAGTTGGGCTGAAGGGCCTGTTTCTGTGCTGCATGACTCTATGTTGCATATGAGATACCCTCACACCAGTCAGAATCTAATCTTAAACCACCAATATCTGTCCCAATGACACTCTTTAGAGTACAGAAGTCATGCTGCAGGGCATCAACAAACCCGTAGTAGAAATGCATCAGATACTGTTAATTATAGCCAAGTAAGTTCACCATTTTAATCGGAGTTAAAACCAGTGTTTTAATAATTGTTCTTCTGTACCAATAACCCAAAGTTACAACTTTGGAAATGGAATTATGCTGGTGATAACACCTATCCCAATGCCTTCGTGTTTATTGTGGTTGTTCTCCAGAGAGGCAAAAGACAGAGGCAACGCCCCTTCCTCGATGATGAAATTATGGGCCACTTGTTGGGGCAGTCAGATTTCCCAGAAATGTTTCAATGATACAAATGTCCATTTTAGGTGATTGTTTAGAGTTTATAGATACAACATGGGAACAGGTCCTTTGGCCCACCAAGTCCACTCTGACCATTGATTACCCAGTCACACTAGTGCTATGTTGTCTCAGTTTTCTGCATCCATTCCCTCCACACTAGCGGCAATTTACAGAAACCAATTAACCTACAAATCCTCACGTTTTGGGAATATGGGAGGAAAGCAGAGTACCCAAAGGAAATCCACATGGTCACAGAAAGAATATGCAAAGTCCACATAGACAGCACCCTTGATCAGGATTAAATCCGGGTCTCTGGCATTGTCAGACAGCATCTCTACCAGTTGTGCCCCGGTGTCTGAAACTTGTCTGAAACAGGTATGTGTTCTAAAAGGGCTGGGAATACTCAGAATTGAGAGATTTTTAGCTAGTTCTCTCTCCAGGAAACTTGATCCCACCTTTTTTCAATTGTCTGGAAGCTTCAGTGAGAACTGCAAATACACCACATGAATACAAGGCAGCATGAATCAGCTTGCCTCAAAATATCATCTTAAACGTTAATTAAATTGGCACCAATGGAACCATTGGCCAACAAGAAACATCATAGCCTATAACATCATACCAGCAGAACTGGACCCTGGCATGAGGTGTCAGAGATGGTGTTAGAGCCAATAGTAATATCCTTGCATTAGGTATCTCAACCCATATGGCGCTAGTACAACAAACACCAACACAAGGTGTTAAAGCAGATCTGGAATCAATAGAACTGTACCCTAGCATCATGTACGGTGCCAACTGGCGCCAATAGAATTGAGCCCCAGCATGAAGTGGCCGACTACCTACAACAGTAGAACAACACCTCAGCATCATGCATCAGAGACCATCTGGCACTAGTAAAGATTGTATCCCAGCAGATAGTGTCAGGAACCAGCTGGACACTGGAACTGTATCCTTGTGTGGGATTGCACAGGGTTTAATATAACTGCATTTCATCATGAGATGGCTGAGATGAACAGGCACTGGTACAAGCTCCTGCCAACACATGGTACGGAGACTAGCTGACACCAGTAGACCTGAACCCTAGCAAGAGGCACGGAGATCACCGACAACAATAGATATAGACCCCAACACGAGTGTCAGAATGATACGGCCCCAGTAGAACTGCAACCTTGTTTAAGGTGCAGTGATCAACGGGCATCAGAAAAGTAAACAAAATGTCAAAGATTCTGCAGATACTGTAAAATAGAAAATACTAGAAATACTCAGCAGGTCAGGTAGCATCAGGGGAGAGAGACAAACAGGGCTAACTTTTCAGGTTGATGGCATTTTATCCATCGAATCATAATTATTTTTCTGTCCTCTGTTGCTGCCTGAATCCCTCAGTATTTTCAGAATGTTCTGTTTTTATTTAATTCAAATTCCACACCATACTAAAATACATGTATCAGCTAGCACTAGTAGTAAGCCATGGAGGTGCAGCAGTAGTTCTGCAGCTTCAGAGCTCTATTGATCTGAATTTAAAATCCTTTTTTCGTGTAGGTTTCCACCAGGTGCCCTCAGATATGCTGGTCGGCTAATTGGCCACTATAAATTACCCTCGGTGTATGGAAGTGACAAACGGACCATTGCGATGTTAATACGCATGTGAGAGAGAAAAGGTTGCAAATTTATCAGGGAAATAAAGAAATGGAATGGCACCAGTGGGACTGTTGTGATCGGAGCCAGCAAGGACCGAAGGATTGAATCGTCTCTTTCTGTGCTATAATATAAGTCAGTTTGAGATGAGTGAGCCCATTTCTCACCAGCGGAACTGCAATTCAGGCAGATGTGTAAGGCAACACCTGGCAGCAGTAGGACACTATGTGGGGTACTTGGAACATGACAGCAGAATGACTTTAGTGTAGCATCTGTTATTGGGTCAACTGAAACCTAGGGACCTGTAACCCAGCACGAGGTATCAGGAACCAGGATGGTATTCACAAAACTGCAATTGTGCATGGATTCAGAGCCGAGTGGAACTACAACCCTAAATGCGTGATACATATCAGCTGGCACCTGGCATCAATACCGGGCTGAAGGTGCAGGAGATCATTAGGCATCAGGAGAACTGAGATGATCTCCATTGAACAGCTGGTAGAAGTGGAACTGTACCTAGAATGAGATGCCTAGACCACATGCCATCTGGCAAAATACATCCCTGAACGTGGTGTCAGAGCTTATTTGCTGCCACTGATAGTCAGAGCCGGCTAGCAACAGTAGAATCACACACCAGGTTTGGGTTTCTCAAATAATATGACTCTTCCCAAACTGGTTTACAGGCAGATAGTACTGTTGTGTACCCAATGTAACACAGAGGGGCAGCAAACAGTTCTCCCCAATGATCACCTATAATCAATAATGTCATATTGACTAGATGACTTATTATTCTGATGTTGATTGAGACTTAAGTATTGGCTTGGACTCTGCTGGCAACTTCCTTGCTTCATTTCAACATAATGCTTGTGGGATCCTTTATGTCCTTTGGGAATAGCAGTTGGGAATTTGGTTTGATGTTTCATGCAACCGAGCCACCTTCAACAGTACAGCATTCGCTCAGTGTATTGACAGCTCAGGTATTCATGCCCCAGTCCCTGGAGTGGTCTCTGAGTGCACAATCCTCTGACTTTGGGAAAGAAGACGATCTGTGAACCAATATTGGACACCTAGCATTATGCTCACTGACAATTTTCCGAACGGCTTCGAACTAGGCACAATGGACAGCATGTTGAAGCAACAACCAAGCATTTATAATTGCACAAGCTCTGCTAATTTTTTTTATCTAACCTGTGACAATCTCCGATCAATAAATTCACCCAGTTATTATAGACAACTATTTCACTCTAGCCACTAGAGGGCACTAACTAGGGCAACCTAATTTTACAATAATGAATAGAATTCCCGCAGCTAATATCAATTACAAAAATCACCAGCGTCTAGGCAGTTACTAATAAAAAATATTAGGATTTCAAAATTCTGAATCTGTTGAACAAGATAACATGTTTCCCAGAAAATCCTCTTAATTTTGTGAATCCAGCCTGGACAATTGGGCGGCTCAGTTGTGCAGCTGGTAAAGCTGCTGCCTCACAGCACTCAGAGACCCAGGTTCGATCCTCACCCTGGGTACCCTCTATGTCTGGAGTTTGCACGTTCTCCCTGTGACCTTGTGGGTTTCCTCCGGGTGTTCTGGTTTCCTGCCTCATCCTAAAAGGTTTGCAGGTTTGTAGGTGAATTGGCCGCTGTAAATTGCCCCTAGTATGTAGGGAGTGGATGAGAAGGTGGGATAAATTAGAACGAGTGGGAACAGGTGATCGATGGGTGGCGTGAACTAAGCGTGCTGAAGGGCCTGTTTCCATGCTGTATATCTATACGGAATGAAACTAAACTAAAATTACGACGACTGCTTTTATTCTAAACTAAGCATTTAGAATTTTTCCAGACTCTCAACAAATGGTGATGAGTCAGAGTATAGAAGTGAGATCGACCGACTGACCAAATGGTGCCAGCACAACAACCTGGCTCTCAATATCCGCAAAACCAAAGAACTGATTGTGGACTTTGGAAGAGGAGGGTTGAGGACCCACAACCCTGTTTACATCAATGGGACGATGGTGGAGAGAGTCTAAAACTTCAAATTCCTGGGCGTACATATTTCCGACGATCTTTCCTGGACCCAGCACATTGATGAAATCATAAAGAAAGCACATCAGCACCTCTACTTCCTGAGAAGGTTACAGAGATTTGGAATGTCAAAGAGGATTCTCTTGAACCTCTACAGGTGCACAGTAGAGAGCACACTGACTGTGCATCGTGGCTTGGTTCGGCAACTTGAACGTCCAGGAGCGGAAAAGACTGCAAAAAGTTGTAAACTCTGTCCAGTCCATCACCGGCTCTGACCTCCCCACCATCGAAGGGATCTATCGTAGTCGCTGCCTCAAAAAGGCGGCCAACATCATCAAAGACCCACACCATCCTGGTCACACACACAACTCACCACTGCCATCAGGAAGAAGGTACAGGAGCCCGAGAACAGTAACATCCAGGTTCAGGAACAGCTTCTTCCCTACAGCCATCAGGCTATTAAACACTACTACCACTACCTCATAAGCTATGAACTACAATAGACTATTATTATTATTATTATTATTGCACTGTTATTCTTTTTTCTTTGTTATATTATTTATTATGATTACATATTCTGTTGTGCTGCAGCAGGTAAGAATTGCATTGTTCTATCTGGGCCATTTGACATAAAACACTCTTGTCTCTTGAATAACAGAATTCAAATGGAACAGCATTGCCTTGCAATGCACAGGTCGCATTATATTATATTCAGGATGCATCCAATAGTATTTGGCATAGTTTGTAGTTTTTATGTAGGATATGTCAGAGGCTGAGTCAAGTTACATCCAGTATTAACCAGAGTTATTGAGTGGATAGATATTCCAGACAATGCCGTCGGAGGATATTATGAAGCCTGAAAGCAAACCTTGAATTTGATCACCCACCACCATCGGAAAGGTCCTGAAAGCACATTCCAGCCACGCTGTTCCTCGCACTGTGTGATGCAGGAGTTTATAAAAGTGTATTTGGCCTACGAGCACTTTCATTTTGTCAGGAATATTATAAGTATGACAACCCCACGCCCGGGTTGTGTGAAGTTTAACGAGAAGTGATATCAGGTTCTATTTCTTGTTCCACAAAGGATGTACCACATCTCTTGTTGGCAGCATGGGGTAAAAAATGCAAGGTAAGGTTGTTCACAGAGCTTTGAAGAAGAATGGTAAAAATGACACCACCCTAATCTGTAAAACTCTGGCAAGATACCTGGAATTTCTGACACCAGCAGCTTTGCTCAGATGAGCACAGACAATGAGTCCCTAACGTAGCCTATGACCTCTCAGCTTAACTACAATTATCAGGAGGGTGGAGCTTTCCTTTAAGAGAAATTAGATCTGGGCCTTAGTTCCGTAACTGTCTTCTGGCTTCACCTCCACCCACATTCCATCAGATCAGAGGGGCTGGGATACCATTTCCAGCAGCATTGAAGGACAGATTGTTTTGGTTTGGCTCTGAAACTCTGCCTTCTTAGCTTTGCACGTATATTTCAGCCTCAGTGAAGAAGTTGCTGCTTAGCAATCGAAGGGGGACAATTTCACTGAAGAAATCCAGAATCTTTATTCAGAACTTTACATCTATACACTATAGGAGGGAAGGGAATTTGCTGCTTTATTTCAAAATTAAATATTTTCCATCCAGATTCTATTTCATTAAAATTGTAACATTCAATACGTGCAATGTATGTATTGCAGTGCACAAGAAATTAACCTCATCAAACCAGTTCTGAAAACACTTGAGTCCACATTGCTTCAGGGCTCAGGGAAAGCTTACTTGAGCTTTGAGCTTTGGTAAATTCATCACGGTTAATAAAATCATTCCTATATAGTGAAGTGTCAGTGTCTGGGTCTGGGTCTGTCTGTCCATGCATTTTTCTGTGTCTGTGGATTTCTTTGTGTGTGACTGTGTGTGAGTGTCTGCCTTATGCATTTCTCTAAATATGATTACTAACAAATGTTCATCTCATAATTTAACTTTCAAAATATGTCTTCATGGGGAGGGGTGCGGGGCTGATCTAAGAAATCTCTGACATGTGATAAGTGCATTTATTTAACCTCTTTAGCAAAACTGCAGGGGGTTGTACAGCAGGCTCCAGCTCCCAGCAACGATCAATAATCATCTTTTTTAAAGTAATCATAGAGCCGTAGAATGATATAGCACAAAGGAGATCAATCAGCCCATGCTGCCTGTGAAGTGAATCAGACAAAGACATATCACAAAGCAGACCATCCCTGGGTCAGATTATTCCCTGCAAGAATGGGATATATAATATGACCTTCTGCTTTCTAATATTATATTTCATGCATTGTCAACATTTGTTAATCTGAGAGTGATGGGGGGGGGTGGGGTTCTGCCACTTTCTTACCAGTTGGTATACCATCCTGTACTGGCTTCACTCGCATCCATTGGAAGGGCAGTGGCAGGACATTTTCACAATTGTGAATGGCCACATTTAGCTGCAAGTTATACATGCTTTGTGCCACCAAGGGTTGTCACTGAAGTAGCTTTGCCTGGTAGAAAGCTTTGATCCAGCTTCGTCGGGCAGCACAGTGGGCAGCAGTTGACATTGCCTTATAAAGCCAGAGAGCCAAGTTCGATCCTGAATGCTGGTGCTATCTATATGGAGTTTGTATGTTCTCCCTGTAACCGCGTGGGTTTCTGTCAATTGTCCTGGATTGTTGGTTGGCATGGACTTGGTGGGCCAAAGAGCCTGTTCGGGATATCTTTAAAACTAAAACTAAAGTACAGTGGTTCCACTGTAGGCATTGCCTCCAGAGGACATTGCTGACTTAATGATGCAAGAACTGCCCTTCGTCTATACTTCCAGCTCAGATGATGACTTAAAATAAAACACACAAATCCTACGCAATCATGTACTTACAAAGAATGCATCCAAGTCATATGTTTGTTGCAGTGCATGGTTGTTTATCAAGGTGTGGATGATTACGCTGAAACTAGAACACTTTTTTCAGCATCAAGCACTCAAGGAAAAGTGTAGGGTCTATTATATGAAAAATAAATCTTCCTCTCCCGTCTACAACTATGTCACTGCTATTCAGAAAAACCCTTTTCAATGCAGTGCTGCAATTTCCTCCCACTTCCCACATCAGTCATCCTGTGGCCTGGGCAAAATTTCCAATCTGTGCCTTGTTCGATGTGGTAATATGGTCTGGGCGCATTGCCCATTCAGGAACTGTCTGAGACTCTGAGGAACTTTATAAATTGAAAGCAAGTCTATTTCCCCTTGTCATAATTACTACAATTCCAAAGGAAAGCAGTGTTTGTGGCAACCATTGCGCGACAGTGCCCCCTGTTTACTCACTGATGGTGCTAATTATGCCTGATGTGGACATCCCCAAAGCATTGCACTGCTCCACTAGACATCAAATTATTGGAAGCAAATCAACCCTCTGCAGAAAGTCCAAGGTCATATGATTGACTAACAGACTGAAATAAACCATGGAAACCGGCCGTTTGGCCCACTGAGGCCGCACTGACCGTCAATCACCCATTCACACTAATTCCATGTTATCCCTCTTCTGCATCCACTGCCTGCACACAAGCGCCCTTCTTTACAGTGGCCAATTAACCCACAAACACACACATCTTTGGGAAGTGGAAGGAAACTGAGCACCTGGAGGAAGCCTGTGTGGTCATGGGGAGAATGTACAAACACCACATACACAGCACCTGAGGTCAGGATCGAAGTCGGGTCTCTGGCACAGTGAGGCAACAGCTTTACCGACTGCTGCCCACTGGTTGAAAAAGAGCAAGATATGCATGAATTTGCTCAAATTCTGCAACCGTGTCAATGGGGCTATTAATAAACAAAGTTGATTTACATTTTGTACTGAACAAGATATTACAAAAAATATTTAACCATATTATTGTAGGCTTATATGTATAATGTCAGAATCTCCAAGCTTAACCCAAAATAATTCAGTAAATTTCATTACCAACCTTTTTGAACAAACTCATCAGTGCAGGACCTGTCACGGGAGATACAGTATTTCATGCCCAATTAAACTCACCATTGATGTCAACAAAGAGGACGAGAGACTTGCATTTCTATTTTATGTTTCATGACCCCATGTCCCAAAGCACTTCATATTCAATGAAGCGCTTTAGTTGTGTTGTTAATATCAGAGATAGGGAATTGAACAGGACAACCAATCTGATTTTACACCATTCCAAAAAAAAACTCCAATTACATCTTAATAGATAATTGCCTTGTGTAAAAGGTATGAAATTTGTTGCTTAAACTAATAGGCTTTCATGTATTAGTCTGCATGAAAATGTTTCCAAGTTACATGTTTGAGTGTTTGTGAACCCCCTAGCTGGTGAAGCAAGTTAAATGATCAGATCATGCAATAATGGAAGTCTTTTCATAGAAATCATATAAAATAGGTGCAGGATTAGGCCATTCGGCCCTTCGAGCCTGCACCACCATTCAATATGATCATGGCTGATCATCCAAATCAGTATCCTGTACCTGCCTTCTCTCCATACCCCCTGATCCCTTTAGCCACAAGGGCCACATCTAACTCCCTCTTAAATATAGCCAATGAACTGGCCTCAACTACCTTCTGTGGCAGAGAATTCCACAGACTCACCACTCTCTGTGTGACAAATGATCTTCTCATCTTGGTCCTAAAAGACTTCCCCCTTATCCTTAAACTGTGACCCCTTGTTCTGGAGTTCCCCAACATCGGGAACAATCTTCCTGCATCTAGCCTGTCCAATCCCTTAAGAATTTTGTAAGTCTCTATAAGATCCCCCCTCAATTTCCTAAATTCCAGCGAGTACAAGCCGAGTCTATCTAGTCTTTCTTCATATGGAAGTCCTGCCATCCCAGGAATCAGTCTGGGATGGCAGAATGGGATTTCTCATCCCTTCCACTGTATCTGATTCAAAACTGCTGGTCATTTTCTGCAGAACTCGTTCTCATTGCTCATCCCCTCTACCAACACATATGGTTTAGCAGCTATCTCCATACCCACCACCAGAAATCCATGATGTCACACTGTCCTGCTCCATTGCTAATACATAGACTGCTGTCCACAACTTCCTGTCGCTGTGATAAGGGTGTGGCCAAAAATGAATGGTTCCACAGGAGAATGCAAGGCATATGTGATGTGGCACTCCAAATGACATGGCATATGGCATGTGACGTGGGGTGATACCACTTCAATACTTTGACCAATTGCTCAATGTATACAGTATATATTTAGTTTTCGTTTTAGAGATGCAGCATGCAATCAGGCCCCTCGGCTCAGTTTTACATTCTACACACCAGGAGCGATTTCCACAGGAGCAAGCCAAATAACCTACAAGCCTGCACGTCTTTTGAATGTGGGAGGAAAATGGAGCACCCAGAGAAAATCCACGCTGTCACAGAGAGAATGTACAAACTCCATGCAGACAGCATCTGTAGTCAAGATCGAAGCCGGGTCTCTGGTGCTGTAAGAAGATTGCTCCACCACTATGCCACTATCCTGCCATTAACAGGGATAAGGGAAGACAGGGAGATTGTTTTCCACTGAGGTGACGCTACCTGCTTGGGTGGATAGGCATGCAGTGAGCTGTTTTGCACAATGTAATTTTTCTCATAAACTCTCTTTGTTTGCTCGTTCTGATAACTTGCAATTCCCCTGTATCTTCATGAGACAACAAAAGAAAGAAACTGTGATATGGTGTCTGAAGTGCCGGCTGATGAAACTACGACATTCAGATGCCATGCCTGAAAGAGAATACTGCACACAATTAATAATCTTTCCCAATTGAGATAACAAACAGTACGATTCAGTTGAGAGCGTGTACCACTGAACCGGTAGAGAAGCCCACACTATAGTATTTCCATTCTGTACCCAGTCCAAAGAATTGAGCCTATGGCAGCCAAATCTTAAGAGACTAAAGTTAAATTGTTGTCGAAGCCAAGTGATAATCAAGTGATTGAGAATTGAACTAAAGCATAAAGCCCTCTAGTGAGATCCTGGAGAATGCTTTAGATGAACATTGCAACTGGTCTCGAAATGAAACAGTTGACTGACATAATTTCTTTGCATTCAATCAAGAGCAGGGAGAATCCTTTGATACTTTCTCACCAGAGCCAAGTTGTGGAAGATTGCAACCTTCACGTGGTCCGCCCTGTTTCGACTAATACAATCAACTCAACGTGCACAAACGGAAGATCAAATAGAACAAGTTGTCCAACAACTTTAGGCTGTGCACGCCACACGAAAGAAGAAGACCAGAGCCAAGATTGGTGTTAGATTTGAAAGACACGCTCATCAGAGATAAGATTATTTGTGGAATCTGGGTGCCCAGCCTGAGGGAACAGCTGCCAAACAAGGCACAATTAACTCCAGTAGAGTGCACACAGCAAAGCCGCAGAGCTCTCCAAAGTCAGGCTGAAAATGTTGGACAACCAACAGGATAAAGACCATGGGTTACACAAAAAGCTGGAGAAACTCAGCGGGTGCAGCAGCATCTAAGGAGCGAAGGAGATAGGCGACGTTTCGGGTCGAGACCCTTCTTGTCAGTTTTTGTCAGTCTCCCTAATGGTTGAAAGTGGTTTCTGTTTTAAAAATCGTTTTTCTTTAGTCGAAGCCGGTTGCGATGCTAGTTGAAGGTGGTTGCCGGAGGACAAAAACCTCCGGGAACCTCCGGGAACCGCACGGAAACCTTGGGTGGGGCACAAAGTCTCCAGAGGTTTCCGTTCAGGTTTCCTAAGTGGGACAGGGGCATTACTTTCTCTGTCATTATCTCTCTCTCTCTCTGTCTATCTCTCTCTCTCTCATCTTTCTGACTATCTCTCTCTCATCTTTCTCTTTCACATGTACACATTGCTTCGGCATCTCAGGTCCCCACTCATCATTAATCTCCCTCTCTTGGGTTTTTCCCATCTCTATTTCTGCAGTTTTCCTCTTCTCCATCCCATCCTGTGCATCTTTTCATTTTCCACTCCTTTTCTAGTGCTGTCCTTCCCTCTCCCTGCCACTGTCTCGCCTACTGTAGCTGTTTCTCGGACTCTCATCCATGTTTCTCACCTTCCTCCTATCTCCCTGTCGCTGCCATTCTCTTTCTCTATCTCTCTCTTCCTTCCTTTGTGCCCTACAAACATGTACTGTTCCTGCCTGCTTCAAAGTCTCCATTATTGTCCCTCTACCCAAAAAGACACAGATTACTGGTCTTAATAACTACAGGGCTGTTGCACTGACCTCTGTAGTCATGAAGACCCTTGAAAGACTTGCGCTGGCCCAGCTGAAAAATATCACAAACCCCCTGCTGGACCCTCTGCAGTTTGCATATCGGGCCAATAGATCTGTGGATGATGTAGTCAACCTGGGCCTGCACTTCATCCGACAGCACCTACACCACCAGGGGACCTATGCGAGGATCCTGTTTGTTGATTTTCGCTCTGCATTCAACACCATTGTGCCAGGGCCACTACACTCCAAACTCTCCCAGTTGACTGTGCCTGAACCCCTCTGTCAGTGGAACACCAACTTCCTGACAGACTGGAAGCAGCATGTGAGGCTGGGAAAGCACATCTCGGACCCACAGACCCTCAGCATTGGCGCACCACAAGGCTGCGTACTCTCTCCTCTCCTCTCCTCTCTCTACAACAATGGCTGCACCTCCACAGACACCTCTGTCAAGCTTCTCAAGTTTGCGGATGACACAACCCTGATTGGACTGATCCAGGATGGGGAGGAATCTGCCTACAGACACGAAGTGTCACAGCTGGCATCCTGGTGCCGTAGCAACAACCTGGAGCTCAATGCTCTTAAGACATTGGAATTGATTGTAGTCTTTAGGAGAGCTCCCTCTCCCCTCACCCCACTCACCATCAACAACACCACAGTCACATCTGTGGCGCCTTTAAGTTCCTTGGAACCATCATCTCCAAGGTCCGTAAATGGGGGGGCCACCATCGACTCCAAGTCAAAAAGTATGTACTTCCTGCGGCAGCTGAGGAAACACAATCTGCCACAGGCAATGATGGTCCAATTCTACACGACCATCGTAGAGTCTGTCCTCACCTTCTCCATCATGGTCTGGTTTGGCTCAGCCACCAAGTATGACATCCGAAGGCTGCAGCGAATCGTCCGATCAGCTGAGAAGGTTTTTAGCTGCAACCTTCCCTCCATTGATGAACTATACACAGCAAGGGCCAGGAAGCTGGCGGGTAAGATCATCTCTGACCCCTCTCACCCTGGCCACAAACTCTTTGAAGCACTTGCCTCTGGAAGGCGACTCCAGACTGTCGAAGCCGTCACAGCCAGACATAAAAACAGCTTTTTAATAACCAAACGTCTGTAGCCTCCTTTTTCTCTGGTATTTTATTTCATTCACATGTTTAAACTATAATGTTTTATTCTTAATGTTTTGATGTTTTACGTTTTATTCTTAATTGTTTACTGTATGTCGTGCTACTTGCGAGCAGAGCACCAAGGCAAATTCCTTGTATATGTACATACTTGGCCAATAAACCTTTTCATAAACGTATTCATTCATTCACATCTCTTCTGAGATTTGCAGTTGTGCATTACTCACCCTCCTCTCCCTGTCTCACCATCTCCAGGTATCTCTCCCAACTGCTGTGATACTTTACCTGCTGTTGGACTTACTCCAGCCTGTAAGATCAAAGGAAACGTTGTCTGCACACAGTGCGGACACTTCCAATAAAGACAACTATTCCTGTCCAGGCACAGGTCACAGGACACTGGTCACAGAACACAAACCAAATGGTGGTGAGCCTGCAGCTGTTTGGAGCAGTGGGGGGGGGGGAGGCATTGTGTTTGGCTGTGCAGAAGGAAGCTGGTTATTCAGGGCTGGCACTGGTTACACAGGTTGGTGAAGGACTAGACAGGCACACCATTCTCTCAGTGAGAAGCGGCTGTGTTGAAACATTGATAATCCACTCTGCTATTTCACTTCTCAAAGTTTAGCTTAGTTTAATTTACTATTGTCACGTATAGCGTGGTACAGTGAAAAGCTTTTTGTTGCCTGCTATCCCAGTCAGGCAACATACCCTGAGATCATATGGGCATTTTGAGAGGACATCAGCATAGGATAGTGTTATTGTGTGGGGATCGCTGGTCGGCATGGACTCAGTGGACCGAAGGGCCTGTTTCCACGCTCTATCTCTAAAATAAACTGACCTAAACCAGCTCGGAACCCACAAAACCCATTGGAAGAAAGATCCTAAGGGGCAGCCGAAGAAGATGAGGGGAATGCCTTCTTGAGTACAGTCTATAAGAACTGCATTTAGAAAGCTTGCTGTTCTAGTAAATCTCGGTGCCTGGTTTGCCTAATTCTGTGGGTTGAAGGATAAGCAAATGATGTGTCTTCTTCAGGATTGCAGGCAGCAGTGAGCAGCAAATGAAGAAATGTGGCAGCTATCACCGGCAACGCCCGGAATGATCCTGAGGCTAGGAATATGAGAGCGATGGTGACCTTGACTTCAACTGTGAGAGAGGTCCAGGCGTGTGTGTGAGCCTTATTGGAGGCCTGAAGGGGGACACAGATTTCAGTAACAATCACTTGGTGGAAATAATACCTGGGAAATGTAGTTAAGAGCAATGCTACCTGACCACCGTGGGGGATGAAGTAATATACTGGTGATATATCAGACAATGTACAGATAGGTGTAATAAGCCCAGTTTTCACACCTCCTGTCATCCAATCTCCATGTGTCCGTGGGTGACTGAGATGTCCCTGTGGCTTCATTCTTAAATGCCACCAACATGTGGAGTTTGCTGAGTTATGATCAGCAGTCTGGCTATGGACGATTTTGGTCGTAATAGCGTGGTTTCTGAGCAATGAGCATGAGTAAAACCTGACTGCTTTGTTGCATTATTCCCTTGTGAGAGGAGTTTCACACTAAAGAAAAGGTACTGAATGTTCTGCTGTAAATTCAAACGACTAATTTTCCACCGAGTGCCAAGACACTGGCATGTGAGGGAAAATTGCGCTGTTTCAGTTGAACGAGTCAAGTCAGGAGCGTTTTATTGTCATATGTCCTGAAATGGAACAATTAAATTCTTACATGCAGTAGCAGTAACTTGCTGCACTAACAACAGGTTTGTAAACAGGTTTGTAAATAGATTATATAAAAAAACAAAAATGAAGTTCAATAAATAAAAAACCCAATATAGTGCAAAAACAAAATAAAGCCCAAGTCCCTAGTGCAACCCAGGTAGTGTGTAGTTTAGTTGGAGGTCGTAGTGTTCAATAGCCTGATGGTTGTTGGGAAGAAGCTTTTCCTGAACCTGGATGTTATAGGTTACTGATTTTCAACAGCACAAAACCACTTATTTTGCAGTTGTGTGAAAAATGTTCAAGTCTGGTTTTTTTTTAAACTATTGAGCTGTCTGTGCACTCACAGCATTTACTGCTAATAGTTTGTGACATTGCCTTCCAGCCTTATAATCACACCCAGTATCAACTTTCTTGTGTGTATTCCTTCAATTATTGAGAAATTGAGGTGAAGGCCAAAAGCCCCTGCTTCAGGGCTACACCAATGTTTGGAAGAGTGGATGAAGTAAATAAAAAAAGGGGCCACGATAACAAATTTACATTTCAAAAGCCTTCTGGTTGCAGAAGAGAGTTTAGTTTTGGAGACATAGGATGTTGCCCTGCTTTGAAATGGTTCAATGATGCTTTGATTGTCACATATGCAAAGTGCTAACACAGTGAAATTTAACGAGTCCAGTAGAGTATTGCCGTACCTCCAATCCTCGATTAGATAGTCTCCTCAGACTGCACGCAAGAGGCTCCATGTTTTGGTGTTATTGTCAAAGTCCGTGCTCTAGTGCTTGTTCCAGGCACATCCCAAGCTGTTGTGGGCCCGTTAAAAATCCTTTCCCTGAACAAGTACACAGCCTTAACAAAAACAACAACAACATAAGAATATCAGTTATAGAATTGGGAGTAGGCCAATTGTCCCCTTGTGCCTGCTTCACCATTCAATAAGGTCATGCTAAACTTTCATCTCAGTACTACCTTCCCACATTAACCCACATCCCGGGAACCCTTAAATTTCATTAAGATTTGCATTATTGATTTTCTTCATTGTATTCATGAAGATAGTGGTGAGCTGCCTTCTCTTCAAACCTTTATGGTCCAAATGAAAATATTCCCAAAACATGTTAGATTTTGGGCTAGATTTGTGACCTGGGAGCAAAGATGTTCAAATTGAGTTGAGTTTAGTTTATTGTCATGTTTACCGAGGACAGAGAAAAGCGTTTGTTGTGTGCCAACCGGTCAGTGGAAAGACAATACATGATTACAATTGAAGGTAGACACAAAATGCTGGAGTAACGTTTCGGGTCGAGACCCTTCTACATGATTACAATTGACCTATTCACAGATACATGATAAGGGAATAATGTTTTGTGCAAGATAAAGACAGTAAAGTCCAATCAAATATAGTCCAATCAAATATAGTCCAAGGGTATCCTATGAGGTAGATAGTGGTTCAGGACTGCTCTCTAGTTGTTGTAGAATGGTTTAGTTGCCTGATAACAGCGAGATGGCGTTAATTAAATGGGAAAACTGGTGTATCTACAGCTTATCTACCTCGGTGATAGATTTGGGAAGGTTCACTGAAGATGGGACTTCATCCTTAAGTTGTACACTGCATCATGGTCTGCCAATGGTGGAAAGAATGGATGTTTAAACTGGTGGATGGCATGATAATTATACAGGCAAATTTGCTCTGGATGGTGTCTAAGCTTTCTTTATTGGTATTATACTCTCTAAAGTAGACATGTGAGAAAACAGCAAAGGAGATGCTGTAGTTTCAAGGGCCGTTGATGGAGACTGCCTGGTGTTTTGGTGGCTTTTACACCAATATCCTGAAAGTGAGATAATTTGGTTTCAAAAATGATCATCTTCTCTGGCAAGTATTACTGGATCTACTGCCCCAAATGCTCATTTATTACAATTGTATTGACACTCATTGTTGGCCTTCTTGGTCAAATTGTGTTTTGATATCAAAAACAATCAATTGCATGATACCCCAGAATGAGTATGGAGAGTTGAGACGAACATAAGAACACAATGTAAATGAAGGAAGATGAGCACTGTGGTTTGGCATAATTGGAGCATGGGAGCAAAAAGGGACAAAGATAAAATTGAGAAAGACAGCATTGCTGATTTTATAACTGACCTGAAGTTCTCTTTGGATTAGCTTGTGAGGAATCCAAAAACCTTCTGCCTACATACAGCTGCTGAATTATAAAATCAAGAAACAACTCTCATAGAGTTTCGATTTTCTCTATGACCTCTTAAAATTGTAGAATTAGATGTATAATATTTTGTTCATACAACCATTCTTCCCAATGAAGTTCAGTTAGGTCCTACATTCTAAATGAGTTTGTGCACATTATATTTTTATATATTTTCTAATGTTCAGCAATTTGATTCTTTTTCTCTGAATTTTGCTAATATCCCCCCGATGTTGGGGGAGTCCAGAACCAGGGGATACAGTTTAAGAATAATGAGTAAGCCATTTAGAATGGAGGAAACACTTTTTCTCACAGAGAGTGGTGAGTCTGTGGAATTCTCTGCCTCAGAGGGTGGTGGAGGCAGGTTCTCTGGATGCTTTCAAGAGAGAGCTAGATAGGGCTCTTAAAAATAGCGGAGTCAGGGGATATGGGGAGAAGGCAGGAACGGGGTACTGATTGGGGATGATCAGTCATGATCACATTGAATGGCGGTGCTGGCTCGAAGGGCCGAATGGCCTACTCCTGCACCTATTGTCTATATGTGAATGCAATGTATTCATTCTTTATCTGCATGTAACAATTGCTGAATGTACAGCAGGGAAAGGTAAACAAATGCCTTTCACAGCAATTAGTTCTTTGTGCAATGGCCTGTTGATCTCTGTGTATATAAACTAAACATTCACTGGTGGTATGACATGTTATAATTCGCCAATGCATCTAGATTGAAATTATCTTGTGGGTATCTAAAAAAGTAGTTACATGTCTGTTTGAACTCTGTACATAGACCGCATTTAGACTGGGAATGTTGCGTTAATCAGATTATGCAAAGCAAAGATGCTGGATAAGAAACTTGCATTACTCAACAAAGCAAGCGGAGCTTTGAAAAGTACTGGCCTATGATCAAACATTATAGCTGCACAGATGAACTTGACACATTACATTTCTACTCCATGTCTCTCTTTTAAACTGCCCAAAGCGTTGTCTTTTAATCTGAGTTAATTGAAGAATTAATCGTGTATTTTGTCACACGTTGAGACATTTTAATGCTTTGATTGTGCTTCAAAAGCTGGATTTTTAGATTAGACTTGCACATTGTTTACTTCTATCGGCCACATCCTTGTCATACTGTAACAAATATTTTGAGTGAAGGAAGAGTGCTTTGTGTAAGTTCACAAAACAATTACTTTATTTGTTTTTAATAAAAGAGGCACATACACCACAAATCTTTGCACCTTTGTAAAATTGGTTTTGTAATATATATTTTGTCCAGATTTTGAAGTTAAAGGCTATTTGAGAATGGTGGAATAACAAAAATCTGACATGTAGCATTACTACACTTATTCATTATGAAGTAGAATATCAACATTACCAGTTTGCACTCCTGCCCCTCCCAGATAATAATATTATAAAAATGTTATTAATAATGTTATAAAATCAATGTCAAATACATTATTGTAGTAAAATGGCAGGATTTAAATAAAAACACAATTGTACAGGTATCTCAATGATCCCAATGGTGAGTACATTATCATAATTAGTAATGGTGGTTGAAGAGGCCAGTCACATTGATGCTCAGTGATTTGGAGGAAGTTTCACTCAGATATAAACTGTTTATACAATGCTGGCTATAATGAAAAGGATGATGTCTGGATTCTCCAAGAGTATTATCATCACCCAATTTCTTAACTACCTGTTCTAGTTCATTGTAATTGGCTCTCTGAGTGAGTGGACTACATTGAACATGTTTTCTTACACATCTGCCGCTGTGGGGAAAGCTGTTCACATCTACAATTGCCATTTGGGAAACGTTAATTGTTTCCTTGTGCCAGTCATTGGTGTGTTGGCGTAAAGTGAACCAAGTTACTTCATGGAATGTTCATTTTGGAAAAAAAGGGTAGAGTTGGGAACAGTGAGTTCCTTACTTTTACCTGATCAGAGGCTTATGTTCTCAATGCTTTTGGCCTGGCAAGCAAGACTGGCAAGGCAAGACTTCAAGCAAACAAAAAAAAGAATGGCGTAGGAAGGAATTTCAGATGCTGGTTTACACCGAAGATAGACACAAAATGCTGAAGTAGCTGGATCAGCATCCCTGGACAGAAGGAATTGGTGATTTTTTGGACCCTTCAAAATGAATGAGATTGAACGTAAACAGTCAACAACTAGTGAGTTTCTAATTATTTAAAATACAAACAGAAAGTGTTAGAAATACTCGGCAGTTCACATAGCATTCTGTAGAGAAAGAAACAGAGATAATGTTTCAAGTCAAAGACTTTTCATCAGACAAATTATGTTTCAAAAATAATAAATAATAAAAGATAATAGTCAATAATAAAAAAAGGTGAAACTCCAGAATTCATCAGCTGCAATCCATAGGCTCAAGGCCTGTGAACTGTTGTGCTATTGTGCATATTTAACGTGGCATCTTTTCAGTGTAGTAATTTATTCTGTTATCTTAGTGTTCTGTCATTCTTTTAATAAGCAAAACCATTTGTCTCATAAGATTGGACAAAGTTTAACAATTCTGGTGGCTGGCATGATCTAATAATCTGTTCCTGGTTCTAGCTTACCTGTCCATCAATTTTGTTAAAGGAAAAATAATTGTTCTTCACTTTTTTCAAAATGTTCTTTCCAAATTTCAATTGTTATTAATAAACTAACAATCTGAGTTATAACACAATCAAATATGACTATCAATCGATTATGTGTATGAGCTGTTCAAAATTGTACAAAGTCTTGTTTTGCCTCAAATAGTGTCTGTTAGCTTTTACCTCTATACAAGGAATTGGCTGGTCTGTCAACGGCAATAGCTGGAATGGAGAATTTACTGTATTAATATGAATTGACACACGATCTTAACCTCTTTAAGTACTTAATGACCTGTTCAACTTTTGAACTACAGTCTATCAGTGCAAATTTACAATGAACCCTTTGCGATGTTACGTTTTAATACATACCAAATGCTGAGAACTATAACGTGGAATTCATGGAAATACCAAATTATTCTGACTTTCAGTAATCACGGATTAACTTCAAAGCTGGTTATAACTTTGTCTTTGACTAGATTCCGACTGAGTAGATGGTAATGAAGCATGTTTTCATGGACGTTCTAGAGCCACCAAGCGCATTTTAAACCTTTTGATAGTTTTTTGGTTATTTGTTCCTCTGTAATAATGGCCAAGATGAAGAGAAGGCTGGTGGACTTGTCTTTTTGAAGTATTTCAAGTTGATTTCTATTCTTTTTTTGTGATCTGTCATTGCCTTTGGTTACATGCTATTCTTGTTTGATTTACCTGCACTGTTCATCCACATGTTCTGTGTCATACACTTACTTCATGTAAAGACAGAACATGGGCAACTGATCCAAGAAAATATCTTGCAACCTTATTTTGTTTAAACCAAGGATTTAGCCAGGGATTTTCAGTATTACAGATATAAAACATTGTTCTTAACATCAGTCAGATGTTTTGTCTAAGTCTTATTCATCATTTAAATGTGGGATTGTGGATAAGAGAAGACAAATCAGTGCACCAACATAAAATAATGAGAAGAGGAGATGAATCATTCATCAGCTAAATACATTGAAAGACGTGAAATAATTAATTTCCTGTCTAGATAGGAAAAGCAAACTATGCTTGGCAATTAATATGTGGAACTTGGACAGCAACAGGCCTGAATAGGTCAAAAAGTTGCTTGATTTAATGCACTTTAATCCTATCTTGATGTCTCCAGAGGTGGGAGTTGTACTTCCGCCTGGTTTGAATCTATGTTGTCTACGGGAGATTGCTGGAGTTGGCAAAATATTATTTATTCTAATTGATGTTCAGGATCCTTTAAAAGAAAGCAACATGATTCTGTTCCAATGTGCTTCATTATTTCTGGGCAAAATTTGAAACATAGTCATTGTTGTTTCACTGGCAGCCAATTTATACACAGCAAACTTCAACAAACAATAATTTGTAAGTTGATGAGTAGATTTTTGGCAAAAGAATACCTTCCCCTCTTTGAAAATGTGTCATGAGTATTTTTGTTGTTGAAAGACTGCGTGTCTATTGATGTAGCACTCTTACAAATTGGATTCTGGATTGAGGAACCTAAGATTTTTTGATTCAGAAAGTGATACAACTGAACTGAGCTGAAATGAAAAATATTGGAAGAAGTTATAAACTTTTACCCTCCTGTCTAAAATATTCTGTCTCCCCCAAGAGAGATTTTACCAAGAGAGAGCAATTAGTGATTGGATAGAAAGCGCCAATACATAGTATCACATTTGCATACTGCACGGACTGGGAAATAAAATTCGGCTGCTGACATAAATATACATCTGTGATGATGAAAGTAATTACAATGGTATATATCTAAATTTTCATTTTGGGAAAAAATAATGGCGTGATCACTATCATGATAAATCATCTATTTTACTGTTGTAGATGAAACAATTCAATTTCATGCTACTGCACCTCTGTTTGAAGATTGTAGAAGAATCAGAAATCCTTCACATATTATTTAGCTTCATCTTCTTCCATGTTCCCACCTACGCTCGGTGCCTTATTCTTGCCGTGCCACTTTTCCCTTCCCTTTGCCCCTGTGGGCCTGACATTGCCATACGCTCACCTGCAAGTGTAGTAGTGTAGAAGCACAAGGCACTTGCATTCCTCGTTACCCCCTGCCCATCCCTCAAAGCAATTGAGAAGACATTGCCCGCGACAACGTTCAGTAGAGTCAGGGGACTAAATTTAACACAGGAGACAAGTGCCTTCTGCTATTTACTGATAAGATGCTCAAAATAAAAACGCTGCCAAGAACATACTCCTGACTTAACAATTCTTAAAATTTTAACAAGGTCCAGGATACAGACCAGGCAGTTTCTTTTGTTTTAAAGAATGAGTGAGAACTCGAGGTCAAAGCAAGTCTGACTTTTATAAATGTTAAATCATGCATGTTTGCTTAATCATACTAATATAAAGACCTGTGTTTATAAATTCATTTTCACAACTGTGCCTGGGCCCCTTTTACTGCCAAAATATTGTTCTGTAATATTATAATGTGTAACGTTGACCACAACAAGGTCGCACCAGCAGGTTTTAATTGACTGAATGGATATTGGCCAGAACACTGGAGTGGAGTAGCTAATGACCCTTGGTTCTGTCTGTGCAGTTTGACCATTCACCCTATGACTGTGTGATTTTCCTCCAGGGGGCTCTGGTTTCCTCCCACATTCCGAAGATGAGTGGTTTGGCAGGTTAATTGGCCACAGTAAATTACCCCTTGAGCGTACACGGGTGGTTGAATCAGGGAGGGGGGAGAATCAATTGGGATTAGAGTAAATTTCAGTGTGGATGGGTGCTTGATAATTGGCATGGACTCAGTGGGCGTAAGGGCTGTTTGCATGCTGTATGTCTCCAGAACTGCAACATTTTCTTGAATGTTATAATGAGAAGTTTGTCCACCTGAGGCGGCAGATATCATGTCCAAAAGAGTAAATCCAACAATATAGGGGCCCCTCAGTAGTGTTCAGACATAACAGGTTGGTTACTGTTCACAAATGTCTGGACCAGGGGACCAATTAATAATCTTCTATCTCAGAGGCTGGAGTATTACCACTCAGACAAGGCTGCTATATTAGTGTTACTTGTGTGCTGGCCAAGCCCAAGCCACATTTGATTGTGTAGGAAAGAATTGTAGGAATAGATCGTGGCTGGATCAACTTACATGGAACTTTGTTGCAAGTGCACTTGAATTAATACTGAAAGGCGGCATTCTGTTTTAAGCACAACTTGAATA
The DNA here is from genome assembly GCA_963514005.1 of Raja brachyura. The sequence goes on along the minus strand of OY740804.1, from coordinate 32,453,385 downwards.
GGGCCAACTCAGCCTAACCCAGGATTCACTCAGGATACAGGTGAAACCTGCGTTAGACCTGATTTCCATGACAATGCATTTACTGTTGATATCCATTCCCACAACTTGCTGCAAATCAGTGATAATTTCTCCAGGAGAAATTCACCCACTCCAAATAAACTTAAAATACCAGTAGGAAGAGGAGAAGGTTTTTCAGCCACTTGAACATGCTTCACAATTCAATGGGATCTACTGAACTTCCTTCTCTTTCTCCATAACCTTTCATTCTCTTGCTGCTTATCAATCTATCAGCCTTCTGCATACTGAAGTTCTGTGTCCCCAGAGCTCACTGTAGCAAACACCCTAAGACTCACAACCCTGTAAGATACGAAATGCTTTCTCATCTCATTCTTAAAGATATATCCCCTTATTCTGAGACCATGACATCTGCTTCCAGACTCAGCCATGAGATGAACCATCCTCCAAGTATTTAACCTGTCAGAAACCTTTAAAAAATGTGATGCTATTTTGTTTTAATGTACAACAGTAATATTTTGACTATTAATCTAGGCATTCGTGAGATTCCAGTACAAATGTATGACTGGTAGTTTTAAATCTAACTAGACTAAGGGGGACCCGTTGGGGGGGGGGGGGGGGGGGGTGTCCTTTGGCGTCACACACTCTAACCATCCCCCCCCACACACACACTAAACCCCCTTGATATTATATTAATATTATTCATTTGCTCCTTTTACCCCATCCCCCGCCCTATCCAATCACGCATAACCCCCAACTGCGCAGGCGCGGCTAGAGGGGGGGGGGAGGGGGGTAGACAGGGAGAGGGGTAGAGAGGGGGGTAAGGATTGAGGAGTGTGGGAAGGGGGCGGCGTCACAGGTGAGGGCTGGTTCCTGAACGCATTACTCCACCACTCACCTATAGGTCCCAATATTCACCACTCCCTAGAGAGGGTGGGGGGGGGGCAGAGAGGGAGGGGGGGCAAAGTGGGAGGGAGGGGGGGCAAAGGGGGAGGGGCAAAGAGGGAGGGGGTGAGAGAGGGGTGGGTGGCAGAGAGGAAGGGCCCCCTCCCCTCTCCATCTCCCCTCTCCATCGCCCCCCCTCCACCCCTTCCTCTCCACCCTCCCACCACCACCCCCCTCTCACCCCCCCTCTCTCTCCCCTCCCCTCACTCCCCCCCTTTCTCTGCCCCGGGGAGGGGGTAGGGAGGGAGAGGGAGGGGGTAGTGGCAGCACCTACCCAAGTCGTAGAGCACAAGCCTCCCCATCAGGCGCCAGGCCCGAGCTAGGCTGTGGCTGGCGTGGTCCAGAGCGATGCCCAGAGCAATTTGAGGATGGTGAAAAATCGCAGAGGTCCGGCCGATCTTGGATTCTGCGAGGGAAAGCACACCTACCAGCGTGACAGACGATCGAGCGAGGTGGGCAATGAGCAAACGCATTGTGAGGTCAGCAGCGGGGCAGCCGTTATATATTTCTTTAATGTCGGTTTGGTGATATATTTTAGTAAATAACTCGTGAAATAATTAACCAAATTTACAGAGGAGTGGGTTTTTTAAATCATAAGGTAGATTTCTACCAGAATATGTAAACATTTCACCGCTATTGTAACGTCAGCAGCTGGGCTTGAGTCAGATTAGAAAAAAAGGTCAGATTAGTCAGCAATTTTAATTAAAAACGTTGGGTAAATAATTGACCAAATTTACAGAGCAGTGGTTTTCTAAAATCATATGGAAAATCTCTACTGAAATATGTAAAAATGTTTCCGTTTCAGCATCTGGTTTTCGAGGATATGCGTTTCAAAGGCGAAATGACACCCACGCGCGCGCGCGCGCACACACACACACACACACACACACACACACACACACACACACACACACACACACACACACACACACACACACACACACACACACAGTTTTAAAAGTATATAGATAGATAGATATGATGACTTAAAAATAACCCATCTCATTATAAGGACAACAGCAGTAATTACTATGAGAAATGGCGAACTTCGTTAAGTCAAAAAGTTACTAATTATGTACTTTTGGCTTGCTGTGTCTACAGTACCATAATGTGGAATTACATTCAGCTAATTTAACCAATGCTGCTGAATGATACTTTAATGGTTAATGTATCTGATCCTGTTTCAATGGGATATGACAATTTAAGACATCAGATTACTGATAACAATGTAACCACAGGCCACTGCAGGTACAAGGACTGATAACCATCAGCACCATCAGTCATTTGGGTTATGTCTGTTTAAAGACAGCAAGCTGTGGTTTATGTTACACCCTATACCACTTTTCAGATGTAACAGATGTTAGTAACAAGCTCCCATAATATAAAACACCTCTTATATTAGCTTTAACATATTCTCCTAATAGCTTGTGATGCATGATTTGGGTAAACTATTTCTGATGTTATGTTATTTTAAGTTAGGTAAATATGATTTCCCAGACTGAAGTTAAAGGTTTTTTATAAAGGTGAGATTTTGTTGTGTATCAGCCAAAATGTTGTAGTTAATTGTTGAAATTATGTCCGCATTTCCTCTAGATTAAAATTTAGCATTATGCAGAAGATTAAAGATCAAATGTACCCACAGAGGGTGATATAGCTTCCATATTGACCTATCGGAAAATCAATGGGATCAGACATATAAATACTGTGACGAGGAGAGCTAGTCAGGGGCTGGCTACCTTGTGGTGAGTGATTCATTTCCTGACAATCCAAAGCTTTTCCACCTTCTGCAAGGCCAAAGTCAGGGCCATGACAGAATACTCTTCTCTTCCTCGAATGTGCGGTTCCAGCAACAGTGAAAAAGCTTGTTACTACTCTAGACAAAGCAGCTACAGGACAAAGCAGCCCACTTGATTGGCATTCTATCTAACAGCCTGGAGATTCATTCCCTCCTCCACCAGTGGAACACACGTTCAGCCTGTAAGCCTAAAAGAATTGAAGTTTCATTTTGCAAACTGTTGCAATAAAGGAAATTGTGGTGCATTTTGCAGTTCATTAATTTGAGCAAAAGTTCTTTGCATTGAATACACCAACAGCAGTTTCCAAACCTATCATCTTTACCACTTGCAGCAGCCCGTGTGACATAATGATTTTAAAGTGCAGATTTACACCCACAGCTAGATTTATTTTAATAAATGATATACTTTGTACATTTAAAATGTGATTTGTAGATATTTTGCTGCATAGAAATAAGAAGTTTTCATAATATTGATTTGTATTAAATGATGCTTAGATAACAGATTTTATAAAACATTTAGAAAATAGATTCATAGTAAGAAAGTTGTAGTTTGGTCCACATAACCAATGACAGTGTTATGAGAAAGTTCACAGTGGTTCTAACTATAATAGAATGTGATTTCTGCAGGAAATTATGTCATAGTATCTAACTCCTATAATGGCTCATCACTGTTACTGCAGCTCCAGGTATTGTACATTTTGGCAGTAAACCTATTTCCACACTATTTATTTGGAACCTGTTTCTTTAAAGCTGTCCTTATGCAAGAAGATCAATTACATTGAATCAGAATCAATGTAACTTGAAACTGAATCTGCTTCAGAATATTTACACATGATATTAAGTTGAATTGGTGCATGTGTCAAGAGTGTTTCAAGTGACCACTTCTGTATTTATATTACTGTACACTTGTGTAAAATAAGTGTATTCAATTACAAGCCCCACCCAATCCTGCTGAATTCCTTCTCTCATGAAGAAGTCAAACATATACCCTCAAGGAAGCAAAACAGGCAGGAAAGTCATCTTCAGGCAACAATCAAACATTTTTGAATGACATGTTCTGAGATTGTTGGAGTCTTAGGAATTGGTTGGATTCCTTTCCTTGCTGTTTATGATGTGACCACAGGAAGCAATGTCACTAAGGGATTGATTAAAAGGGAGGGTAAAAGGGAGAAAGCTGGGGGTTAGGTGGTTTATTTACCATATTTGTTACAAGGCATGTGCATAAAATTACTCTGTTATTGATTAATTACTAATATTGGGCAGCATAATGTCAACTGATTCAGGCAGGTTCCAATAATATTTGATATGAGAGGTAGAATATTGGCAGAACATATTGTGTGAGAATATTGAGAGAACTTTACACTGGGATGGACAGTGGTTCCGTAAAGGAGAAAATGGTTAGCAGCTTGTTCGGGTATTGGAAACAGAAATGTCAACCATACCCCAGAACAGTTCCCCAGCCACATGCTGTTACAAATTGCGTGATATTTGCAGTAGGTGCTTGCATTAGCAGGCACATCATTTTTGTGATTTGTAACTGACCTTAGATGTTGTACCTAAAAATGAAATATTTGCTCTGAATAAGGAAAAACAAACACCACAGCTGGTTACACTATCTTATTGCAAATCCAGTTTCATTGTGTGATGCTCCTCCAGGAAAAAAAATCAAAGGACTATTTGCCAATGATGGACAGCTGACTGGTATATTTGAGCATAATCTGGATCAATGGATTTTTGGCTGATGATGTGGCCCTGCCTCAAAGGAATCCTTCCTCACCCCGCAGCATATGGTCTCTAACTGATTGATCAGTAACACAAAGATTAAGAAACTTGGGATCCAAAATGTTTCCACATTTAGCATTTGTAACGATAGATTCAAAAGATTACCCATCATTCCTGAGGTTCACAATTATTAATATCAACTAGTTATATAGCATCAACCTTCAAATTATATGGCAATAACTTTAAAATCACAAATTATCATGAATTTAATTAATATGGTTTAATTTCTATCTTAAAATTCCACTAAAATAGATTTAGAAAAGGGACAGGAGTGCTGCTCTGGGATTTTTCTCTGTTAAGATTGTTAAACTCAAAATCTCTGATAGGCAAAATCGCAATTGATGTTGGGAGACGATGATTTAACAAATAGAATGAACATAATTTTCCTTTGTCTCCCCTGCTCTGAATTTCATGTTCCCTCACCTCTGTTACTATGAACATAGCCACTCATCATTTTATCTCTGGCCTTTGTCCACCTGTCTGTAGATCAAAACCACTCTCACCTGTATCCATCTGTGACCTGCCATACCTTGTCCTGCCTCCCCCCTCCCCTTCCCTCCCCCTAAAGAAGGGCTCCGACCTGAAAAGTCACCCATCCCTGTTCCCCAGACCCGCAGTTACTCCAGCACTTTGTGTCTTTTTTTTGGTAAACCAGCACCTGCAGTTCCTTGTATCTGCCTCTCATCGTTTTGTTTTGTTTACTTTGCACTGCTTGCATGGCAGAGGATGGGTGGCAGAAGAATATGCCACCTTAGCCAACATGCTAGCCAAGCCCTGGTCTACGTATCCTTGCTTCATAGGCAAACACATACAAAGGAGCATAAATACAAAGTACACATTATCACTGGAGCAGACCTTATGATTACTCTAGTTTATAATAATACTTCTCTGTGTATTAGTTATATAATCTAATAGGATGCATTTTTGTCATGAAATATGCTGCTACATGGGCTTGATGCCAACTCAAGTAATACACCTACAAGATTCACCAGTGTTTCTTTGTCACAACACTTTTGCGAATTGGAACTTTCAATTCTTTTGGCCTTTCATTTTCCCGCCGAATATTAACACATTGGTCAAGAGCAATTAGTTTATTTAAGGAACAGCATCCAATGGAAGTGTAAGTGAGGGGAAGGCTGAATGTTTTAAATTATGACTAGTTGCAAATATTTGTTTTTTCCCCAGAAGTGTTTCACATTAATGGGAAAAAAAAGTTCTCTCCTCAAAGTTGCCATTCGACTTCCTCGCAAGTTGAAGGATGAATGAGAAGAAAGCTCGCTGGTGATGTGTTGTGTTGCGGGGTAGATTAACCTGGACCTGTCCCACATCCACTACTTGTCCCTCTGCCGTGAGGGACACACACTCTCTCTCTTTCTCTCCCCACCCTCTCACAATGAGGTGACCGGCTCCCTTGACATTTTAGACGGACAAGGGCGGGAGTTGAGAGCAAACAAAACCATTTTGTTTACGTCTGAGAGTGTGAGGGACGGAGCCGGGGCCGGGGCCGGGGCCGGGGCCGGTGTTGTCCTTTGGGCGGGAGAATGCCCTGTCCCGGGTCCCTGCCCATACACTCTTGGTTTAAACATTTACATTCTCCGTCCTCGCAGACACAGACACACGGAGTCGCTGCTGCTGCCGCCGCTCGCTGGAAGGAGCGGGCGGACTGGCCTCAATTGAACTTTATAAAAAAAAACAAGATTGTTGCAAACTCACTGGCGGTAGTTTAATCACAGTTTTTTTTTCCACAACTGCTTCCTCGCTAGTTCAAGTTCTTAGTTTTATCGGCTGGATGACCGCGAATTGTGTTGAATAATTCAACAACAACAAAACAAAACCCCGCAGGAGCTGTATAGTGTATGCGCTCTAAACCAGACCGGGCTTTGATACTAATCTGTGCCTTAAATCCCCCCCTTTCTGCCCCGCTGTTTCACTTGCTTGTGAGTGGCAGAGGCCGGAGGTCCATTCAGTCGCTGCTGGATTTGTGCAGCTTCTAATGGCCGGCCCGGCCCGGCCCGGCGACATGATCCTGCCTTTATCGATCCATTGATTGCACATGGTCCTGCTCTGACCTCCTGATCCCAAAGAAGCCGTTTCCATGGAGACTGGAAGTCCTCCTCCAGCCTTTTTTTTCCCCACTCTGTGTCTCTGGCAGGAATTTCTCTGGGCAGCAGCTGATTGTAAATTCCTGCAGATACTGGAAGCGTTGCGTGTGAGTGTCTCCCTCCTCCCCCTTTGTTGAATCCCGAGCAAGATCCACGGACTCTCCATCTCCGCTCTTCCTCCCTCTCTCTTGTGTGTGTATGTGTGTGTGTGTGTGTCTCTCTCTCTCTCTTTCCCCCACCCCCCTCTCCTCCCTCCCACCAGACCTTGTGTTGCTCGCAGCGATGATCAGGGCACAGCAAATCCTCCTGATCCCACAGAGGGCGATCTGACTGACGTGGGAGGCTCCGATCGAGGTTCATTTCAGCTCCATCAGGACCTCTTAGAGGAGAGTGAGAGAGAGAGAAAGAGGAGGAAAAAAATTCGCGTCGCATCCCTTCCCCGAAAGACATCTGAAAATGCAGAGCAGAATAGAGGCTATCCGTCTGTCCGGCTGCTACTGTTTGTTTCTCCTTCTCTTAAGCCCACTCAGCACCACGGGAAGTAAGGCAAATCAAGGTAAGGAAACCGTATGATATTCCCCTACACCCAATCCCCCTCGCCCTCTTCACTTTAAACATGTTTTGTTCCTGCTGTAAATTCGTTGAGCGCTGAGATTCAGATCGTGAACTGTAAGGGATCACAGGGGTCTGATTGCATGGGGGAACCGTCTCTGTGCCTGAGACAGGGCATGTGTTTAAATAAGATCAACAATCCCACATAAGGGGAGAAAAAAAAAGTGGGTAAGACAACAATTTTGTAATTTGAGTTCAATTGAAAGACAGTTTTGTGCGTAACTTTTAAACCTTAAAGTAATCTAGATTAATGTCTCATTTACTGCCACTCTTTAAAATATGGTAACCACAGACCCTGTATTCTGTTCTCAAATAAGCCCAATCTTTCCAACCTGATGTGTTCAGGATATTTTCTTTCTCACCACAGATTGATACAAGTTTTCCAACTGTGTACACTATAGAAAGCTGATGTCAATGTCAACGATATTTGCAGTTTCTCTAAACAATAATGAGATGAAGCATAAATTGATCAACATGTTTAATGCAAAATGATGTTTCATAATTGAACTGTAGCAGATATAATGATACATTTATGAATCAGAACAGTGTATAGAATATGTATACATATAAATATATATAATATATATGTGTATACTTGATGTGAGTGAAAACAGTATTTAATCATTTTCATTCATTTAGATAGGAATAAATGAATTGTTTTACAATTGACTTATTGTTATGCAAACTGTAAATCAATAGAACATTAAATAATCGATTGGCTTGGATTCAGCCAACACAGACATAGTACAATACTTAGGAACATACACTCAAATCTGGCTTTTCAAATCCTGTTTTACTTGTGTCTGCTGACATTGTGGCAATAACAAAACAAACACTGCAATGTGGTTTTAGTCTTTAGTTTATTAGCTGGGCGATTGACATATGTATTTGCTGAAAAATGTAATCTGAACAAGCTGGGACTTATTCAGCATGATGTTGACACATTACTGTGCAAAGTGCTGAGTGAACATTTAACCAAGAATTTGCTCCACTTTGAGCATAGCTTAACGTAGCTGAATATACAATTGTTACATTAGATGGAGTTAGTTTGATATCTGTGCTGTGACTACCCAACAAAGAATTGCAAAAACGATGGTATGTTCAGTGAGAGCTGTCTGTGAGGTGTTTTTAGTTTTTCTGAATAATTTCGGTGAGGTGGATGGGAAGTTAGAATTTCAGTTAACTATTTTTCTCCTGTTCTGTTGGGAAATGATCCTGGTTATCTACCTGCTCTCGCTCTCTGGTACATTACTCAAGTTGCTATTCTTCATGTAAAGTCATACAGTAAGTGTTCGCAGCTATTTGAGTTGGTTCATCATATTCCAGCCTTTTCCTATGTGTGCTTGACACTTACAATTGTTCAGCGATCAATTGGAGCCACTGAGCATTGACTATGAGGAGAGACCTTGTCTAATTCCGGTCTTTCCGTAACAATTAACACTGAGGCCAATTCAGGTCCCCACAGTGGCCAAATGAGATGTGACCATTGGTTAAACTGTTCATTTCTAATCATTGCACATGCTGTGATCAATCATTTGAATTAGTTTCATAAGCAAACACCACTGTTGAGTCATGCTTGTCTTCCTTTTTAAATTCCTAAAAATTCAATTATTTCACAAAGAAAATATTGTTGGATGCTGCTCTGTATGGGACTAGAAAGACAATTTTAAAAGGAATTAAATTAGATTGTCATTTTTTAAAGTTTAGTGGGTAATGTGGACGTGGTTTTCCACCAGATGTTTTTGTTGCACTTGGTATGGCAGCCTTGGAGTTGAATGACCTGATTTATTTTCAATAATGAATTGATTGTTTCGTGAAAACTTTACAACTGTTGGAAATTTACAAAAGCAACAGTATCCTACAGTCTATTTTGAATATTACCCAGGTGAACTCTGAGAGCTGACATTCTTGGTGTAGAACAAAAGATGTTTCCCATTATAGATGCTCAGCATGTGCAAGGGAAACACCTCTCATAAGATGAGTGCATTGCAGATCATCCACGCTTAGTTAATAAATGAGGGGTTGGGTGGGTGATGTGGACATTCTGCTGGGTTCCCGAACTGTTTGAAATTGAGTGTTAGTAAATTCTAAACACTCACTCCACCCCATATGCTACCACTATCCCGAGTGCAGAGTATAAGGTTTCAAATAATTACATCTAACAAATTGTCACCACTCATTAGCAAATACTTTCTGCAAGCAATGTTTGATGTATTTTCTCAGCTGTAGAGTCAGTCCCCTTTTATATTATGTGTATGATAACCGTGAAGAATTGGATGTCTAGCCTTTATAGTTTTCATCATATTGCTTGTAAATACATGAAACAAATGTATTTACATGCGTAATGTAAAGCTGCAGAGGCACCATCTAATTTTTGACCCTTTAGTATGATCTCCTCTTATGTTAATATGCATCTAAAGATTGCAAGTAAAATACTTTGGTTCTGTTCTGCCTCTTTCTTATGAATCTTTGAAAGGTATAAACTCATGGAGGACTTCAGTTCCACAGGTTTCAGTGCCATGGAATCTCCTTCAAGTGGCCACTTTGTGTACTGGAATCGAGAATGAAGGGTTTTGCCAGGCTATTGCCTGTAGAGCTGATGGAAACAAGGGGCGGTGGTAAATGGTTCATCATATCTGAACACCATCCAACAATATGTCCAAGGGTAGTTAGTACTCAACGGTCAGAAACAGAGATCCTGGCTGATCTCCTACCTCTCCTTTTCTCTTTTATTAGTTCACAGGTGAAATACTTTTGATCTTTTTACTCTTTAGTCAGAATAATTGTTTAGATCAAAAACAAAATGCTGGAGGAATTCAACGGGTTGGGCAGCATCAGTGGAAGGCAATGGACAAATAATGTTTTGGGTTGGGACCCTTTTTCAGACTTTGACCCTGAAACGTCACTTGTCCATTTCTCTCCTTAGATTCTGGCTGTCTTGCTGAATTCCTTCAGCATTTTGTTTTTCGTTCAAGATTCCAGCATCTGCAGTCTTTTGTGATGGTTTAGATTTCTGATATTGTTCAGTTCAGTTGAGTTTAGTTTATTGTCACGAGGTGCAGTGAAAAGCTTTTTGTTGATAATATTATGAAATCATTACCGAATGTGATGGCTGCTTACTTTCCCAATGGCATGTTATATTGTACAACCTCTGGCTGTCAGCGCTGTTTAAACTACAGGGAAGATTCAGCAGCAGTCGGAATAACTGCGGCCACACAATTTTGAAGCCACAATTTGTATTCCTGTTCATGGACTGTGTTACCTTTCCTATGTCACACTCAGCCTTGCCAACAATATGATCGGAGCACTCAACAGGCATTCTGCTAAATTCCTGTATAATACAGTGCCAATTTAGTTCTGGCATAATCCAGTTATGAAAATAATTTGTTTGTTCAGTTTTTATACTGCAACAAAGAAATGTGAACCTGGTGCTACTGCCTTTGGCACTCTGCCACTGCACTGGCCCCTGGCATGATGTGATTAATGCCAAAAAGTAAAGAAACTGCCCGTTGTAAGTTTCATCTGTATAGATTACAGTCTCCACCTGGCTTGTGCTAAAACATTAACAACAGCATAATAAACCAGCTGTCCTGATTGTCTGGTTCCCTGCTGTACCATTCAATATATTATTTAAAATGATGAAAGAATGGATCGACTGGGCTAGTATTCACTGGAATGTAGAAGCATGAGAGAGGATCTTATAGAAAAATATAAAATTATTAAGGGATTGGACAGGCTAGATGCAGGAAAAACATTCCCGATGTTGGGGGAGTCCAGAACCAGGGGTCACAGTTTAAGAATAAGGGGTAGGCCATTTAGGACTGAGATGAGGAAAAACTTTTTCACCCCGAGAGTTGTGAATGTGTGGAATTCTCTGCCACAGAAGGTAGTGGAGGCCAATTCACAGGATATGTTCAAGAGAGAGTTAGATATAGCTCTTAGGGCCAATGGAATCAAGAGATATGGGGAAAAAGCAGGGACGGGTACTGATTCTGGATGATCAGCCATGATCATATTGAATTGTGGTGCTTGCCGGAAGGGGCAAATGTACCTATTTTCTATTTTTCAATATTTCTAAAGGAAGTGGTTAGAGAGTCAAGTATCACTTGGTGATGAATGCTTCTCATGTTACTGGACCTGCTATTTTACTTCTTAATGTATATAACTCTCTAAAATAAATAGAAAAACACTTAAAGTACCTGCGTCTTCTTGCCTTTTTGATTTGAGTATTGTACCTGCAAAATGTTTTTTTTAATGATTATCTTTATCATTAAAAAAATTGGAAAAAATATTAGATGGTAGAAGTATGTTTGGCAAATCCATTATTGTGTTTGATGTGTTTTGATCAGATGAAAACACATGTTACACTGGAGCATATATTTATGATTTGTTTGGGGACAATTCGGCTTAAGGAGTAGTTTGTGATGAATATTAATGTTGAATAAAACAACAAGTTATTTTAAAAAATAATGTTATCTTCCCTCAAAGGGGATAGTCAACTAATGCAGGGTTTTTATTTATTGTATCCTTTGTTTTTAAAAGTGGAGGTGTCATTCACCAAAGCAACAGTAAATCCTATAGTGAATGCAGAAGTGCCCAAATTAGTGGCGACTAATGTAAAAAAAATATTGCAAATGGCAGATTTAGTGGTATTTTCAAGCATATTCAGGAGATTCTTAGACTTCCAGCCTCCAGAATTGAGCTCAAGGTTTATTGTGGAGCAAATTTTCTTCAGATTTCTGCATTGGAATTTTTTTTTGTGTGCGTGATGATTTTGTAGTTTTTAAGGAAGCTATTGTAAGATTTTTGCCTGGCTGAAATCTCTTCACTATGGCAGCAATGCTTATTTAAGATCAGAGTGTTGGAATTTGAAATATTCTTTAGGCTTAAAAGTTTTCTATACTCATCCCCCATTTGGTTCCTCTGAGGATGTTTTTTTTCTCCTTCCCCTTTCAGGGACCTCCTGTGTCATGCACCCTGGCTAAAATATGTGCAAGGGGTTCCCAGCTAAAACAGTTAATTCTCTGTTGATTAACACCTTTTGGCAAGAAGAGTTGTGTGAATATCTGGATAGGAATGGGATTAAAGGTTATAAAGATAGTGGACAGACAGGAATAATTTAGTGCCCTGTGGAACATACTGGCTTCTGAGCTGCCTGGACTGTGGGAAATGTCAGGGTAGAGGGAGAGGAATGGTCATGGATGAATAATGTAGATGTGGGGTTAACAGATTGTGCAGGCGACTTTCACTACATTGACCTTTAGGAAGAGGGGCAAGGAAAACTTTGCACAATCTTTCCTCAGGAGATTAACAGGTCGCAATGATGTAAAACAAAAGCAATGACTAAGCTGCAAATGTGGGACGTATTAAGCAAGCAGAGAAATGCACACTGGTCAGTCAGCATCCAATAAGAGCAAAAGGTATTGACATTTCAGCAAACTGAATAAATAAATATTTGCAAAGAGGCCAGAGTGTGAGTAATTCAACAGCCTTTCCTTCTTTTGTAATGAGATTCTTTCCTGATAATGATATCGTTTGGCGTGGACCTTGGCAAGTAGTGACATTGTTGAGCTTATTGCATGGAGGATTGGGCTTTCAATTCCAGAATATTTTACTTCATTTTATTTTGGTTTTATTTGTCTTGTCGCTTAAATCTCTGCATATCACGAATAAACCACTTAAAACAACATTGATGGTAATCAAACTAAAGTGTGCAAAAAAGAAACTTTTGGAGGAACTCAGATGGGTCAAGCAGCACCTGCAGATGAAATCTATGGTATAAATTACAAATGAAGGCTTTGAGAAGTTTCTTGGATCATTTTTACCGTCCACCTGATAATCCCTTGTCATGGTAGAACCCAGAGTAAAGTGTCTATTTGGGGATCTCATGTTAGGAATGTGAATGACATGGGTGTGAAATGAGTGGAATTGGGGCTGCAGCGCTGGGGATATTTTTCAGGGTGAGTTTGCGGATGTTGACTGGCTTATCTTGCCAGTGGGGTCGGAGGATGCTGGGTGTGCAATGTCTGCAGTTCTTGAGGAACTTGATGTCGGTAATCTGGTGGTCTATATCACTGCTGTTTGGTAGAACATAGAAATTATGCCAGACTAAAGATTTTGACTTAAACTCTGGTTCTGGAGTCAATGTATGTGAGTTAAGCAGTTAGCTCTTCTCCAAAAGGGAGGTTGTTGAAGATGAGGTGTCGCATTTCAGTGAGAAAGTTAAGGTTAGGACTGGGGAATGATGCAGCCCTGTTAGTTACTTGTTTCCTCTGCTTTCCCATTCCAATGAAAGATCTTCCACCTGAAATGTCAAGTTTCTCTTTCCCCAGATGCTATCCAACCAAATGTTTCCAGCATTGTTTGTTATCTGCGCGTTGCTGGGCCACTTGTGCTCCTTCCACCCAATTCATTTTCTTTAGATCTTGGATTCACTCTTGGCTGTCAGCCTTCAGGTACCTGCAGAGATGCTGCTCTTCCATGGACGGAAGGTGATTTTTAAACCAGGTTTGCCTTGTGTTTAAAGTTAATCGGTTCCCTGATCTCTTGATCATTTTCATTAAACCAGTCCTGCTGTATTTTAATAGGGATACCAAGAGACTGCACCGTTATGAAAAGTTGTGATGTTCAGTGTGGTCCATACTGTAGCTCCCATTGGTTGCCATTCTTCAGATTGTCTGTGAGGTGCTGTTTGAAAAAACACTTATCTCTGAGAAGAATGCGGTTATAATGTTTGATCGGCTTGTAGTACTATTTTTGTTACTGCATTTATTTTGGGGTCAGGCTTTGGAGATAACAGAGTGGATTACTTATTGGTCAGTTGATCAAATCTTCAATAACTGCCATGAAGCATTATTACACACAGGCATGCATTGTATCTGATTTTCTCAAAAGTTTAATACACAATAAAAATATCCCAAAATGGAAGCAATGTAAAATGATGGCCCTTTTTCAATGGAGTGTTGTATTGTTTCTCTAGAAGTATTATTGATCAAAAAATGCATTCATGACAATTTTGTTGGATATTTATGCATTTCCTAAAAAGTTGTAGCATTTTGGAGGAGTTGGTATTCTTTAACTCAAAGCAATTAGCTGTACGGTGCACAAAAGCTTGGGTCAAGAGTGGTTTATTGTCATTTGTCCTAAAACAGAACAATGAAATTCTTACCTGCAGCAAGGCAACAGATATGCAAACATATAACTCTGTAGACACCATAACAAACAACAAAAAAAGTTCAGTATATATGTATACAATCAATAATAGTACAATGATAAAAACAATGTCCCAAGTATATGTAGTTCAGAGCCTTTTCGGAGGTTGTAGTGTCCAATAGCCCTGATGGTTGTAGGGAAGAAGCTGCTCCTGAACCTGGGCGTTACAGCATATTTTTGATATTTTTGACACCATGCGTTTGAAGAATGGTCCCGACCCGAAATGTCACCTATCCATGTTCTCCAGCGATTGTGCCTGATCCGCAGAGTTACTCCTTTTTTGTAAACCTGCATTTGCAGTTCCTTTTTTCTGCCATACAATTTTATTGTAATCTAAAATTGATTAGAGCTCTCTTTGTCATCATACATTTTAGATTCTAATCTTTAAAAATCTTAAAATATAAATATGCTTGCTTCCTTATCAAGAGAGTAGCATCCAACCATATGTCGTAGTGCAGGTACCAGATGATTTCCTTCAATCCTTCTTTGCCCCGAGTAACTGCACTCTGACAATGTGGCCAATTCCTCCAACGCTTAACATACTGAAGGCCACTGCCTTTCCATTCTTCTCACTATCTTTCAAAATCTCTTCTGGACTGCCTTTAAGTGTTCTGTACAATATCAGTGGCCTCCTGCCCCACTTTTATATCACGGGTTACAAAATGCTGCTCTGGTCTACAAATTGCTGCAGTTTCCTTGTTATTTATTCCACCTTAATGGGCTGCCCATTCTAAGGACACTGACTGTCTTGGGCATTGGCAATGGACATTCAGTTCTTAACCATGTGGATGGAATTTTCTTGGTTTTAACGTTCTCTACTTTCTGGTATGAAACCACTGTTGTGACTTTGCCTTGATGTCCTCGTTAGGTCTGGGGAAAATGAGGAAATGATGCCCATCTGCCACCTGCACCACTGTGGTGCTTTGAAGTATGATCTTTAGAGCAATTATTCATCCAGTACAAATTAACTTCAAAATCTAAAACATCGTTTTTTAATGAAGTTTAGTTTTGGATACAGGTTGCATGTAATAAAATAATTTGCATACTGAGTTGGTCTATCAAATCCCACTTGAAACAATGCAGTATCATGTGCTTGCACCCCACTGTAAATGGCAGTAAGTCAGTTAAAACACAATGATTTAGCATTGCATTATTTTGCTGAATCAGACACAGATACGTCATGGAATATGAAGACAAGATAATGTGGGTTTTGAACAGTGCATTAGAGAATGTGTTTAAAAACTGTCACTTAACACAAAAGACCTATGGCTTTGATGAATAAGCACATGGCTTGCCACAGTTGAGGCAAACACATCACCAAGATTTGATTCTTGGCCTAAGTTGGGTCATTGATGGCCTGAGCATTCCAACTCTGGAACAGGATTTGGTGAAAGAACTGCCACGCGATCCATTACTTATCTTGAGTATTTTACAGCCTGGACCAGGCAAGCAGTTTGACAGAATTCTTAACAATTACATTTCTCGGTTTGAATTCAGCTGGACTAATCAATTTCCTCCCCAGTTAGACCCCACCATGCAGACCCCAGTAACAGTCACGCAATACCCTGGACCATTCTCCACTTGCTTCTCTTTACCACATTCTCTGTACTCCATGTACCACAGACAGGCCCAGCTTGAGCATGTTCTCAATTTTCAAATGGTATTTCTGCACTTGAGTTTATTTTTAATGGAATGCTCTTACGAAACTCTTGGAAAATCTGTTACTTAATGTTCAGTGAATGATTGTAACAAGAAATTGTTTTGGCTCTTCTGACGAGACCAGTCTTGTGGTGTATTATCCTGAAATGTCTTAAAGTTTTGTAAATTGTGAAAGTTTTGAATCTGTGTTCAAAATGGCAAAGAGGTTTGATGGAGTAAACGTGGAGTAACACTGCAGAAGTGGATGAGCCAGTAACCATGCAACACGGAACTAAGATAAAAATACGCAGATAATTTTAGTTTAACACGTGTACTGTGATCTTGACTGTTTGGTAGAAATGTGTTCATAAATAAAGGGAGACAAGAGACTGACTGGATATTTGTTGCAATAATAAAGGGAGTCGGGTAGATGTCCTCAAAAATAAAAATAAAAAGTTTACAAGGATGCAGGGAATGATTGGGAGATCAGACTATGCGCCCATACGACTTCAGTAGTGAGTATACAAGAAAGGTGTTTATACCTGAGAGGATCCATGAGGGAAAAATATGATGTCCATGAAATTGTCTTTTTCTGGCCTTCTTTGTTTTACTCATTACTTCTGTTGCTGGCTTTGCTTTCATTTGGGTGACTGCCACAAAAGTGAGCCTGGAGTTTCTTGGATGTGTGTCAGCACTTGCAAGGGAACCTTCACACATCTTCAAGTTTGATTGCCACAACCCTGCACCTTTGGGCTGCCTTGCAGTATTTCATTGCTGTTTTATCGATGGCTGACCAACCTTTCCACTCTCAATGCCCTATAAACAGAATGTAAGTAAATCAGCAAGAGTTGCAAAACACAAAGCAAAGTATGCAATCTCTTGCTATGAAATTTGGGCAGTAAATTAGTATGCAGGATATGCTGACATTCATGAACCACTCAAACTTTTTTGTGGCTTGTGTTGTCATCATATTTGTTGAGTTAAATAACTCCTTTGCAGCTCGCTATCAACCATCTATTATCCTGCAATGATGGTACTTGTGCAGAGATTCTGATTGCCGTGCATTTCTCATTGTGGTTAAAGTAATGGGACAGGAGATTCAATCCCAGTGATTTTCATTGCCTTTCCGGTAAATGACCCACAATTTTAGTTGAGAAAATAGTTGCATCAGATTTGTAATTGTGGCAAAATGACCATTGGCAACTTTGGTTTCAATATTGTTCATAAGTTTCCATTGGACTTTAAAGGGCCTGTCCCACTTGGGCGTCATTTGCGCATCATTTACGCGACATCATTTACTCGTCATGATGCGCACATCGTGATGCACACGTGATGCGCGTATGGCGGCATTGGAAGTGACGCGCGATCGCGCGCGGCGCCCCAGGATTTAAGTGACGTGCAAATGACACCCAAGTGGGACAGGCCCTTAACTCCTTCAAAAAGTGAATGCCTGTTTACAAAAACACATTTCACCTTGCTTTACTAAAGATTCATTGTACATTTTACTTTGTTGCATAAATAAATTACAATAAGTGAACACATTATAGAAAATTAGTGTAGAATAATGGTTTCAAAAATAGGTACTTAAAACAATATTTTTGTATTTATGTAGATAAATGTATCATCTGGTGTTGTTCTTAGGCTACACATTCAATGATTTTGGGGATGAAAGGTTGTTTATAATTTAAGTTTTTACTTTCAAGCGCTACTCTGCTCTATAAACAAGGTCACGCAAAGCTCTGGTGCCAGCGTTGTAATTCACACAAATCACCCTTTAACCAACACCTGTCTGTGTGCTGGCTGACAGCAGGTCCCAGTTAAGCAGTGCTTTGATTCTTTCAAATCTGCTCTTCCCAGATCCATAACCCATGAGGTATCTGTGCTTCCCTTGAGAATCCTTGAATGTAATTGCTACATCATTGGCAGGGGCTAAAGTTCTATAATTGTCTTCCTTTCCCATTCTTTATTTCCTTCTGATAAAATGTCCCAAAAGAATGTCCTCATGTGGCTCAGCATAATTTTCTTGGAGAATGCCTTTGTGATTGCCTTGCGTAGTTTATACGACCTTAAATGTGCTGTATGAATGGAAGCTCTTGTAGTACACATAGACTGTTGAACCATTTCTCCCTCCCCGTTACTTCAACAACTCTCTCTCTCTCCACTGATTTCATGGATTTTGCTGTCACTATTTATCCTGAAGCCTCTCTTAGAAATGAATCACTTGTTCTAACCCCTCTAGCTGCATACTGACCTTGTCTCACAAGCTGACCATGGGCAGTATGACGATAAGGTAATAATCTGGGCAATTCCAATTGATCTGAAAAGCTTGGGGACAATTGGCTGCAGGACAAGAGTAAACTCATAATTAACCCATATTTTAAAATAAAACTTACTGCTCCTTTCTATAGCTGTAATTATCTTTATTGAAATTCGAAAGACGCTAATAAGACTTTCGTTCTCTCAGCTGTTCTTAATTACTTTCATATTTGGATCTGGTAACCATAAAAGCTGCCTGACAATCACAATAAATGAGAACATTTGTTAGACTTAAGAAGTAAAATTGAATTCTTACCAGAGCAGCATTTGCTTGACAATAACACTACATTCCTCTAATGAATACCCACTTACTAACAGAACTCTTAACTTTGTTCAGAATTCAATTCCACGCTTACGATTGGCAAAGAATTGAAGATAGAGGAAAGCAATATTTCCATATTTTCCATAAATAGAACAGTACATCACAGGAACACACTAATGTGTCTGTTCCACCACCATCTCTGGCAGTGTATTTAAGGCACCCGCTACTTTCTGTGCAAAAAAAAAGTCCCCTTAAACTTTTCCTCTCTGACCTTAAAGCTATTTGACATTTCAACCTTGGGAGAAAGGTTTGGACTGTTTACCCTATCTATGCCTATCATTATTGTGTATACTTCTATCAGGTCTCCTCTCAGCCTCTGATGCTCCAGAGAGAACAATTCAAGTCTATCAGAACACTCCTTACAACTAATACACTCTAATCCTTGCATCCAATCATATTATAAAGTTGGTGTACGGATTGTGATGCTAATGCACAAATTTTGTCAGGAATTTTGAGTAAGTCTTTAATGTCAGTATTTATTATAAGTATATAAACATTTATAATGTGAATTTCTATGTTTGCGGTTATGGTTCATTTACAGGCCTCTCATATATTATTCCTTCCACTAGATGGTGCTCATACCTTGTCCTGTCACATGGCTACTGTCACAACTCCAACAAACCTCATCTGGTGCATCTTTGCTTTCCGGAGCCAATATCTTTAGGGTTTTCTTCTCTCTGAGACTTGGTATCTCTTTCTGACCCTAATTTCCCTCAATCACAAGGACTATTTCATACTGTGCCCCCCCTGAAATCTCGCCCATTCCCAGCGACTCAAATTTCCTTATAATAGATCTTTACAATGGTATGAGATAATTAGTTAGTAGAGATGGTTGCGATGCATGGCCCTTTGCAATGCTTAACTTAGACAGGCCAACCAGTGAGAGCTTTCTCAGTATGTCTGGCTCTGGAATGCCCAAATCATTATAATGCATATAAATTATGTGGATGTCAACCTAAGGTTGAACAGAAATGGGTCCATCAACCATCACAATCCCAGTACATTTTTACGGCATTATCCAATTAATCCTGAATGACCTCAAGCTACTGATAACACTTGATTACCTGTGCTGGCTTGCTTTAGGTGCCAGGTATTCACATTAAATGAAGGTACATTGGATTCCTCCCTCTGAGCTGCCTTGTTTTATAATTTTCTAGTTTGATAGATTGGCTACAATAGTTTCAGATTCTCATTGCAGCGCACATCTTCAGGCACGTTTGCAATGGTTCTGTGACTAGAACTAGTAGAACTATTGATTACCGAGGCTTTGTTCATGAAAGGCTTTGGTGGCAAATGATGGCATCTTAGGCAGCATGATTTACAGCTTTTCTTTAAAAGATACCTCAAGAATAGGAAAGAGAGCATTTTAGTTTTTCAGGAAACTATAAAAGATACATCTGGTTTTATATATAATTGTGTGTGTGTGTGTGTGTGTGTATATATAAGTACAGGCACAATACTGGTGATTATTGTGTGACAAAAGGAAAACAATGTTTGGAAAGAACATTAAATGGTGAAGAAAGGTCCCGATCAGAAACATCGCGTGTACATTTTCCCCACAGATGCTGAGTTCCTCCAACATTTTGTTTTTCATATTGCGATACGATACGATAAAACTTTATTCTTTCTGGAGGGAAATTGGTCTGCCGACAGTCACAGCACATAAGGTACATAAAGACTTGAAATTAAAAGTGAAAACTCCCACCGCCATCGAGGCTATCGTTGCTGCCGAGGCCCCACCACGTTCTGGTCTCCAGTCATCGTTCTGGTCGTCACGGCGCGGTTGTTCGGCGGGTGGATAGGGCAGTGCAGCTCCTCGGGACTTAACCGGAGTGTTGTTTGAATCTCTCTTGAAAGTTTGTTTGTGACTTTGTTTAGTGCAAAACTGATGAAAATAATACATGGTATGGTCAGTGTTATGGCCGTCGAGTTTGTTAATGCAGAGCTTCTGTACTTCTGACCCTGACCTTCACTCGTTGCTCCAATTTTCCGTTAACCAGGGTTAGGAATTTGCAATGAGGGCCTGAGGTCAGTTACTTTTAAGTAATGAAAACAGAATGCTGAGATTTTCAGTCTTTGAATTTATCCTAATGAAGAGAAAATATCAAAGAAACAAAGATATGTAGAACAATTTTAATGCCACAAGGAGGAAGTGAATGGCTAAAGTTTTTAAGCTCTTGCTACAGTTTCAGAGAAGCACTTTTCCTTCAGTTGGCTGCTTTGCTTGCTAAATCGCATCTGCTATAATGCTGAAAATAACTTTAATTTTGGAGTAATAAAACTGTTCAAACAGAGCTTTATTCATCCCTGATATTAGTAAAAACTACCAAGCGATATCTATACCAAAAACACAGTTTAATATAAATGTTGTACCCGCTGTAACATTTGATCTTTTAATTTGTTTTAAGTGGACTCATTCCGATTTTTTCCAACTCGCATCCAATTCTATCACCTTATCCATGTTACAGTTTTAAAATGTTTTCCTTGCCTTCTGTTCTACCTACATCACATTGCCAAATTTAGAAATATAAATCACGGAAATGATTTTGAATGGCTTTAAACTCAATTTGAAAGGATGGTTTTTGAATCAACAAAAAGTCTAAAATTGGGAAAAATAATTATTGAAATAATTTGGTTGAAATTTGAGAAAATATAGCTCCAGATTGGAGGCCTGCAACGGATTGCAGAATGCTGCATTTTGATTGTGTATTTGAGAAGGTGATTGATGAGGGTAGGGCAGTGCATGGTATCTCCATGGATTTTACTAAGACATTTGATAAAGTCCCTCATATAGGGAAAATCAGGAGATTAAGATGCTTGATGACTTGGCCATTGGCTCACTCTTAGAGGGTTGTGGTGGAAGGGTGTTACTCTGGCTGGAGGTCTGTGACCAGTGCGGTTCTGCAGCGATCTGTGCTGAGACCTCTGTTGTTTGTGATACATATACATGAGTAGGAAGTCTGAAATCAGTCTGAAGAAGGGTCTCAATCCGAAACGTCAGCCATTCCTTCTCTCCAGAGATGCTGCCTGTCCCGCTGAGTTACTCCAGCATTTTGTGTCTATCTTCAGTGCAAACTAGTATCTGCAGTTCAATCCTACACATTTTGTCTGCTCCACTGCAAAATCTCCTCAAGGAGTGCCTACTTTGAAGAAGTTCTCTCTCTGATGGAAGTTCTGCAGCAGTCTCAAGAAGGGTCAAAGTGAAAGTCAAAGTCGAAAGAGTTTATTGTCACGTGTCCCTGACAGGACAATGAATTTTTTTCTTTGCATAGCACAGCAGAACATAGTAGGCATGGACTACAATTATATACGTAAATACACACATGAATTAATAAATTAATAAAGTGCAAATAACAGATGGAGGGATACTAATGTTCATATTTATGTCCGAGCCAAGTTTAATAGCCTGATGGCCGTGGGGAAGCAGCTATTCCTGAACCGGGTCGTTGCAGTCCTCAGGCTCCTGTACCTTCTACCCGAAAGTAGCAGGGAGATGAGTGTGTGTTCAGGGTGGTGTGGGTCCTTGATGATGCTGCCAGCCTTTTTGAGGCAGCGACTGTGATAGATCCCCTCGATGGAAGGAAGGTCAGAGCCGATCATGGACTGGGCAGTGTTTACTACTTTTTGTAGTCTTTTCCTCTCCAGGGCACTCAAGTTGCCGAACCAAGCCACAATGCAACCGGTCAGCAAGCTCTCTACTGTGCACCAATAGAAGTTAGAGAGAGTCGTCCTCGACAGGCCAACTCTCCGTAACCTTCTCAGGAACCAAAATGCCACGTATACCTTTTCTCCAGAGATGCTACCTGAGTTACTCCAGTCACAATAACTTGGCACTAGTTATATTTTTATCAATGTAATTACGTAAGAACAAGATCTGAGCAGATAAGGATGGTGCAATATATGGAGCACTCGGGTGTTAACCATAACAGATGATAAAAACAGTGAAATTAGATGTCAAGTACAGTGTCTCTGATGTCTGCTTGAGAAGTACAGACTTGGTTTAATGTAGCCTGTTTGTTTGTCCATGATCATTTTTTGTGACTGACATGGTAGTGAACCTTCTACATTTATCTCTACATTAAAAAAACCTCAAGAGAGGTGGAAATTGGAAAGAGATACAAGAGCAGCCTTGTGGGATTTTTTGCCTTAATGAATGAGAGGCATTAATAGGGTAGATAGTCACAATCTTTTTCCCAGGATGGAAATATCAAATACTAGTGTACACACCTTCAAGGTGCAAGGGGCAAAGTTTAAAGGTTTTGTTAATCAGAGAGTGGTGCGTGCCCAGAATGCACTCCTGGTGTGGTGGTGGAGACAGATACAGTAAAGGCATTTATGAGACTTTTGGATGAGCACATGTATATGCAGGGAATGCAGGGTATGGATTATGTGCAGGCAGACAAGAGTCGGTCTTGCCATCATGTTCGGAGCAAACATTGAGTTTGAAGTTTGAAGGTCTGAAGCAGGGTCTCGACCCGAAACGTCACCCATTCCTTCTCACCAGGGAAGCTGCCTGTCCCACTGAGTTACTCCAGCTTTTTGTGTCTATCTTCGGTTTAAACCAGCATCTGCAGTTCCTTCTTACACATTGTGGTTGAAGGGCCTGTTCCTGTGCTGTACTGTTCTCCCCTTCACTCAGCCTGCCTGAACCTACCTGATTTCCCGGTTGCTGGATACTTTAATTCTCCTTCCCTTTCTGTCCTCGGTCTCCTCCATTGTCAGAGTGAGGCTAAATGCAAATTGGAGGAACAGCATCTCATATTTAGCTTTGGTGGCTTACAGCCCAATGGTATCAGTTTTGATTTCTCTCAATTCAGGTAGCCCCAGCATTTCCTCTCTCTCGATCCCTCCCCCAACCAAGTCGCACTAGCTTCTCATTTTTACCCTACAACTACAGGGCTGCCAACATTGGGTGAGAGTTGAGAGTGAGAAATTGCGAGGGAGCGTAGTGACTTGGGGGGGGGGGGGGGGGGGTGTTGCCCCTCCCACGGGAGGGAGCTTTTGCATTTTTCAGCTTGAAATTGTGCAATTTGGTGCATACTGTAGTGAGTCTTTTAACTTGATATGAATAATATGAATAAATGCTGTTATTCATATATCTAGAGAAAAACTCAGAGAAACAAAGCAAGTCAGACTTCCATCACTGTTCTGCACAAATAAATCAATCAACCTTGTTCAAGAAGGAACTGCAGATGCTGGAGAATCGAAGGTAGACAAAATTACTGGAAAAAGCGGGTGTGGCAGCATCTATGGAGCGAAGGAAATAGGCAACGTTTCGGGCCGAAACCCTTCTTCGAACAGTTTCAACCTTACCCTTTGAATATAGAAACAAGACCAAAATAATGCCACTTATTCAATCATATATGGTTCAATGAAATGAAGATATATATGTAAAAATATATATGGATATATGGAAACAGGCCCTTCCGCCCACCAAGTCCACACCGACCAGCAATCTATCATACACCAATTCCATCCATCACGCCAGGGACAATTTACAGAAGCCAATTAACCTACAAACCTGCACTTCTTTCGGATACGGGAGAAACCGGAATATCCAGAGAAAACCCATGTGGTAGTAAGGCAGCAACTCTACCGCTGTGCCACCGTGCCACCCCATTAAATTATTTTTTCTGTGATATATTTATTAAGGTGTCATGTGAATAAAGATGAACACATGATTCTGATTTCTGCCCTTAGTTGGATAACACACGTCCAGTCATTGTGTTTTATGACTGGTTTTCAACCTCTTCAGGCTGAAGGTCTCGACTCGAAACATCACCCATTCTTACTCTCCAGAGATGTTGCCTGTCCTGCTGAGTTCTTCTAGTTTTTAGTGTCTATCTTCAATTTAAACCAGCATCTGCAATTACTTCTACACTATTTGTTAAGCAAAACAGGTTCTATTCTCATTATATCATTTTGTGATCAGCGTGAGAGCATGAGAATAGTAAGATTGAACGAGAACTTACCAGTTCGAAGGTTGATCTTTATTTCATGAGGAGTCGAAGTGAGGGATTTCGTGAAGAGCCCGCCGGCGCGCATGCTCGACATACTTCAAAGTAGCGGCGTGGAATCACAGAACCAACAATAGAAATGACTTCGCATAGTATGATTGAATTGACTAAGATTACCAGATGAAGGTGATTGAGGGTTGGGCGAGGAGGGCACGAAATCCCTCACTTCGACTCCTCATGAAATAAAGATCAACCTTCGAACTGGTAAGTTCTCGTTCAATCTTACTATTTCATTTCGGAGTCACGTGAGTGACTTCGTGAAGACTTCAAAGCTTCTGTGATTACACGCCCTGGACCACGTCCATGCTGACACACCACTACCAGGGATGGATGGGAGGAACAAACTGGCTCAATAGCTCATACTGCAAAACAAAAGCATATTTATTAAT